>CM034350.1:116039191-116440672 GCA_019925275.1 Mytilus edulis | reverse complement strand
TGAAATCTGACGCCTTTAAGCGTTGTTATGGCGAAAGAAGAAAGTATTTTCGCTCATTTTTTGTAGTTTTGTGCTTAACGCGTTATCGGGTTTTTGACATGATCGGCCTTTCATAAATGTCTGCCGCTATCCAACATTCCGTCTTTTTTTTCAATTTCTCAAGTAAATTTTATCCCACACCTATCATACTCTCGCACACCTGTACATGTACACTCTTGGTATTCATTTCATTTTAGGCAATTTTGCGCCCTAAGACTCGACATGACCATATTTTGTTTTTAATTCTTTCATTCATATGTTTCGGAGTTTAGTATCTTAGTGTGACGTCCATTTTTACTGAGCTATTACACATTTTTGTTTAAGCCAAGGGGCCAGATGACGCCATCTTGGTGCGGCATTTTCTCGCTGTCTTGAAGACCTATTGGTGGCCTTTGGGCTATTTTTTCTGCTCTTTGGTCGTGTTGTTTTCTCTTAGACCAGGAACATGTGATATATTGATATACTGTGGCTAGCTTTGAGACATTTCCCATTTCAATTCTTAACTTTATTCATGATATAAAGGTCTACCTGTTGTCTAAATAAGGTCTTGATATCTTAATTTATGCAAAGAGCGAAAAATAAAAACAATAAATGGGAGATAACTTCTAAAGAAGCTGATCACATCCTACAAACGGTCATTTGGTAATACTTCATGATTTGGTCTATCACTGCTTATATAACAATTGTTAGTACAAAGCATATAACGTTTCTGATCAAAAGACCCCAAAAAATCAATATTTTTTTTTCAATTTTCATAAATTAATTCAATAGAAGGGACAATGTGACACTCCAAAGATCTCCAAATTAAGTAATATTTCAGTAACCACTTATTTGAGCATATTTTTGATGAATATATTTTGATGTTGTGTGAATTTTACAGCTTATTATTGCCCTGAGTATTTAGTGGACTTTAACAGGGAATATCAAAAGGAGCTTAGACTCCTGAAGTATATTGTAACACGCCATTAATTGAAATAAAGATGAACATGATGGAGACTATTGTACTGAATTATCACAATGTAAATTAAACTTCAAAATACGAATAATTAGTTTCTTGTTTTATGTTATTTTTCACTAGCCTAGTTTATTTGATTAATTATTTGATTGATAAATGAAGATAAAATGGATTAAATTTAGATATAATATATATTCAAAATTGTCACAGCCTAGATATAGATAGTAAATTCAATGAAATAATGAACTGTTATGAAATGCAATAAAGTTTTATACATTTTTTTTCTGGCGTAGAAAATTGTTTTGCATTTGCTAATGAAATTTGTAATAGCCGGAGCGTTTTATTATTCTAATTTTATCAGAAAAAGGAAGAATCAGACAATTTTACGGTATATAACATAAATAATGATAATTTGATTGTATTTTAGAGAATAGACTGATTAGTAAGTTTTGATGGTCAATTTTGAGACTATATTTTTGAGTGATACATTTGAAATTTGTATTGAATTTTAACAGTTTTATAGCCAGTGTACGTCTCATAAGTCGTTTTTGTTAAGGATATTGATTGTTTGATGTGTTATGTATTTGAGACAATATCTGAAAAAGTATAATTTCCATGTCCCACACTTTACCAGCAATTATTTTTTTATTCAGGCATCTTTTTGGAAAATTTTAAGTTTCAGTATTAACTTGAGTAAATAATGCACCAACTGCATCCAATTAAACATTCTTTTTAATATTTCTTTTAATAAAATATTATGATTTAAATGGTCAACCCCCAAAAAATCATGTTGTCCCCTGTTATTTTCTGAAAATTAAATCATTCAAAGAATATCTAAATTAAGTTAACAGCCTTCCGATTTTCACAAACCTTATAGATTATATATAAAACTTCTCCATTACTGGTCTGATTTTGTTATAACTAAAGCATGTAAGAAAATTTTGCATTTTTAAAGGTCTTTTACATGTTGTCCCCAGGGGTAATTTCCCTCCTGTTACCGCTGGGTTTTTTCCACCTGTGGACACTTTTGAGAGACCAAAAATTTATTTCTTGTAATACAACGCGAAGAGCATCATTTCCTGAATGTATGACTCCATATGTTTAGTGGAATATAGCAGCCAGTTTGAAAAATCTGAACTCCCAAAAGATCAGAATTTGGAGAAAAATAATTTTGTTGTTCTCTACTGTTACAGCCTTTTTGTGTATCTTCTGAGAATATTTCATTGTCAGCACTTTAACAGTACATGTGTTTTTATAGTATCTTATAAAATTTATATGTAGATGGAAGTAAATTTCTGCTCACAATTCGAGTAAATGAACAAAAAGTACTGCGTAATTCCTTTCTGTTACGTTCTTTCATGTTACCTGATAAAAAGTAACAGCATAACCATAATCAGTAACAGGAAGGATGTTCAAAACAATTTCACTGATAAATCAAAAAGTTAATCTACTATATGCCAACCATTTCATTTAATATAAGGGGTTATCCATAATTGTCAACCATTTTCCAAAGTGTACAAAACGTACACTTTTTCAGACCCCCCCCCCCCCCCCTCCCTAAAAAAGTGTACATCAACCATTTTCAGAGTTCAAGAGAGGAATCAATCATTCTTAATAAAAAGAAGATCCTGTTTATTATAGTTTAGTTTAATATAGAAATTTGCATTGAAAATAAACTAAAACATATCTGACTGGTTTTTTTTATGACATCTATCTGTGATGCTTGTGTTTTGTTAGAATAAAGAGTTAGATTAGTGTTTCCCCTATCACACAGTGAGAACTCCAATGAAAAAGGGCACCTAGAGCATGCAAAAGATTAACAAAAGGGCACATAAACTATGCTAAGAATCAAAGAAAGGGAAATGCATGGTTATATAAATGCATATATTACATTGGTAAAGTATGGACTGACAGTTGTTGGTGGAATCAGAGCTCAAGACAGCAATCAATAAAAGTGTAATGTTTTAAAACATGTTAAGTTTTTAAATTTCCCACTTGCATTTCTATTTAAAAGGTCCCTGTAAATATGCCATTCATGGCACTATTATCGTTTAATATGTATATTGTAACGTGTACATATATTGGATAATTTTTAAGGTTAAGGTTAAACTTCATATGGAGGTGCTCCTAATTAAAGGAGGCTTATACTAAGAAAAATAAGTTTACTTCCGGTTTACTGGTTTACTGTTTTGGAATACATTTCAAGGAAATTAATTGAAGGACCAGTTTAAAATCTTTTCACAAAATAGCGTCTTGTCAAAATCAAAACATTCAAAGAATTTAGTGTTTCTATCAGTTTTGTTTATTAAACAGAGTGAAACAATAACGATCGATAATAAAGCAGGTGAAATTGACAATCGGGGGTACTGAAAAATGCTTGCAAACTTTTTGCTTAAATTTTTTTACAAGTTTACATTTTTGAAAGATTTAGTTTTCATATGATTTGATCTTTTAATCGTTCAATCCGGATTGAGGAGAATTATGATATCGAAATAAATATCATCAAGTGAAAATAATAAAAAAAAGAAATAAGAAGAGAAACACACCCAAGCCAATTCTCGATTTTATACATCGACCTTCCCTAAGGAAACGAAATAAATTCTGGAAATAAAAACTAGAGGCTCTAAAGAGCCTGTGTCGCTCACCTTGGGTCTATGTGAATATTAAACAATGGACACAGATGGATTCATGACAAAATTGTGTTTTGGTGATGGTGATGTGTTTGTAGATCTTACTTTACTAAACATTCTTGCTGCTTACAATTATCTCTATCTATAACAGTACTTTCTGTGGAAAATGTTATTGAAAATCTTCAAATTCTAAGAAAATTGTTAAAAATTGACTATGAAGGGCAATAACTCCTTAGGGGGTCAATTGACTATTTTGGTCATAGTGACTTATTTTTAGTTCTTACTTTGCTGTACATTATTGCTGTTTACAGTTTATCTCTATCTATAATAATATTCAAGATAATAACAAAAAAACAGCAAAATTTCCTCAAAATTACCAATTCAGGGGCAGCAACCTAACAACCGATTATCCGATTCATCTGAAAATTCCAGGGCAGATAGATCGTGACCTGATCAACAATTTTACTTCCTGTCAGATTTGCTCTTAATGCTTTGGTTTTGAGTTATAAGCCAAAAACTGCATTTTACCCCCATGTTTTATTTTTAGCCATGGCGGCCATCTTGGTTTGTTGGCCGATTTACCGGACACATTTTTTTAACTAGATACCCCAATGATGATTATGGCTAAGTTTGGTTAAATTTGGCCAAGTAGTTTCAGAGGAGAAGATTTTTCTAAAAGATTACTAAGATTTACGAAAAATGGTTAAAAATTGACTATAAAGGGCAATAACTCCTAAAGTGGTCAACTGACCATTTTGGTCTTGTTTGACTTATTTGTAGATCTTACTTTGCTGAACATTATTGCCGTTTACAGTTTATCTCTATCTATAATAATATTCAAGATAATAACCAAAAACAGCAAAATTTCCTTAAAATTACCATTTCAGGGGCAGCAACCCAACAACAGAATGTCCGATTCATCTGAAAATTTCAGGGCAGATAGATCTTAACCTGATGAACAATTTTACTCCTGTCGGATTTGCTCTAAATGCTTTGGTTTTTGAGTTATAAGCCAAAAACTGCATTTTACCCATATGTTCTATTTTTAGCCATGGCAGCCATCTTGGTTGGTTGGCCGGGTCACCGGACACATTTTTTAAACTAGATACCCCAATGATGATTATGGCCAAGTTTGGTTAAATTTGGCCCAGTACTTTCAGAGGAGAAGATTTTTCTACAAGATTACTAAGATTTACGAAAAATGGTTAAAAATTGACTATAAAGGGCAATAACTCCTAAAGGGGTCAATTGACCATTTCGGTCAAGTTGACTTATTTGTAAATCTTACTTTGCTGAACATTATTGCTGTTTACAGTTTATCTTTATCTATAACAATATTCAAGATAATAACCAAAAACAGCAAAATTTCCTTAAAATTACATATTCAGGGGCAGCAACCCAACAACGGGTTGTCTGATTCATCTGAAAATTTCAGGGCAGATAGATCTTAACCTGATAAACAATTTTACCCCGTCAGATTTGCTCTAAATGCTTTGGTTTTTGAGTTATAAGCCAAAAACTGCATTTTACCCCTATGTTCTATTTTTAGCCATGGCGGCCATCTTGGTTGGTTGGCGGGATCACGCCACACATTTTTCAAACTAGATACCCCAATGATGATTGTGGCCAAGTTTGGTTTAATTTGGCCCAGCAGTTTCAGAGGAGAAGATTTTTGTAAAAGTTAACGACGACGGACGACGGACGACGACGGACGACAGACGACGGACGACGACGACGACGGACGCTGGACGCAAAGTGATGGGAAAAGCTCACTTGGCCCTTCGGGCCAGGTGAGCTAAAAAAGCGTACGGTAAAAATGTTGATTTTTTAACCCCCTCCCCCCAAGTGTACGCTTTGTACACTTTGGAAAATGGTTGACATTTATGGATGACCCCTAAGTTATTATCACCATATTAAATAAATGTCAAAATAATATACAGTATATTGAAGGGAAAAATAGGGTTTTTGCTTTTGATAACAGAAGAGAACATAGTGCAATTCTAGTACAGTAGTTAGTAACAGAATTTATTTTCGAATTTTTCATGACCAAGGCAGATTTTTCATCTTGCAAATACAGTTTCAAAGGATAAATGACATTGTTTGCTGTTATCTTCCAATTTCGACCAATCTGAAATGATGTATTTTTCTTAAACTATAAAATAAAGCACTTTTTTGAGAAAAAAAACCTTTCTGTTACCAACTCTGTCCTGTTGCCGTTGTCCTGTTACTCAAGACTATATTTTAGTATATTTCTAAACCTTTTGTATTGCAAATGCTAAAATCAATAATTGGCATTTGATAAACTATTGCAGGATATACTAGTAAACCACAAATAGTGTCTTAAACTTATTCCTTATTCCCATTAGAAACTTTTTAAAAATTGATTCACTTTGGTAACAGGAAAAAACTGGATTTTTTTGTACCATTTTTAAAATTGCCATTGTTACCACGTCTAAGAAATGTTTGATTTACAGACAACAGTTCCTAGATCCTCAATGTGTGTTCTTTGTTTTGAACTATTAAAATACCGGGTCTAAAGACATTTTTTTTGTTTTCTTCTTATTGCCAGAAATTAGACTTTTTCAGATATTGTCTCATTTATATAATCTTGCTTATTTCTATTGCAATCAAAATTTGACAAACTAGTTACTAAGGCAGCAACCATTTGATTTTTCGGAGGGGGGGGGGGGGGGGGCATTTTTTTCTTTCAATTTTAGCTTTACATATGGCAGCTGAGGGCGAAACAAACATTATTCTTTAATCATTTAACCCCATCCAAACCCTCAACCATGATTTTTCACCTCCTTTACAGGAGATCGATCGGCATTTAGTTCCGACCACGATAACAATCGCAAGCTCTCGGACATTTTCCATTTCTAAGTAGCAACATTCCAGCAGCACCTGCATACGGGGTATATATCTCCCAATTGATACGATATTCCCGTGCTTGCATTTCCTATCATGATTTTCTTGATAGAGGGTTACTGCTCACAAGGAAGCTATTAAACCAAGAGTTTCAAATGGTGAAGTTGAAATCATCCCTTCGTAAATTTTACGGACGCCATCACGAGTTGGTTGACCGTTATGGAATAACCGTTTCACAAATGATATCGGATATGTTCCTTACGTCGTAACTACAATATCCTTCCCTTTCATGAATGTGACCTACCGAATTAGACTATTTACCGGATTTGTAATCACATAAGCAACACGACGGGTGCCACATGTGGAGCAGGATCTGCTTACCCTTCCGGAGCACCTGAGATCACCCCTAGTTTTTTGGTGGGGTTCGTGTTGTTTATTCTTTAGTTTTCTATGTTGTGTCATGTGTACTATTGTTTTTCTGTTTGTCTTTTTCATTTTTAGCCATGGCGTTGTCAGTTTGTTTTAGATTTATCATGTTTATGAGTTTGACTGTCCCTTTGGTATCTTTCGTCACTCTTTTAGATAACTTATATCGTAAATGAACGAGGTGTTACATTATATTCATTTGCACTGTTTTCTTGAGGTCACGTGATAATCTTTGAAAATGAAAGTCAAAATGCAGAAATCGATGGGTCTCTGTGAAAACTGTTAAAATATTAAAAAATAAAGGTTGGCAGGTAGGTGAAACTTACATCAATGAAGAGATAAATGAAAAATGAACAGATTGATGACCGATTTCTATAATTCCAAGGCCCTCAATCGGCACCAGAAGCGACGAAGCAGCGCATCTATTTTGGGTGGGCAGATATCCACTTTTTGATATGGACGAGCTCTGACGTCCCACGGCCCCAGCTTGTCTGGCAAAACAGCCGTTGGACGTCAGAGTAATCTCGGACTATCCAGGTATTAGCTATTAGCCATACTCTCACACGGTATACATGGTATACATGGTATATGTGTAACATACTGAATATTGCGGTCCTACTAAAAAGCGCCCGGGAAAAGAAAAAGCGCCCAGAAGGAAAATTAGCGCCCGGAGAAGAAAATTAGCGCACGGAAGAAGAAAATAAAAATATTTTATAACAGTATTTGTTTTCCTTAAAAAATAACTAATCATTGCTTGTTAATTGTGTCCTTAATATAAATGGGGATATATGTACGATGCTACATCTAATTTTAAAAGTGTTGTTGTACCATTACATTTTAGATTTCAAAATTGTATATAAGTAAGTAAATACATATAAATAAGAGTATATAGAAGAATCATGAAAGACATTGTCCTCGATCAAAATGTCACGATATTTTGTTACTAAAAATAATCGGTGCCTGAGGTCTAATATTTTCGCAACTGCATGGTGAACACTTTTTTATACAGATGCTGAGATAGATTTTTTATATCTTTTTATAAAACTAAAAGTGTTTCAAAGGCTATGCATGGTTATCAGGGTTTTAATGCTTAGACTTCAATTTAAACCAAACACCTGCTGTTTACCCCTTGTTTAAACTATGGTACATGTATACATGTAGTACTGCTTTTTTTTGCTGATTTATTATGTGTACTTCTTTTAATTTTGATTAAATTAATTTTTATCTGTGAAATTTGAGTTGTCTTATACATTTTTCATTTTGATATCGTTTTTGAAAAGCATTTCTTTTGATGTCTTACATGTTATAAATCTTCCGCATAAACTGTGATCCATTATTATCAGTCTTTCGAAATAGTATTCATATATTATTGTTAAAATTGAAATATTCATACTTGTTTTTGTGCTTTATAAAACAGTCCAGGAGATTATTGTTATTCGTAATATTCCTCAAACTTGTAATATTACGACAAATAGTAACATTACAGCTTTGTGTAATATAAGGCCTATATTACAAAAAAAACGTAATAATCAGTATTACGAATATCTGTAATATAGTTTTTCTATATTACGAATATTTGTAATATACGATTAAACGGCTGTTTCGTAAAATTCGACATGTCTTACCATGACACCAAGTAGTCTTTCTAAAAGAAATACATACGGTTATCATTTTAACATATGCAGAAAATTTAGTTTGCAAGTTGAATTTTGTTTTTTTTACAAAATTAATGATTTTCCTACGAAATTTCTAACTAACAACTTAATTTTTGACAAACTGCTCATTCCCACAATCTTAAAACTAATTTCCTGTGAAAGAATAACATTTTCTCTTAACAGAACCGTTTTATGTGTTGTGCTTTGAATGCTAGTATTACGTCGAAAAATCTTTAAAGAAACATGTGTATCGATTCCAAACCACATTTCAACGGAGATAACTCTTGGTCGCTTAGACGTGGCAGAAAAGTATAAATCGTTGTCTCCCTTAAAATTGATCTAATGCTCTTGAAATTCCAATGTTTGTTAGTTACTGTAGCTGGGGAAAAATAGGACAAAACTAATAAACCAAATTAATTTCAAGTCATTTTTGGAATATTAAAATAATATAGCATATCACAAAACATGAAAATAGATGTGCATGACATCTTGCACACACGACGAAGGGAATCATGTCCTGTGTAATAATATAAAAATGGAGAAATTAAAAAAAAATCTGCAATAAAACAGGCACCGATCTTTTTTTTTTGTTATTAGGGAGGAGTATTTTATTTTTAAAGAATTGTTAAAATCAAAATTTCTTAAATATAATAATTTGTTCAGTCAAAACGGAAATACGAAAAAAAATAATTTGTTTTATATTTAAAAAAAAACTTCGATGAGGGTCTTGATTAGGATCTTCATATCTGTATTCTAGTATATCTAAAGTATTATAATTTAGATACTTATAACGTCAGTAAATCATGCAATGATTCCGTCAGTCTTTTAAAGTGTGTATCTGATATAGAATTAATACCGTAAAATATCTAAGGCAATAATGGCAGTACCGGAATATAGTGTGTTGAACGGGAAGAAAACAAGTTGGGGGGGGGGGGGGGGGGGGGGTATCATCCACTTTTTGGCAAAAGAAAATTAATGTCAAATTAAAAAAAATGGAAATAAAAGAGGACTTTTTAATTTTTTGTTTGATTTCCAATGACAAAGCTTCAAGTTTAATCCCTCACCTTCATTCTATTCTTACGTATACGCCGATAATAGTTTCGTAATAACTTGGATTTGTCCTTTTGTTTATAAGCGGTGTTACCCAAAAGGAAATTGGAGATGCTTTTCTGGGAAGTAGTTTTTGAAAAGATTGGAGACGTTGTAAATTTTTTTTTACCTGGTCAGCACTCGTTAACCAAGCTGTCATTCTGTATTACTAAGTATAAAATTTTCATTAAGGTTTGGACAAAAACTGTATAAAACATTTAAGACACAACAAAATCAGTATTTATATTTAGAATAATTGTTTTCTATTACAAAATACGGAACAAAAATATTGATTTGACGACTTCAATTAGCTTATATAAATGTTTCTATTAATGAATGTTTTTACTTATTGTGTGTCGAGAATGTTTACAAGACTTGTTAAGTAAATCCCCTGCCATAAAAATCACACACAGAAAAAACGAAACAAAAAGAAACAACGGCATACCGTAAAACCTGATATGGTAAAATGATAGGGTATGCGGTATGATACAAATGCCACCATGATGTGGTACATGTATGAAACGATGGTATCGTTATGGTCATAAGGAATATACTACAATACCATAGTTAAATTAAAAATTGTTTAATAAGAAACTCATTTCAGATCACCATTATATTGATAGCAGAGATTGAACTTGATAATAACTGGTTGATTTCATATTCCCTGTTTAACAAAATCGAACAGTGGCGGATCAAGAAGGGGGTGTTCGGGGGTTGGAACCCCCTTTTTTGTTTGGACGATCAATGCAGTTTAATGGGGACATATAGTTAGAACCCCTCCCTTTTTTTCCTGGGTTGGGCCCTTTTCTAAGTGGCTGGGTCCGCCCCTGATAAATGTTGAATTCGGTATACTACCGTATATATTCATGATACACAAGGGCTCCTATGAAGTTAATAAATAACATATTATGTGCCATAAATAAGGTGCACAGATAACTTTACAAATGCATGGTGGTATGTGTACCATATCATTTGTGTATACATGTTAAGATTGGATTTGTACCGTAAAACATTATATTGACGTTACAATACCACATATTATACCACTGTACCATACCATGTTTTACAGTTTACCCCCCAAAAAAGCATCAGACTGATTAATAAAAAGAACTAATTATCGCAGCTTCATTTTGTCATTCTAAATATATTTTGACACGTGTTTTGAATTTGTGATCACCTACTTACTTACAACAACATATAGAGCGCATTTGTTTCTAACCTAAACGATGTAAACGATTACGCGCGTAGTCGTTTAATCCATTTGTTAATAATAATCATGTAATATTTTGGCAAAGCGATAGATTTCAATAATTTAGGAGGGGCTCTTCAGTAAAGCAATTAACCTTATGTTATCGATGCACTTTACCAGCAATTATTTTTTTATTCAGGCATCTTTTTGGAAAATTTTAAGTTTCAGTATTAACTTGAGTAAATAATGCACCAACTGCATCCAATTAAACATTCTTTTTAATATTTCTTTTAATAAAATATTATGATTTAAATGGTCAACCCCCCAAAAAATCATGTTGTCCCCTGTTATTTTCTGAAAATTAAATCATTCAAAGAATATCTAAATTAAGTAAACAGCCTTCCGATTTTCACAAACCTTATAGATTATATATAAAACTTCTCCATTACTGGTCTGATTTTGTTATAACTAAAGCATGTAAGAAAATTTTGCATTTTTAAAGGTCTTTTACATGTTGTCCCCAGGGGTAATTTCCCTCCTGTTACCGCTGGGTTTTTTCCACCTGTGGACACTTTTGAGAGACCAAAAATTTATTTCTTGTAATACAACGCGAAGAGCATCATTTCCTGAATGTATGACTCCATATGTTTAGTGGAATATAGCAGCCAGTTTGAAAAATCTGAACTCCCAAAAGATCAGAATTTGGAGAAAAATAATTTTGTTGTTCTCTACTGTTACAGCCTTTTTGTGTATCTTCTGAGAATATTTCATTGTCAGCACTTTAACAGTACATGTGTTTTTATAGTATCTTATAAAATTTATATGTAGATGGAAGTAAATTTCTGCTCACAATTCGAGTAAATGAACAAAAAGTACTGCGTAATTCCTTTCTGTTACGTTCTTTCATGTTACCTGATAAAAAGTAACAGCATAACCATAATCAGTAACAGGAAGGATGTTCAAAACAATTTCACTGATAAATCAAAAAGTTAATCTACTATATGCCAACCATTTCATTTAATATAAGGGGTTATCCATAATTGTCAACCATTTTCCAAAGTGTACAAAACGTACACTTTTTCAGACCCCCCCCCCCACCCTCCCTAAAAAAGTGTACATCAACCATTTTCAGAGTTCAAGAGAGGAATCAATCATTCTTAATAAAAAGAAGATCCTGTTTATTATAGTTTAGTTTAATATAGAAATTTGCATTGAAAATAAACTAAAACATATCTGACTGGTTTTTTTTATGACATCTATCTGTGATGCTTGTGTTTTGTTAGAATAAAGAGTTAGATTAGTGTTTCCCCTATCACACAGTGGGAACTCCAATGAAAAAGGGCACCTAGAGCATGCAAAAGATTAACAAAAGGGCACATAAACTATGCTAAGAATCAAAGAAAGGGAAATGCATGGTTATATAAATGCATATATTACATTGGTAAAGTATGGACTGACAGTTGTTGGTGGAATCAGAGCTCAAGACAGCAATCAATAAAAGTGTAATGTTTTAAAACATGTTAAGTTTTTAAATTTCCCACTTGCATTTCTATTTAAAAGGTCCCTGTAAATATGCCATTCATGGCACTATTATCGTTTAATATGTATATTGTAACGTGTACATATATTGGATAATTTTTAAGGTTAAGGTTAAACTTCATATGGAGGTGCTCCTAATTAAAGGAGGCTTATACTAAGAAAAATAAGTTTACTTCCGGTTTACTGGTTTACTGTTTTGGAATACATTTCAAGGAAATTAATTGAAGGACCAGTTTAAAATCTTTTCACAAAATAGCGTCTTGTCAAAATCAAAACATTCAAAGAATTTAGTGTTTCTATCAGTTTTGTTTATTAAACAGAGTGAAACAATAACGATCGATAATAAAGCAGGTGAAATTGACAATCGGGGGTACTGAAAAATGCTTGCAAACTTTTTGCTTAAATTTTTTTACAAGTTTACATTTTTGAAAGATTTAGTTTTCATATGATTTGATCTTTTAATCGTTCAATCCGGATTGAGGAGAATTATGATATCGAAATAAATATCATCAAGTGAAAATAATAAAAAAAAGAAATAAGAAGAGAAACACACCCAAGCCAATTCTCGATTTTATACATCGACCTTCCCTAAGGAAACGAAATAAATTCTGGAAATAAAAACTAGAGGCTCTAAAGAGCCTGTGTCGCTCACCTTGGGTCTATGTGAATATTAAACAATGGACACAGATGGATTCATGACAAAATTGTGTTTTGGTGATGGTGATGTGTTTGTAGATCTTACTTTACTAAACATTCTTGCTGCTTACAATTATCTCTATCTATAACAGTACTTTCTGTGGAAAATGTTATTGAAAATCTTCAAATTCTAAGAAAATTGTTAAAAATTGACTATGAAGGGCAATAACTCCTTAGGGGGTCAATTGACTATTTTGGTCATAGTGACTTATTTTTAGTTCTTACTTTGCTGTACATTATTGCTGTTTACAGTTTATCTCTATCTATAATAATATTCAAGATAATAACAAAAAAACAGCAAAATTTCCTCAAAATTACCAATTCAGGGGCAGCAACCCAACAACGGAATGTCCGATTCATCTGAAAATTTCAGGGCAGATAGATCTTAACCTGATGAACAATTTTACTCCTGTCGGATTTGCTCTAAATGCTTTGGTTTTTGAGTTATAAGCCAAAAACTGCATTTTACCCATATGTTCTTTTTTTAGCCATGGCAGCCATCTTGGTTGGTTGGCCGGGTCACCGGACACATTTTTTAAACTAGATACCCCAATGATGATTATGGCCAAGTTTGGTTAAATTTGGCCCAGTAGTTTCAGAGGAGAAGATTTTTCTACAAGATTACTAAGATTTACGAAAAATGGTTAAAAATTGACTATAAAGGGCAATAACTCCTAAAGGGGTCAATTGACCATTTCGGTCAAGTTGACTTATTTGTAAATCTTACTTTGCTGAACATTATTGCTGTTTACAGTTTATCTTTATCTATAACAATATTCAAGATAATAACCAAAAACAGCAAAATTTCCTTAAAATTACATATTCAGGGGCAGCAACCCAACAACGGGTTGTCTGATTCATCTGAAAATTTCAGGGCAGATAGATCTTAACCTGATAAACAATTTTACCCCGTCAGATTTGCTCTAAATGCTTTGGTTTTTGAGTTATAAGCCAAAAACTGCATTTTACCCCTATGTTCTATTTTTAGCCATGGCGGCCATCTTGGTTGGTTGGCGGGATCACGCCACACATTTTTTAAACTAGATACCCCAATGATGATTGTGGCCAAGTTTGGTTTAATTTGGCCCAGCAGTTTCAGAGGAGAAGATTTTTGTAAAAGTTAACGACGACGGACGACGGACGACGACGGACGACAGACGACGGACGACGACGACGACGGACGCTGGACGCAAAGTGATGGGAAAAGCTCACTTGGCCCTTCGGGCCAGGTGAGCTAAAAAAGCGTACGGTAAAAATGTTGATTTTTTAACCCCCTCCCCCCAAGTGTACGCTTTGTACACTTTGGAAAATGGTTGACAATTATGGATGACCCCTAAGTTATTATCACCATATTAAATAAATGTCAAAATAATATACAGTATATTGAAGGGAAAAATAGGGTTTTTGCTTTTGATAACAGAAGAGAACATAGTGCAATTCTAGTACAGTAGTTAGTAACAGAATTTATTTTCGAATTTTTCATGACCAAGGCAGATTTTTCATCTTGCAAATACAGTTTCAAAGGATAAATGACATTGTTTGCTGTTATCTTCCAATTTCGACCAATCTGAAATGATGTATTTTTCTTAAACTATAAAATAAAGCACTTTTTTGAGAAAAAAACCTTTCTGTTACCAACTCTGTCCTGTTGCCGTTGTCCTGTTACTCAAGACTATATTTTAGTATATTTCTAAACCTTTTGTATTGCAAATGCTAAAATCAATAATTGGCATTTGATAAACTATTGCAGGATATACTAGTAAACCACAAATAGTGTCTTAAACTTATTCCTTATTCCCATTAGAAACTTTTTAAAAATTGATTCACTTTGGTAACAGGAAAAAACTGGATTTTTTTGTACCATTTTAAAATTGCCATTGTTACCACGTCTAAGAAATGTTTGATTTACAGACAACAGTTCCTAGATCCTCAATGTGTGTTCTTTGTTTTGAACTATTACCGGGTCTAAAGACATTTTTTTTGTTTTCTTCTTATTGCCAGAAATTAGACTTTTTCAGATATTGTCTCATTTATATAATCTTGCTTATTTCTATTGCAATCAAAATTTGACAAACTAGTTACTTAGGCAGCAACCATTTGATTTTCTGGGGGGGGGGGGGGCATTTTTTTCTTTCAATTTTAGCTTTACATATGGCAGCTGAGGGCGAAACAAACATTATTCTTTAATCATTTAACCCCATCCAAACCCTCAACCATGATTTTTCACCTCCTTTACAGGAGATCGATCGGCATTTAGTTCCGACCACGATAACAATCGCAAGCTCTCGGACATTTTCCATTTCTAAGTAGCAACATTCCAGCAGCACCTGCATACGGGGTATATATCTCCCAATTGATACGATATTCCCGTGCTTGCATTTCCTATCATGATTTTCTTGATAGAGGGTTACTGCTCACAAGGAAGCTATTAAACCAAGAGTTTCAAATGGTGAAGTTGAAATCATCCCTTCGTAAATTTTACGGACGCCATCACGAGTTGGTTGACCGTTATGGAATAACCGTTTCACAAATGATATCGGATATGTTCCTTACGTCGTAACTACAATATCCTTCCCTTTCATGAATGTGACCTACCGAATTAGACTATTTACCGGATTTGTAATCACATAAGCAACACGACGGGTGCCACATGTGGAGCAGGATCTGCTTACCCTTCCGGAGCACCTGAGATCACCCCTAGTTTTTGGTGGGGTTCGTGTTGTTTATTCTTTAGTTTTCTATGTTGTGTCATGTGTACTATTGTTTTTCTGTTTGTCTTTTTCATTTTTAGCCATGGCGTTGTCAGTTTGTTTTAGATTTATCATGTTTATGAGTTTGACTGTCCCTTTGGTATCTTTCGTCACTCTTTTAGATAACTTATATCGTAAATGAACGAGGTGTTACATTATATTCATTTGCACTGTTTTCCTGAGGTCACGTGATAATCTTTGAAAATGAAAGTCAAAATGCAGAAATCGATGGGTCTCTGTGAAAACTGTTAAAATATTAAAAAATAAAGGTTGGCAGGTAGGTGAAACTTACATCAATGAAGAGATAAATGAAAAATGAACAGATTGATGACCGATTTCTATAATTCCAAGGCCCTCAATCGGCACCAGAAGCGACGAAGCAGCGCATCTATTTTGGGTGGGCAGATATCCACTTTTTGATATGGACGAGCTCTGACGTCCCACGGCCCCAGCTTGTCTGGCAAAACAGCCGTTGGACGTCAGAGTAATCTCGGACTATCCAGGTATTAGCTATTAGCCATACTCTCACACGGTATACATGGTATACATGGTATATGTGTAACATACTGAATATTGCGGTCCTACTAAAAAGCGCCCGGGAAAAGAAAAAGCGCCCAGAAGGAAAATTAGCGCCCGGAGAAGAAAATTAGCGCACGGAAGAAGAAAATAAAAATATTTTATAACAGTATTTGTTTTCCTTAAAAAATAACTAATCATTGCTTGTTAATTGTGTCCTTAATATAAATGGGGATATATGTACGATGCTACATCTAATTTTAAAAGTGTTGTTGTACCATTACATTTTAGATTTCAAAATTGTATATAAGTAAGTAAATACATATAAATAAGAGTATATAGAAGAATCATGAAAGACATTGTCCTCGATCAAAATGTCACGATATTTTGTTACTAAAAATAATCGGTGCCTGAGGTCTAATATTTTCGCAACTGCATGGTGAACACTTTTTTATACAGATGCTGAGATAGATTTTTTATATCTTTTTATAAAACTAAAAGTGTTTCAAAGGCTATGCATGGTTATCAGGGTTTTAATGCTTAGACTTCAATTTAAACCAAACACCTGCTGTTTACCCCCTTGTTTAAACTATGGTACATGTATACATGTAGTACTGCTTTTTTTTGCTGATTTATTATGTGTACTTCTTTTAATTTTGATTAAATTAATTTTTATCTGTGAAATTTGAGTTGTCTTATACATTTTTCATTTTGATATCGTTTTTGAAAAGCATTTCTTTTGATGTCTTACATGTTATAAATCTTCCGCATAAACTGTGATCCATTATTATCAGTCTTTCGAAATAGTATTCATATATTATTGTTAAAATTGAAATATTCATACTTGTTTTTGTGCTTTATAAAACAGTCCAGGAGATAATTGTTATTCGTAATATTCCTCAAACTTGTAATATTACGACAAATAGTAACATTACAGCTTTGTGTAATATAAGGCCTATATTACAAAAAAACGTAATAATCAGTATTACGAATATCTGTAATATAGTTTTTCTATATTACGAATATTTGTAATATACGATTAAACGGCTGTTTCGTAAAATTCGACATGTCTTACCATGACACCAAGTAGTCTTTCTAAAAGAAATACATACGGTTATCATTTTAACATATGCAGAAAATTTAGTTTGCAAGTCGAATTTTGTTTTTTTTTACAAAATTAATGATTTTCCTACGAAATTTCTAACTAACAACTTAATTTTTGACAAACTGCTCATTCCCACAATCTTAAAACTAATTTCCTGTGAAAGAATAACATTTTCTCTTAACAGAACCGTTTTATGTGTTGTGCTTTGAATGCTAGTATTACGTCGAAAAATCTTTAAAGAAACATGTGTATCGATTCCAAACCACATTTCAACGGAGATAACTCTTGGTCGCTTAGACGTGGCAGAAAAGTATAAATCGTTGTCTCCCTTAAAATTGATCTAATGCTCTTGAAATTCCAATGTTTGTTAGTTACTGTAGCTGGGGAAAAATAGGACAAAACTAATAAACCAAATTAATTTCAAGTCATTTTTGGAATATTAAAATAATATAGCATATCACAAAACATGAAAATAGATGTGCATGACATCTTGCACACACGACGAAGGGAATCATGTCCTGTGTAATAATATAAAAATGGAGAAATTAAAAAAAAATCTGCAATAAAACAGGCACCGATCTTTTTTTTTTGTTATTAGGGAGGAGTATTTTATTTTTAAAGAATTGTTAAAATCAAAATTTCTTAAATATAATAATTTGTTCAGTCAAAACGGAAATACGAAAAAAAATAATTTGTTTTATATTTAAAAAAAAACTTCGATGAGGGTCTTGATTAGGATCTTCATATCTGTATTCTAGTATATCTAAAGTATTATAATTTAGATACTTATAACGTCAGTAAATCATGCAATGATTCCGTCAGTCTTTTAAAGTGTGTATCTGATATAGAATTAATACCGTAAAATATCTAAGGCAATAATGGCAGTACCGGAATATAGTGTGTTACACGGTTGAACGGGAAGAAAACAAGTTGGGGGGGGGGGGGGGGGGGGGGGTATCATCCACTTTTTGGCAAAAGAAAATTAATGTCAAATTAAAAAAAATGGAAATAAAAGAGGACTTTTTAATTTTTTGTTTGATTTCCAATGACAAAGCTTCAAGTTTAATCCCTCACCTTCATTCTATTCTTACGTATACGCCGATAATAGTTTCGTAATAACTTGGATTTGTCCTTTTGTTTATAAGCGGTGTTACCCAAAAGGAAATTGGAGATGCTTTTCTGGGAAGTAGTTTTTGAAAAGATTGGAGACGTTGTAAATTTTTTTTTACCTGGTCAGCACTCGTTAACCAAGCTGTCATTCTGTATTACTAAGTATAAAATTTTCATTAAGGTTTGGACAAAAACTGTATAAAACATTTAAGACACAAAAAAATCCGTATTTATATTTAGAATAATTGTTTTCTATTACAAAATACGGAACAAAAATATTGATTTGACGACTTCAATTAGCTTATATAAATGTTTCTATTAATGAATGTTTTTACTTATTGTGTGTCGAGAATGTTTACAAGACTTGTTAAGTAAATCCCCTGCCATAAAAATCACACACAGAAAAAACGAAACAAAAAGAAACAACGGCATACCGTAAAACCTGATATGGTAAAATGATAGGGTATGCGGTATGATACAAATGCCACCATGATGTGGTACATGTATGAAACGATGGTATCGTTATGGTCATAAGGAATATACTACAATACCATAGTTAAATTAAAAATTGTTTAATAAGAAACTCATTTCAGATCACCATTATATTGATAGCAGAGATTGAACTTGATAATAACTGGTTGATTTCATATTCCCTGTTTAACAAAATCGAACAGTGGCGGATCAAGAAGGGGGTGTTCGGGGGTTGGAACGCCCTTTTTTGTTTGGACGATCAATGCAGTTTAATGGGGACATATAGTTAGAACCCCTCCCTTTTTTTCCTGGGTTGGGCCCTTTTCTAAGTGGCTGGGTCCGCCCCTGATAAATGTTGAATTCGGTATACTACCGTATATATTCATGATACACAAGGGCTCCTATGAAGTTAATAAATAACATATTATGTGCCATAAATAAGGTGCACAGATAACTTTACAAATGCATGGTGGTATGTGTACCATATCATTTGTGTATACATGTTAAGATTGGATTTGTACCGTAAAACATTATATTGACGTTACAATACCACATATTATACCACTGTACCATACCATGTTTTACAGTTTACCCCCAAAAATGCATCAGACTGATTAATAAAAAGAACTAATTATCGCAGCTTCATTTTGTCATTCTAAATACATTTTGACACGTGTTTTGAATTTGTGATCACCTACTTACTTACAACAACATATAGAGCGCATTTGTTTCTAACCTAAACGATGTAAACGATTACGCGCGTAGTCGTTTAATCCATTTGTTAATAATAATCATGTAATATTTTGGCAAAGCGATAGATTTCAATAATTTAGGAGGGGCTCTTCAGTAAAGCAATTAACCTTATGTTATCGATGCAAGATATAAAGTTTCAAATAATGGCATCTTGGTTTAAATACAATTGTTGAAATAATACACATCATTTACATCACTTGATTACTTTAGTTTTAGTTTGGTTAGTGTTGCTCAGTCTTGGGTTTAACGTTTCTATGTTATTTTGTTTGGCTGTGTGTCTTTTGTTTTCTTTTTTAGCCATAGGGTAACGGTTGTCAGTTTATTTTCGACTTGTGAGTTTGTCCCTTTGGTGTCCTTCGCCTCTCTTTTATAAATTAACTCGTGTGTCCTATGTTTCTTATTTACATGTATATAACTGTAATTTATGTTAATATGTTTACTATCTAACCCTTCAAGTTTTACTTTTATGAATTATTATAAATTATTTATTGTTTTTTTATTCATCCAAACTAAAAGAATTATTCAGACACTAGACTAGGTACATGTATATATCTGTAATAAAAATTGTGCTGTACAAGAAGAATATTGATTGATTGATATTTAACACCACTTTCAACACTTTTGTGCTATTTTGAGGCGATCAGATTTTATTGGTGGAGAAAGCCGGAGTACCCATCGATAACCTCCGACCTTCTGTAGGAAAACTTCCTAGCCAATTAAGATTGGAGTCGAGTGCACCTGTTTCATGCGGGATTCGAACTCACAACCTCAGTGTTTACTAGCTAGTGATACAGTAGTTCGACAACTTAGGCCACTTAGCAACAAAGCCCTACAAGAAAAATATTTTTTTGGGGGGGAAACGCATTTCAAAGTGTTCCATAAGAATAGTTTAAGAAAAAATCGTAAAGGGTTATGTGAAACCCTGTGTTTCGCCTACGATTGCTGCTGTCCGATTAAAAGTGTAATGCTGACTTAAAAGTGAGCCTATTTATCAGTATAACAAAACAGAACAACAATCGATCATGTATTACAATATTACAAACTTATCATGTCCAGACTGTCTTTATATATATAAATATATTAACTACAGTGGCGGATCCAAAGGGGGGTCCCGGGGTTGGAACCCCCCTTTTTTGTCCGATTAATGCATCTGAATGGAGACATATAGTTGGAACCCCCCTTTTTTTGTCCGATTAATGCATCTGAATAGGGACATATAGATGGAACCCCCCTTTGTCCGGGGTTGGGACCCCCTTTTAAAATGGCTGGATCCGCCACTGAACTGCTAAATTTACTAATTGTTAACTGCAACACTAAGTCCATTTATCAGTAAAATGGAATCGATCATATTATCAAAATTTGTCTGGATACTGTTCTTTGGTCCTTAAAAAGCTTCTGTTCACATTTCATAAAATTTCATGAAAGTTTTGCAAAATTATTAAAGACTGAAAACCTTAACCTTAGACTGATTTTGAAAGTTAAGTTAAAAAAAATAGTTCATTTATCAGTAAAATTAAAAAAAAATCGCTTGATACTGTATTTTAGTCAGCTTCTTTCCTTTCTTAAAATTCTGTAAAGGTTTAAGTAAGTTATTGATGACTGAAAAGATTTAACTTCAGTCGGGCTGAATAGTAATGTTAAATGAAATTAAAACGAAGTCCTACTCATTTTATCAGTAGAATACGGAAAGTGAAAATATATATTTTCAAATTTTGCTCTAAAAAAAGTTATATATAATAAAGCGGCTTAAGGTGTCAGACCACCAATTACTCCCTCCAATTTAGAACGTATGTAAAAGTAGTCCTACTTTGACACAAAATAGTGCTTTTGATGTCATTGTTTACTTAAACTAACCATTAAATTTGCAGAAATGAAACTTTTGGTGAAAGGGAAATATATTTAGACCGTTTTGAGCCAAAATTCACTTGTCTATGAGTTTGCATTAAAAACTCAGGATTAATGCGCTACATAGTACACTAATTTAAGATTTCCAGAAAACCGGGAGTTATTTTGGTAGTACCTGTCTTTTCAAAATCAGAAATTTGTTACAAGACTTTAAACATTGGTTGAAAATTGGCATGTAGGAAGGTGATACATGTACAATTTAGGATATACCTGGTTTCCTTGAAGTTAAACTTAAGGTAAAATATTTAGAAAGCTGTGAAAATTGCAAAATTTGGTTGAACAGATAGGGATTTTTAATTGGTGGTCTGACACCTTTAAGGGAAATGCGGTGAAACCCCAAATTCAGAAAACAATTGATTTTTTTTACTTAACTGGTCATATGAAGTGATAGTAGTCATATTTCAATCTTTTTGGGGGCAAAAAGTCACATATTGCAAATTTAGAGCCTTAGACCTGAATTTGTGCTATTTTTAGCTTTTCCCACCCTGACAATATGCTTTCACATAAAAAAATGTCCCAAATTGTTATAAATGCACAGCAAGATGTTTCTGTGGTATTAACATTAAAACATGGTTATTTTACCATCAAAAAAAGTTCTTGTCATCAAGATTTAATGAAATTATTTGATTTTTATCCCTTATATCATTGCGTCATAGCATGTATTTGGCAGATAACATAGCCTGATGTAAACATTGCAAAAACTCACAAAAATCCCATTTATTATCTCAAATGAAAGTTTTATGCCTTAAGTTGTATTAACTGATAGAAAATAAAAACATTTAAATGACCATGACTGCACTTTTGATCATTTAATAGTCCCATTACTTACACCAGGTGTAAAAAAGGGGGGTCAATATTCCTTGACTCTTCAATACCTTGAATTTTTTACTTAACCCATTGTAAAAATTGTGGAAAGTCTTTTAAGAAGTAGAACAAACAAGAAAAAAATCAACAAAACTGATTTTGATATTGAAAGTTTATGTTCCTGTAGTCCAAAATGAAATTTTCAAGTATTTTCTATCAAAGTCATACATTACAGTCAGTTTAAATTGAGCTGTGAAATTTGTAATATAAGTCACATTATACAATACAATAATACAATACAATATTTTTTATTTTCCAAATTAAAGGGCCCATTAAGAGCATAACATTAGTTACAACATGACATAAACATTACAGAGTGATTAAAGAAACATAAAATAATAATTGAAATTCAAATGCATGAAGAAAGGATCAGTGGTCAAGGGGAGATAATTTTGATATATTTTAGAGTATCTAACTAATTTTCTGATTTTCTTAGTTGCAGGCCTTTATCCAGGTATGCACATAAAATAGATAGAAATCTGCTATCTTCATTAATCATGATCCATGAAAAAAGATCATTTATATTTAAACTATCTAAACTGGGGTATTTTTTTATATAATCAGTGATATCTCTTCTGAGGTTATTGTAAATAGGGCATTCCAGAAGAAAGTGCATTTCATTTTCAATACAATTTGTATTACAATATAAACATATCCTCTCATGTCGAGATAATATTTCATATTTACCACATACATTGGTAATTCGTTCATGTCTGCCAGTTTCTATTCTTAAACAGTGATTGCTAAGTCTGTATTTTGTTAATAAATGTTTTTGTGGGTGCTTTAAATCTAAATAATTTTCATAGTCAAATGACTTTTTGAATGAAAAATAAGTGTCCAATTTGCCTTGATTCTGTAAATAAAAATCTCGCATTTTCTCCCAATCATTTTGAAAATTTAATTTGAGCTGTTTTTTCAATAAGTTTTTAAATTTATTTTTTTCCTAGATTTTTACATATATTTAGGTCAATACCCAATTTTTCACTGTAGAAAATGATATTAGAGAGCCATGAATTATTGGAACTGGTTTGACCTTTACTTTCTATCAATTTTAACTCAGCATAAGCATTTTTCAATAAATCAGATGGAAAATTCTCTAGTCTATGCCAATACATAAACATATGTGTTAGCAAATTTATATAAAGAGGATATCTACCCAATTCAGACAGGACTGCTACATTTGTGCACATCTTTGTAACACCAATAATATACTTACAAAATTTTAAATTTAGCTTCTCAAACTCCCAATCTTTAAATATGTCATAAAGGGACAAATTTTTCCTTTTAGAAGTAATGTTAATAACACCCCAATTTTCACAACCATAAGTTACAATTGGCTATATACAGTGATCAAATAAATGCAAAAGAGTTTTAATAGGAGGATTAGATGATTTCAAATCTTTATAAAGTTTAAAACTGGCCTTTTGACCTTTTTGGAATAATTGTTTCCTGGCTTCATTAAAGTTTCCAGTATTTTGGATGACTATGCCAAGATATTTGTATTGTTTAACACATTCAATAGAATTATTTCCTACATTGAAATTTTCATTAAGGAGTCTACCACTCCTATTGAATATTATAATCTTGGTTTTCTTCACATTTATTTCCATACACCAATCTTTGCAGAATGTGCACAAAGTATCAAGTCTCTTCTGAAGCCCTTCTTTTGAGTCAGATATTAATACAAGATCATCAGCATAAAGTAGACATGGTATCTTTTCATCATTTAAATTGACATCATCATAATTGTTAGATAATATATCTGGCAAATCATTAATAAACAGTTTAAACAATGTGGGACTCAAAACGTCACCTTGTCGTACACCAACATTATATCTAAAAAAATCAGTTATTTTGTCTTCTACTTTAACACACACTTTGTCGTTACTATACATAGATTTCAAAATGTTATAAAAAATACCATTATTTGTATGCTGTAATAATTTGTATAATATACCAATATGAATAACCTTGTCAAAGGCCTTGCGAAAATCTACAAAACATACATACAATTTACCTTTGCCTCTTTTAACATATTTTTCTATGAGACATTTTAGTACAAAAATGTGATCCGAAGTGCGAGCTTTCTTAGAAAAACCAATTTGAGTTTTGTTTATGATATTATTATCAGATAAAAATTTATCAAGTCTGTTATACAGAATGGTATTGAAAAGTTTGCCAAGACTATTATTGATGGCAATACCTCTGTAATTTTCAGGGTTCTGCGGGTTATCAGATTTGAATATAGGAGTAATGTAGCTCTCAGACCAATTACTGGGATAAATGCCAGATAGAAGAATGGCATTAAAAAGTTTTAGTAAGCAATCTTGCATATAACTCTGTGAAACTTTTAACATTTCATTTGTAATAGTGTCTAGACCTGGACTTTTCCCAGATTTTAATTGCCTCAGGGCTTTTTGGAGTTCACCAGGGGTGATTTTAAAGTCAATCTCACTGAATCCAAAGTTTTTCTTTTCTAATAGTTCAAGTTTACTCTTTATCTCTTTTATCTTGGACTTTATGTGTTCATTTTCAGGAATGGATGACAAGTCAGAGAAATATTTATACCAAATGTCACCATCTATGTTGTTTTTAGTTTCTGAATTATTTTCAAGACGGAGTTGATTGACAAGGTTCCAATAATCCTTTGGATTTTCTGATTCTAGATTGCTTAAACGGTCCAAAATATTTTCTCTAAATTCTCTTTTCTTTTTCCTCCTTAGTTTGGCAAATTGTTTATTAGGTTTAAAAAAAGAGCCACGCACTATCGGATCTTTCGGAAATTTTGACATTAATATAGCTTTATCATTAACATGTTTTTTCAAACTTTTTAAATCTTGGTCAAACCATTTTTTATGATTACATGTTTTTACCCTTTTCTTCTTCTTTTTTAGTGATACTTTGCACACTTTTTCGTATATTGAATGAATACTATATGTGGCATCATTCACATTCTTTTTGTCTAAGATAATTTTGTTATTTAAAAAATATTTTAGCTCATTTTGTATGACAGGATGTGTAAATGATTCCTGGAAATTTTGAATACTTTCTGTGTCCCATTTATACCTCAAAGGAAAGTCTTTCATAT
This sequence comes from Mytilus edulis, assembly GCA_019925275.1. Classification (NCBI taxonomy): domain Eukaryota; kingdom Metazoa; phylum Mollusca; class Bivalvia; order Mytilida; family Mytilidae; genus Mytilus; species Mytilus edulis. The sequence goes on along the minus strand of CM034350.1, from coordinate 116,415,027 downwards.
GACTTTTATTTTTCTCCAATTGGAAAGATGCTAAAATCTTAAAAGTGATTTTGCAATGGCAATCAGAAAAATTTGCCTTAAAATCTGATACATTAAAATATAAAATTTGCTGGAGTAGGCTTTGAGAAACTAAAGCATAATCAACTACACTGCATCCATTAGGTTTGAAACATGTAAATTTACCCGTGCTATCGCCACACATACGCCCATTCAAGATACGTAACTGATTACCCATACAAAATTCTAGCAAGTTTTTCCCTCTGGAATCAGTTATTAAATCTTTACTGACCCTTTCCTCTGTAAAACAGTCTCAGATAGGATGTTTCTGACTTCAAATTGACTAAGGATTAAGAATAAAGTAAAGCAAAGATTTCTGAGCAACTTTTTTGGCTCTTTAGGTGTCAGACCACCAATTACTCCCTCCAATTTAGAACGTATGTAAAAGTAGTCCTACTTTGACACAAAATAGTGCTTTTGATGTCATTGTTTACTTAAACTAACCATTAAATTTGCAGAAATGAAACTTTTGGTGAAAGGGAAATATATTTAGACCATTTTGAGCCAAAATTCACTTGTCTATGAGTTTGCATTAAAAACTCAGGATTAATGCGCTACATAGTACACTAATTTAAGATTTCCAGAAAACCGGGAGTTATTTTGGTAGTACCTGTCTTTTCAAAATCAGAAATTTGTTACAAGACTTTAAACATTGGTTGAAAATTGGCATGTAGGAAGGTGATACATGTACAATTTAGGATATACCTGGTTTCCTTGAAGTTAAACTTAAGGTAAAATATTTAGAAAGCTGTGAAAATTGCAAAATTTGGTTGAACAGATAGGGATTTTTAATTGGTGGTCTGACACCTTTAAGGGAAATGCGGTGAAACCCCAAATTCAGAAAACAATTGATTTTTTTTACTTAACTGGTCATATGAAGTGATAGTAGTCATATTTCAATCTTTTTGGGGGCAAAAAGTCACATATTGCAAATTTAGAGCCTTAGACCTGAATTTGTGCTATTTTTAGCTTTTCCCACCCTGACAATATGCTTTCACATAAAAAAATGTCCCAAATTGTTATAAATGCACAGCAAGATGTTTCTGTGGTATTAACATTAAAACATGGTTATTTTACCACCAAAAAAAGTTCTTGTCATCAAGATTTAATGAAATTATTTGATTTTTATCCCTTATATCATTGCGTCATAGCATGTATTTGGCAGATAACATAGCCTGATGTAAACATTGCAAAAACTCACAAAAATCCCATTTATTATCTCAAATGAAAGTTTTATGCCTTAAGTTGTATTAACTGATAGAAAATAAAAACATTTAAATGACCATGACTGCACTTTTGATCATTTAATAGTCCCATTACTTACACCAGGTGTAAAAAAGGGGGGTCAATATTCCTTGACTCTTCAATACCTTGAATTTTTTACTTAACCCATTGTAAAAATTGTGGAAAGTCTTTTAAGAAGTAGAACAAACAAGAAAAAAATCAACAAAACTGATTTTGATATTGAAAGTTTATGTTCCTGTAGTCCAAAATGAAATTTTCAAGTATTTTCTATCAAAGTCATACATTACAGTCAGTTTAAATTGAGCTGTGAAATTTGTAATATAAGTCACATTATACAATACAATAATACAATACAATATTTTTTATTTTCCAAATTAAAGGGCCCATTAAGAGCATAACATTAGTTACAACATGACATAAACATTACAGAGTGATTAAAGAAACATAAAATAATAATTGAAATTCAAATGCATGAAGAAAGGATCAGTGGTCAAGGGGAGATAATTTTGATATATTTTAGAGTATCTAACTAATTTTCTGATTTTCTTAGTTGCAGGCCTTTATCCAGGTATGCACATAAAATAGATAGAAATCTGCTATCTTCATTAATCATGATCCATGAAAAAAGATCATTTATATTTAAACTATCTAAACTGGGGTATATTTTTTTATATAATCAGTGATATCTCTTCTGAGGTTATTGTAAATAGGGCATTCCAGAAGAAAGTGCATTTCATTTTCAATACAATTTGTATTACAATATAAACATATCCTCTCATGTCGAGGTAATATTTCATATTTACCACATACATTGGTAATTCGTTCATGTCTGCCAGTTTCTATTCTTAAACAGTGATTGCTAAGTCTGTATTTTGTTAATAAATGTTTTTGTGGGTGCTTTAAATCTAAATAATTTTCATAGTCAAATGACTTTTTGAATGAAAAATAAGTGTCCAATTTGCCTTGATTCTGTAAATAAAAATCTCGCATTTTCTCCCAATCATTTTGAAAATTTAATTTGAGCTGTTTTTTCAATAAGTTTTTAAATTTATTTTTTCCTAGATTTTTACATATATTTAGGTCAATACCCAATTTTTCACTGTAGAAAATGATATTAGAGAGCCATGAATTATTGGAACTGGTTTGACCTTTACTTTCTATCAATTTTAACTCAGCATAAGCATTTTTCAATAAATCAGATGGAAAATTCTCTAGTCTATGCCAATACATAAACATATGTGTTAGCAAATTTATATAAAGAGGATATCTACCCAATTCAGACAGGACTGCTACATTTGTGCACATCTTTGTAACACCAATAATATACTTACAAAATTTTAAATTTAGCTTCTCAAACTCCCAATCTTTAAATATGTCATAAAGGGACAAATTTTTCCTTTTAGAAGTAATGTTAATAACACCCCAATTTTTACAACCATAAGTTACAATTGGCTATATACAGTGATCAAATAAATGCAAAAGAGTTTTAATAGGAGGATTAGATGATTTCAAATCTTTATAAAGTTTAAAACTGGCCTTTTGACCTTTTTGGAATAATTGTTTCCTGGCTTCATTAAAGTTTCCAGTATTTTGGATGACTATGCCAAGATATTTGTATTGTTTAACACATTCAATAGAATTATTTCCTACATTGAAATTTTCATTAAGGAGTCTACCACTCCTATTGAATATTATAATCTTGGTTTTCTTCACATTTATTTCCATACACCAATCTTTGCAGAATGTGCACAAAGTATCAAGTCTCTTCTGAAGCCCTTCTTTTGAGTCAGATATTAATACAAGATCATCAGCATAAAGTAGACATGGTATCTTTTCATCATTTAAATTGACATCATCATAATTGTTAGATAATATATCTGGCAAATCATTAATAAACAGTTTAAACAATGTGGGACTCAAAACGTCACCTTGTCGTACACCAACATTATATCTAAAAAAAATCAGTTATTTTGTCTTCTACTTTAACACACACTTTGTCGTTACTATACATACATTTCAAAATGTTATAAAAAATACCATTATTTGTATGCTGTAATAATTTGTATAATATACCAATATGAATAACCTTGTCAAAGGCCTTGCGAAAATCTACAAAACATACATACAATTTACCTTTGCCTCTTTTAACATATTTTTCTATGAGACATTTTAGTACAAAAATGTGATCCGAAGTGCGAGCTTTCTTAGAAAAACCAATTTGAGTTTTGTTTATGATATTATTATCAGATAAAAATTTATCAAGTCTGTTATACAGAATGGTATTGAAAAGTTTGCCAAGACTATTATTGATGGCAATACCTCTGTAATTTTCAGGGTTCTGCGGGTTATCAGATTTGAATATAGGAGTAATGTAGCTCTCAGACCAATTACTGGGATAAATGCCAGATAGAAGAATGGCATTAAAAAGTTTTAGTAAGCAATCTTGCATATAACTCTGTGAAACTTTTAACATTTCATTTGTAATAGTGTCTAGACCTGGACTTTTCCCAGATTTTAATTGCCTCAGGGCTTTTTGGAGTTCACCAGGGGTGATTTTAAAGTCAATCTCACTGAATCCAAAGTTTTTCTTTTCTAATAGTTCAAGTTTACTCTTTATCTCTTTTATCTTGGACTTTATGTGTTCATTTTCAGGAATGGATGACAAGTCAGAGAAATATTTATACCAAATGTCACCATCTATGTTGTTTTTAGTTTCTGAATTATTTTCAAGACGGAGTTGATTGACAAGGTTCCAATAATCCTTTGGATTTTCTGATTCTAGATTGCTTAAACGGTCCAAAATATTTTCTCTAAATTCTCTTTTCTTTTTCCTCCTTAGTTTGGCAAATTGTTTATTAAGTTTAAAAAAAGAGCCACGCACTATCGGATCTTTCGGAAATTTTGACATTAATATAGCTTTATCATTAACATGTTTTTTCAAACTTTTTAAATCTTGGTCAAACCATTTTTTATGATTACATGTTTTTACCCTTTTCTTCTTCTTTTTTAGCGATACTTTGCACACTTTTTCGTATATTGAATGAATACTATATGTGGCATCATTCACATTCTTTTTGTCTAAGATAATTTTGTTATTTAAAAAATATTTTAGCTCATTTTGTATGACAGGATGTGTAAATGATTCCTGGAAATTTTGAATACTTTCTGTGTCCCATTTATACCTCAAAGGAAAGTCTTTCATATGACTTTTATTTTTCTCCAATTGGAAAGATGCTAAAATCTTAAAAGTGATTTTGCAATGGCAATCAGAAAATTTGCCTTAAAATCTGATACATTAAAATATAAAATTTGCTGGAGTAGGCTTTGAGAAACTAAAGCATAATCAACTACACTGCATCCATTAGGTTTGAAACATGTAAATTTACCCGTGCTATCGCCACACATACGCCCATTCAAGATACGTAACTGATTACCTATACAAAATTCTAGCAAGTTTTTCCCTCTGGAATCAGTTATTAAATCTTTACTGACCCTTTCCTCTGTAAAACAGTCTCAGATAGGATGTTTCTGACTTCAAATTGACTAAGGATTAAGAATAAAGTAAAGCAAAGATTTCTGAGCAACTTTTTTGGCTCTTTAGGTGTCAGACCACCAATTACTCCCTCCAATTTAGAACGTATGTAAAAGTAGTCCTACTTTGACACAAAATAGTGCTTTTGATGTCATTGTTTACTTAAACTAACCATTAAATTTGCAGAAATGAAACTTTTGGTGAAAGGGAAATATATTTAGACCATTTTGAGCCAAAATTCACTTGTCTATGAGTTTGCATTAAAATTCAGGATTAATGCGCTACATAGTACACTAATTTATGATTTCCAGAAAACCGGGAGTTATTTTGGTAGTACCTGTCTTTTCAAAATCAGAAATTTGTTACAAGACTTTAAACATTGGTTGAAAATTGGCATGTAGGAAGGTGATACATGTACAATTAAGAATATACCTGGTTTCCTTGAAGTTAAACTTAAGGTAAAATATTTAGAAAGCTGTGAGAATTGCAAAATTTGGTTGAACAGATAGGGATTTTTAATTGGTGGTCTGACACCTTAAAGCCGTCGTAACATGAACCGAAAGAAATCGTAGGCACAACGTAAGCATGGTAAGCACTCGTAATAATACATCAATAATTCGTAAACAAATATTAAAAAAAAAAATACGGGTCATTTACGGTTTTGCGTTCTGTTGCGAGCAGTTAACGTACGATACATATACTGAAGGTTAAATACCGAAAAATCGATCCATGGACAATCGTGAAAAGATTTTTGACATGAATAAAAATTTCCTCTCCTTTCATGATCCTTAGGGAGCTACCATTTGATTGTTATGGCGGGGCTAGGATGAAATTTGAAAAAAATAGGCAGGACAGGAGTTTTGAGTAAAAAAAAAAGGCAGGATGAGACGCTTGCAAAAAAAAAAGTCAGGACGACAATTTAGGTAAAAAAAAGTCAGGATAAACTAAAAAAAAAAGGCAGGACCGAACAGAGTGAAAAATAAAAAGGCAGGACAGAGATTACAGCTAAAAAAAATGCAGGACAAAATTTTTCATCCTAGCCCCCAATCTCCCATACAGACAGAGTTATCGTCCTTTCCTCCTCAATGGGCAATCTCCCATACAGACAGAGTTATCGTCCTTTCCTCCTCAATCAAGATTGAGGAGGAAAGGACGATAACTCTGTCTGTATGGGAGATTGCCTAGCCACCCCCCCCCCCCCCCCCCCCCATAAAAATCAAATGGTAGCTCCCTTAAGAGTGTCTGCGAGTTGTTGTGAGTTCTAACCAGTTATTTATGGGTACCAGCGAGTCATTCACGGATGCTTACAATTGACAACAATATTGCGATCGGGAACCAGTCTACTTACTTATTTACTGACTATTATATATAATGCAAAGAGATTGTCTTATTAAATGTAAGGAATTTGAAAAAGTAACCCGCGTCGCATCATTTACCTGTTACCTAATCTGTAGATTTCGCCTCTGTCAGGCGCACCACCATACGGTGTAACATGGGTGTTGCAAGAGAACAAGTGAATCTCATACTCAAAATGTCGGAGTGTCAGAATGCGATTATCTCATTCTCAGTGACTCGATTCTCAGAAGAATTATTCCTAAAAAATTTTCTCCAGATGGAAAAACAATAAAACGATACATTAGAGGGGGAGCAGAAACATGTTCCACTTTCATAGAGAAAAACGGCAAAAACATAAAACCACAGCATGTCCTTATCAGCATAGGAACGAGGGATTTGCAGAACAATGCAGTTAAAAACAAGGAATTTGAAAACCTTTTTCACACTACAACACAAATTTGGCCAAATGCTAAAATATTTGTTTTACCTATAATTCGAAGAAAGGACATGCCTGATGCAAGAGTACACGATGCCAACGAAATCCTAGCCACAGAATGCTTGAAATTTCAAAAGATAACATTAATAAAAAAAGTTTGAACCAACAGATGAAATGTTCTACGACCAGGTTCATTTAAACAGTAAACAAGGTCTCCCTGAAATCGTAAAACATCTTAAAACAGCAATGAACATGTATGGGAACAGACCTTCACGTTCTAATCATGCTAACCAACAACCAATCGCTACAGGAGGTATAAACTTTTCTCACCGGCAACCAAACACTAGTCAAAGATTCAGTGCATTTGACAATTCTATGGATAGACCGCCTCCAATTCTACACAAAAACACGATGTATCCGCCGTGGGGTCAGATGATACCAGAAAATCCCCAATGTCCAACGTGGGGTCCGATGCCACCAGGAAACCCCCCAAGTCCATCGTGGGGTCCGATGCTACATGATAAAACTTTGTGTCCCCCATGGGGTCAACCGCCGCCCAACATATTGCCGTGGCAAGTCCCTTGGTTGTGGCAACCTTATCGTCAGTTCAATCAAGTACAACATTAACTGTCTATTACCATGATTTATTCATAAGTACATGTAAACAATAGATCATTTTACAAATTATGAAGTTAAAACTGTAGATTATATAATTTTCTTTTTTTTTTTTTTTTTTTTACATTTGATTTTTCAAAACATAATTTAAAAAAAAAAAAAAAAAAAAAAAATCCCCACAGATTAATTCACCCTTTTTGCAAGTTTTTAATATTCATATAATTTTCTTTCTGATAATAAAAAAAAATATCTTTAATTCTTTGAATTACATTTTATTAAATTTAAAAATCATTTAAAAATGTTAAAGATAAAAAAAAAATTACAGATAAACATCAATAGCCAATACTCAAGTTGTTTAACTAAAACACTTGATGTTAAATTTTTGTTTACTTTTTTATTTTAATTGGAAAGTATCCAAAGAACCGGTATATGTTTTAAATACCAAAAGGTTCATATATGTTTTCCTTCTTTTATTGTACATAATCTCTTTTATATCTTGCATCACTATAGATGTATCATAAAGTATGTCATAATATTACATACAACCAATACATATAAACAAATATATATAAGTTATACATGCATGTAGAATTAAGAAATATCATGCATCAGATCACTATAAAAATGTTTAAAGCATATTTGCATATATGCTACTTAGTATAATGATTTTGTTTGTGTTGTTCCATCATCTTAAATTAATGGGTTTTATCAAATCAATATTGTAAAATGTGTACAAATTTACTAAAAACTGCGGTTTGGAATATTGAGGGTCTCACCACTGACAAGATAAATGACCCACATTTCAACAAAATTATTTCACAGTTTCAGATTATAAGCTTTATTGAAACTTGGACAAATGATGTTGATGTTAATGAAATAAGTATCCCAGGTTTCTGCTTTGTTGACAGTAATAATAGAAAAAAAACATCATAAAGCCAGACGCAATTCTGGTGGAATAAATATTTTTGCTAAAAATTCCATTTCAAAAGGAATAAAAAAATTACCAAAATATCACACTGATATCCTTTGGATCAAAATTGACCATATTTTTTTCAAATTAGATAAGGACATATATATTGCTACAGTATATATGTCTCCAGAAAGTTCTAGCACGAACATTACCGGGTTAGAACCCATTTATGACAAGCTACTAGCTGATGTTGTTAAATACTCTAATTTAGGGCACATTATAGTCCAAGGCGATTTCAATGCCTATACTAATACAAAACCAGATTTTATTGCCTTTGATAATTCTTGTACTTCAAATCAAGATGATTTACAATATATTTCTGATCAAAATATACCAAGGAATAACCTTGACACCAAACTTGTCAACAATAGTGGAAAGTATCTACTGAATTTATGTAAGGAATCAAGTCTTAGAATACTAAATGGTAGAACCATAGGTGATTTACATGGTAAACACACTTGTATTACATACAATGGATGTAGTGTTGTAGATTATATGCCTGTGTCTAAAGAATTATTACATATAGTTGGTTATTTTGAAGTACATGACTTTACTTCTTTGTCAAATCATTGTATAATAAGTTGTTCTTTATTAATAGGTTTTATTATGCCTCAAAATACACCCCAATATCAGTTGGATCCTATCCCAAATAAATTTATATGGACACCTGAAGCAATAAATCTCTACACATTAAATAGTAATAGTATAGAGAGTAAAAACAAATTTGAACAGTTTTTGAAATCAACTTTTAAAGACTCTGAATCAGCAGTAAATTCATTTAATAATATACTATATGAAAATGCTTTGAAGTCTGCTAAACTAGTAAAGAAAGTCCCAGTCAGAAATAAAAATCAAAATAGGTCAAAAAGACGACCTTGGTACTCTGAATCTTGCCGAGAACTTGGCGTTACAGTAAAAAATTATGCAAAGTTAGTTAATAAACATCCCTATAATTCTGAATACAGACATAAATTTTATTCTTTCAGATCTAGACTTAGACGTCTATGTAAATATGAAGAAAATAAATACAAAAAAGATATATTTTCAGAACTTTATAAATGTGAGAAAGACCCAAAGATGTTTTGAACATCTTGAATAAATTGAGTAGACAAAAAAGTAATAACAAAGAAAATGAATCTTTACCACAAGAAGATTTCATCCAGTTTTATAAAAAAATTGAATAGCTGTGACATAAATCACAATAGTTTTCACTCTAAAATTATTAAAGATTTTGACTCTCTAAAAGAAAAGTTTAATTTATCACATGTTACAGATGACTTATCTCACTTGAGTTCAGAGATAACAATTGAAGAGATAGTAACAGCTATTCGTTTAATTAAAAATGGCAAAAGCACATCAGCCGACATGATTTCAAATGAAATGTTGAAAAATGCAATCCCCATCTTAATAAAACCACCTCATAAACTCTTTAATAGCATATTCGAATCTGGTCAATTTCCGAGAATATGGAATGAGAGCTTACTTGTTCTCTTGCATAAGAAAGGGGACAAATTTGATCCAGGGAACTATAGAGGTATATCTATTAGTTCCAACCTGGGTAAACTTTTTAATAAAGTTTTAATAAAGTTTTATATAAACGTTTAGTAAAATTTATGGATATCAAATCAAATAGGTTTTAAAGAGAAAAGTCGTACAGCTGACCACATATTCACTTTTAAGACCATAACTGATCAATATAGACAAAAAAAGAAAAAAGTTTTTGCTGCCTTCATAGACTTAAAAAAGGCATTTGATACTGTATGGCGACTAGGTTTATTTTCTAAACTCATAAAACATAATATCCCCCTAAAAATGTTTAATGTTATTTATTCAATGTATACTGATACAGTAAGTAGAATAAAATTCTCTAATGGGTTGAGTCCTCCATTCCTATCAGAAAAGGGTGTTAAACAAGGTGACGTATTGAGTCCCCTTCTTTTTAACTATTTTATAAATGATCTAGTAGGTAATCTTGATAAAAAACATACAGATCCAGTTGCTATTGGGGATACCTCTTTGAACATTCTTTTATATGCAGATGATATTGTTTTACTATCTGAAAGCAAAGAGGGTCTACAAAAATCTCTTGATATTTTACATGAATATTGTTCAACATGGAAACTACAAGTTAATATCTTACTGATATTATCAAGATGCTTGATTTCTTGATTGACAACATATTTGTTACGTTCGGAGGACGTGTTTTTCAACAGACTGTCGGCATTCCAATGGGAACAAACTGTGCCCCTCTACTCGCCGACCTGTTTCTTTATTATTATGAGGCTGACTTCATGCAGGAACTTCTTAGGAAGAAAGATAAGAAGTTAGCAATATCCTTTAACACTACTTTCCGCTATATAGATGATGTTCTTTCACTAAACAATTCAAAATTTGGTGACTATGTGGAACGCATCTATCCAATCGAACTAGAGATAAAGGATACTACAGATACAGTTAAGTTGGCTTCATATCTTGACTTACATCTAGAAATTGACAATGAAGGTCGGTTGAAAACAAAACTTTACGACAAAAGAGATGATTTCAGCTTTCCAATTGTGAACTTTCCATTTCTAAGTAGCAACATTCCAGCAGCGCCTGCATACGGGGTATATATCTCCCAATTGATACGATATTCCCGTGCTTGCATTTCCTATCATGATTTTCTTGATAGAGGTTTGCTGCTCACAAGGAAGTTATTAAACCAAGAATTCCAAATGGTGAAGTTGAAATCATCCCTTCGTAAATTTTACGGACGCCATCACGAGTTGGTTGACCGTTATGGAATAACCGTTTCACAAATGATATCGGATATGTTCCTTACGTCGTAACTACAATCCCCTTCCCTTTCATGAATATGACCTACCGAATTAGACTATTTACCGGATTTGTAATCACATAAGCAACACGACGGGTGCCACATGTGGAGCAGGATCTGCTTACCCTTCCGGAGCACCTGAGATCACCCTAGTTTTTGGTGGGGTTCGTGTTGTTTATTCTTTAGTTTTCTATGTTGTGTCGTGTGTACTATTGTTTTTCTGTTTGTCTTTTTTATTTTTAGCCATGGCGTTGTCAGTTTGTTTTAGATTTATGAGTTTGACCGTCCCTTTGGTATCTTTCGTCCCTCTTTTAATACACATGTACTGATAAATCAAAAATTATGATATTTAATTCTAATGGCAAGACATTGTTAAACCATTTTACTTATGATAATGCATATCTGGAAACGGTAACAAATTATTGTTACTTGGGTATTGTTTTAAAGTATAATGGCAATTTTTGCCTTGCTGTGAATACTCTAATGGAAAAAGCCAGGAAGGCATACTATAAAATAAAGAAAACTATAGGTCTCAACAACCCATGTAGACTTCTTGAAAAATTGTTTGATTGTTTAGTTACTCCCATTCTTACATATTGTAGTGAAATTTGGAAGGTGGATTCACATTTTAAAGACTCTGATCCATTTGAAAAACTTCATGTTAAATTTATCAAAGACATATTAGGGGTTCACTGTAAGGCATCTAATGATGGATGTCGAGCTGAACTTAATAGAATTCCCTTGAAAAATAAAATATTATATTCAATATTCAACTACCTGAACCATATAGTTTCTTCGGAAAATTCTTTGGCATATGATATATTCACTAAATCTGTAGATTCAAACCCTTGGGTCATAAAGGTCAAGAGTCTTTTGAATGAACTTGGAATGTCTTATATCATCAATAACTTTAATTATGTTAAAGGTAATTTAAATTCTATTAAACAAAGAATTAATGACCAATGTTTGCAAGTTCAAAATGCAAATATATTTAAATCCAAAAAGTTAGACTTTTTCAAAAGTGTCTACATAATGGGCAGAAGACCACCCTATGTTGATATATTAAAAAACAGAAGTGACAGAGCTGCAATATGTAAGATCCGTATAAGCGCTCATACACTGATGATTGAAAGAGGGAGACATCTAAATATTCCCAGAAATGAGAGATACTGCTCTGTATGTAATTCTGGTCAAATTGAAAATGAAAAACATTTTCTTTCACATTGTGAAAAATACTCAACTAAGAGGGACATATTTTACCATAAAGTTTCAAATATAATTGTTGATCCTACAAAATTTAAAAAACATGAAAATAATATAATCTTTTTATTAAATAATAATTCATACACAATCCTAAAATTAACTTCCTGTTTCATCTCAGACAGTTTGAACCTGCGTAAAGCAGAACAAACTCTATAAAATTGCTAATAACTGAGACTACTATAACACAGAGATTGGTCACTACTGATTTATCGTGTAGTGTGAGTCGCCACTTTTCCAGCTACGTTAATATAACGTAGTTTCGTATTTAACCGTAGTTTCGTATTTAACAAATTCAAATTCAAATATTTTATTGGACAAAGCACATATGATACAATGCGTATTCCAAGATATAAACACATTAAACATGACAATTTATGCAAATACAACATAAAGAAAACATTTGAAGTACCAATTATATATATAATATCACAGTATTACATAGTATTATACTTATGGTAGACCAACTGACATTAGATTATTATTACGAGCTTCAAAAGCTTGACTTAAATAACTACATATTTGTCTGGTGTTAACTAGATTTACTGGGTTAAGTAAATAGATCGTTGATTCAATATCATCATCATTATTAAGGTTTTTGAAAATATCAAACTTCTCTCGAAGGTCTTTATATAGAGGACAATGTAAAAGAAAATGAACTTCATCTTCCACTTTATCTTTACAAAGTTTGCAGTATCTTTCACTTGCTAAAATTTTTGGTTTGCTATACCTCCCAGTTTCAATTGCAAGTGAATGTGCACTTATTCTAATTTTTGTAAGCAGTGACCTATCATATTTTTTAATATCAAATCTTAAGTAAGCTTTCAAGTCAAATGATGAGCACATTTTACTATAAAATCTTAGTTTACCTGTGTTATTAGATTTAATATTCTCAAGTTGACCCAAAATCTTGCATTTATAAAAGTTTTTCAGTGAGTCCTCAAACATATTATGTGATATTTGAAGTGAATCAAAGTTGATTAACTTTTTTAGTTTATGTAAGGACTGTACCCAGCAAGCGCTCTTTTGTGTATACAGTTTTTTATCTTCAATGAATGCAGATTTTAATAGAACAAATTTTGGGTTGTTTCCAACTTCAATGTCAGTTAATCTAGCATAGTATTTAAACATTAGTTTATATGATATAAAACACACTGGATATAGCTCAAGTTCTGTACGTAAAGCTAAATTGGAAGCCTTACCATGAACACAAAGAACATTTTTCATAATCATATTCTGAACCTTTTCAAATGGTAGTTTATCAGCAGTGTCAAGATTTATATTAAAATCTGAGATCCAAATTTCAGATCCATAAGTCATAATTGGTGAAATTAATGAGTTGAAAAGTCTTACCCATTTTTCCACTGCAATACAATTAGAATATGGTAATTTTGATTTCAAGGCGAAATATGCCTTACGTGCTTTATCAGCAAGATTTTCAGCTGCTATATTAAGTTTACCTCTATTGTTGAAGACTATACCTAAGTATTGATATTCCGTAGCAGATTCTAATGGTTGGGGACCAAAATAAAAATAATGTTTATCTAATAAAGATCTATTTTTACTATTTGATAAAATCATAGTTTGTGTTTTCTTGGTGTTCACATTTAGGCCCCAATCAATACAAAAGGATTGTAAGGCATCCACACAGTGTTGCAAGCCATTAGGTGTTTCTGAAATTAAGATTAAATCATCTGCATAAAGAAGATGACTAAAGTTATTCTGATTTAAATTAACTGGATCAGACAAAACAGGGTTGAAATAGGAATCTATGTCATCGACAAAAATATTAAAAAGGGTGGGGCTAAGACTGTCCCCCTGTTTCACCCCTAAATTAGCATGGAATGATTCACTAATAAATCCATCTGTTTTACAACAATATAATGTATTACTATACATATGTTTTAACAAGTCATAAAATTTCCCACCTATTCCCTTTTTGAGCAATTTATGTAGTAATGCCTTTCTTACAACACTGTCGAACGCCTTTTTAAAGTCCACAAAACAAATGTAAAGATTTTTCTTACACTTATTTAGATATTTATTAATTAAAGTTTTCATTATGAATATATGGTCACTTGTTCTATATCCTTCACGAAAGCCACCCTGATTGGCACTCAACAAGTCTTTAGACTCTATGAACACGGTTAATCTGTTTTGCAGTAATGAAGTAAATAATTTACCTAAACAGCTAGAGACACACACATATGTTATATTTCTTATTTTGCAAATTCGGAATTTCAAAATATCTCTATAACAATAAATAATGTATATATATATATTATGAGTGTATATAAAATTGATTAACTTGATTTTCTAATCTTATATGTCTTATATTTGTAGTTGATGTTAAGTGGCTTTGGGGTCAAAGCCAATTAAGGCAGAGGGGAGATGTTATAGATATATTTTGAAATTCCGAATTAGCAAAATAAGAAATATAACAGCTTTGCAAACTTTCTTTTATTAAATATTTTATTTTTTATTCTCAAAATGAATTTGTAAAAGTGGACAATTTAGAAGAAAATAGATTTTACAGATATTTGACAAATATTGATAATTATTCATTCATTAATTATACATGCTATATTTTGAATAAAAGAAAGAGTGTTGGCAATTAGGCCTATTGTCAAAATTACAAAGATTGTCGCAACATAGGTATACGAAAATCAATAATTTAGATTAAAGTGTCAGCTTGGTTGACAAGACAAAATTATGAGTGACCAATTAAAATGTTGTGGTCAGTTATGAAATTATGTAACGATAATTTTCATTGGTAAAACGAAGAAAACCTGGGATCTCTAAGCACGTGAGCAACGACCTTTTTAAACTAGTGTTTTGGGGTATTCGTCAGTTGCCATGAGATCTCAGTTGTAATAAAATATAGTTATTTTGGAATTCTTCGTTTTTACCAGGTAATTCATTATTAATATTTTAAAGCATTCTTTTTATGAAAATTACATTTCACATTTACTTTTAATTAAGTTTTATTTATTTAGTTCTATTTATTTAAAATGAGCGTTTTTAGTTTATTACATTACGATTAAATAGATGATTTTTTAAGTGAAATATACAGTAAACATAAATGCCGTAAATGTTTTTATTTCATTAATTTTCATTATTACATGCAAATTTGTTTACAGGAGATTTGTGAATTTGACGCATAATTTATTCGTAGTAAAGTTAAATTCTGTTATTTGGTTATATTTAATATTCAACGAAGTTTAAAGAAATCTTTGTTTGTCACTTTGGTTTACCTTGACAACGCAACAGAACACAAAGAAAATATTTGTTGTTTCATGTATATTGAAATCGTACCGATGCAGGATTGATCTCCAGAACAGAAATATTTGCGTATTACGTAAGCAAGAAACATTTAATATATTACAGCTTGACATTATCTATGTATGATGAACTATAAATATTGTGAAATATATTGTATGCATTTATATGAAATTGTATTATAGAGTTGCCATGAGATCTCAGTTGTAATAAAATATAGTTATTTTGGAATTCTTCGTTTTAACCAGGCCAGCTAAAGTCCAGATGACATAGGCTGAAAGTCAAGTACGACACATATACCTCTATAGTTATTGCAATCATTAGGATCACCTGATTTAAAAATTGAAGAAATATATGACAGATTCCATGATTTGGGAAATTTTCCACATTGAAGTATTTTATTAAAAAGTTTTACTATAACTAGTACCATGGATGAGGCACTACATTTAATAAACTCATTCAATATCAAATCAGGACCACCAGACTTACCAGATTTAAGTCTAGTGATACCCTTTTTAACTTCATTACAAGTAAATGGGTAATCCAGAGAGCAATGATTGTCTTTTGATGTCTCAAGATTATCAGGAAAATTAAGTTCTGAATCAGAGTTTAATAAGGATTTGTAATGTTCTACCCATTCCTGCTTTGATAATGGACTGGGTGCCTGTTGGTGGTTATTTTTTTAGATCGTTAATAGATTTCCAAAAGGACTTAGAATCTTTGTGTTCTAGGCTATTCAATTTACTAATAAATGTCCTATAAAACTCTGCTTTTAAGCTCTTTTTTTGTTTATTATAATGTTTTACACAATTAGAATATGTTTGGCGAAGGTTAGCATTATTTTTATCCTTTTGGAGTCTTTTACCAAGAGACCTTACTTCTTTCCTCAACAAAAGACAATCATTGGACATCCATGCTTTTTTTGGTTTAGCTCTTTTTCTCTTATTAGATGGACGAGAACTTTTCTTTTTTAATACTAAAGTTTGTGATGCTGCATTAACATAAATTTTATTAACTGACGAGACAAGAAAATCAATATCATCACAGTTTTCATCATCAATATTGTTCATTAGATCTAATATATCATTTACAGACTCTTTATGCAATAAAGCATCATGATAATTGTCTGACATGGAATGTTCCCATTGAAATTTACCAACATCTGAATGAGACTCAAGAGTTGTCTCTCTTTGAGTACATGATTTAAAGCATACAGATAATAAACAGTGGTCAGACAATTCCACTGGAGATCTAACAATAAAATGCTGTACACAATAGAATAAATTAGGTGTTGTTAACATATAATCAACTGTGCTTTGGCCATTAGAATTATAAAAAGTAAAAAATCCTAAGGAATCGCCTAGAAATCTCCCATTAAGAAGTCTCAACTGTAAATCTTTACAAAGGGACACAAGAAGAGTGCCATGTATATTTTTTTCTCTATCCATTTGACGTCTTACTAAGGGAATATCAGGGGAGTAATTAATAGGGACAGGACAATCAATGAAATTTTCATTTTCATCATCATTTTGAATGTAGTCCTGCAGTCCTCCTGTTCGGGCATTAAAATCACCACAGATTAGAATTTCTCCCTGATGTTTAAACTGCATGATTTCATTTTGAAGCTGTGTAAATATCAATTCTGAATCATCTTTATTCAGATATGGTTTTATATAACAAAAACACAAATAAACTGTATAAGATAGTCCAAGTATTTGCTTATCCAGCTTTAACCAAAGTGAAAATTTTGATCTTTTCATCTCTTTTACTCCCTTTCTGATATGTAGCAGACGACATATATCACCACCTAATCACCGAGACTACTAATTGTCTATATCAGTATCGGATATAATTAAAAAAAAATTATAAAAAAAAATAAATTAGAGGGAAAAGGATAATAATTTATTAATATCTTTGTTATCACTATTCATATCTTACGACTATATATTTATTTATTTTTTAATCAGTCTATAGTTCGTAAATAAATTGTAATTATGCGGCGAAAATGCAAATGTGATTAATCTTATCCATCTTAAAGTTAGGTACATTGTTTTGCTACAGGTCCGTTAATTGTATCTAATATACAAATATTGTACCTGTAAAGACCTGGGGCGTGTTTTTTTGTTCTTCGGTAGTGAGCCAGAAGAGGTCTATTTTTATTTTTTTTGCATTGAGAAGATCTTCTGGCTCTCTTCCACCTCTTCTTTTTAAATAGGTGGTTTAGACGGCAGAGGCACAAAACAAACATGGCGTCGTTTGGTCTAAATGACATTAATAAATTTATGAAATTAGAATGAAGATATATTAGAAAGTGAGCTGTGTTATAAACGTTTTTATAGTATGACAGCCTTTGTAGGACATCTCTGTAGGACGATAAGTTGGATGAATATAAGAACTACACGGACAATAACAGTTGAGGAACAACTATTTGAAATTCTAGGGAAGGGATTTTGCTCATTGGTGTTTAACGCTTCTTTCAACACTGACTAATGATTGGGCTAGTAGTCCGTTTAAATCTATAGATGAGGAATGAAGAAGGAAAGAGGGCATAATTTTTTGTTTTAATTTGTCGCTTATCATGCCTATTATTTAGCTTCACCAGACAACCATATTCATATACAAAATCCTACTGTCCCCCATCCCAACAAATATATAAATATCAGATGGTTTTCTCTTATTTAACACAAGTTTAAATTGAAGCTAATTTTTAACGCCCAGTGACAAATATTTCATATAAAAAAGAAGATGTGGTATGATTGCCAATGAGACAACTGTCCACAAGAGACCAAAATGACACAGACATTAACAACTATAGGTCAGGAAAACACGGGTATATAATTTAAAAAAAACCCGAAGAGATGTGATATGATTGCTAATGTTATATGAACTTGATGTAAGCAATTATAGGCAACCGTAATGCCTTCAACAATGACAAAACCCGATACTGTAAAGCTGTTTATAAAAGGCCATGAAAAGTGTGAAACAATTTAAACGATAAAACACGGCCTAATTATACAACACAAAACAATTTACAAAATATCAAAAATGAGTTGAGACATGAACCAACGACAACCACTAAACTACAGGCTCCTGACTTTGAACAGGTTCACAAAGAATATGGCAGGGGTTGATATAAAAATGAAGATGTGGTATGACTGCCAATGACCGACCATGTAAGGGCTGTATAGCCAGTCAAGGTCGTTAAAAAACTTCCATTTGTTATTGTTTATGAGCCAACTCTTCACAAGAGACCAAATGATACTAAAATTAACAGCCATAGAACACCATACGGCTTTCAACAATGAGGAAAGCCCATACCACATAGTGGGTTATAAAAGACCCCGAAATAACAAATGTAAAACAATTCAACGGTAAAAACTAACGGCCTTATTAATGTACAAAATAAAGTGAACGAAAAACATTATAAGTAACACAACAACAAAAGACAACCACTGACTTACATGCGGCTGACTTTTGACAGTCACATACATACAGAATGTGGCGGGGTTAAACATGTTAGCGGGTTCCCAATCATCCCCTAACCTGGGACAGTGATGTAACAGTACAACAACTTGTTTGTGAGCGCTCAATTCTCCCGAAGCTGAAAAAAATAGTGTAGCAGTACATTATAACAACAACGTGCGCAAATCAGTTGCAATTAGATTAACTCAAAAGATCGGTACGAGACGAACAAAAGAAATCGGCCAACTAACATTAAAACAATAGACTCAAAGCATCGAACTATGAGTATTTCCAATTACTGGAAGTTTGTTCAAAGCTAGCTGCAACTAGTACTGAAATAAATCTTGTTCTCCAAGACTGAAGTAACAAGCAGTACACAAACAACTGATTTATTAAAAAAAAGTCTAAGAAACGCCGATGGTATTAGTATACGTTGTACAATTACATATATATCCATATACAATGAAAGTTTTTGAAAAGTGGTAGTCCGAAGGTCTTGACCATCGACATTTTGCATTACAAATAACAGTTAGGACCAGAAGATTTTCTTCAAGGACCACCAGAGAAATAATTTTGAGAACTTTCTGATATCTATGTTGTTTACAAAAATAATCCAGTTCGGTTACTTTTGAATAAGAAAATTAAGAATTCCTTTTTTGATCAGTCATATTCCAGACAAACATTTTTTTTTTTACATTGACGAATTCTTGTGCAGTTTGAGATTATTCTTAAAAATCAAATAGTACGGGGTTAAGCCTGATTTGTTTAGCAAAATTGAGTTAAAGGAAAGCTTAAAGAAAATCACGGTAACGAACATAGCACACGTATACAGTCATGTCTACTGGACGTATCTTAATTTTCTAAAAAAAAAATCATAAACCTAATTTATGTCGTCCAACTTAACAAAAAACCTGCTATATTCGACGGCAAATTGCATTTTCATTTTATTGATCTTCTGTAGAATATCTCCAGAAGAGGTCCAGATTCATTTTTTTGGACTCTTCACCAGAAGATATTCTGGAGATGTACAGAAGAGACCAATAAAACACGCCCAGGTAGTGTCAAAAGCATGGGAGATGAATTTGTTTCACAGCTGGGTGCCTAGAATACACGACTGAGTCTCGTTAATTGCAATAAACTATTATTCCGTATACTTGTAAGGTATTTTCACAGCTGAGTATCCAAGATATATATTTGCAGTAATCCTTGTGGTTTGATTCGGGAGGGTGTGGAAGGGGTTTTACAAGGTAAAAAATGTAAGAATGTAGAAAAATGATCGTCAAATAAAGATTAGAGAAGAGAAAAATAATAGGTGTAAAAATTGAAAGAGAAGAGAAGAATGGCATAGAAATTATAGGAAACAAAGAACCCCCGACCCGACCCTCATTCAGATTATCCAACGCTAATTTTATTTTTCAAACCTTTTTTTTTCGGTTTCAAGATTCTTTATTTCTCAAACACCATAAAGTTACAATGTACAACGACCTCGTTCATCAGCTCCACCTCTCTACTACTACTAAATAGAATTTAATGGCGACTACCCTTGCGGGTATTGCGCCAGATTACCTTATATAAAAACATTTCAAGTAAATGTTTTAAATTTTTCATTATTTAGGTGTTAGCCTATATCATGTATTTTATTATAAAAATTTTGTGAGTTTTTTTTTCCCCTTAAATTTAATTAATCTTGTTATTTAAATCTGAGCTATATAGTGTGTATTTTAATTATCTTGATTATCTATTGGTTAATTTTTTATTACGAAGAAAAATATATGTGAGCTTATTATTCCGTTATTTGTAACTTAACCTTCTGTGTTTATAAGTATTGAATGATTTGGTAGGTAGGTGTGTTTGTTTTTTAAACATGAAAATATTAAGTATCATATACTTTTGGATAGACATATCTGACTTTTACAAATATGCAAATCGTAGAAGGGGTCTGACATATTCCCGTACATGGTATACACATTAATACAATTATACCGCGGCTCGTACGTCCTTGGTAAATTGTGATTCTCTGTATATTGAATTTGACTTATAGATAGCACCCTCACTTATAAAAGTTTCTTAAACTTACGTTATCTGAGAAGAAAAAAAATATATAAATTACTGTGAATGTATAATTAGAATCTATAATGTATTGTTGTAACATATTTGTGTGTAATAAATTGTAAGTGTTCATGTTTGCAGTTATGTACAGTATAGATGTATACCAGAGAGTGCTATCTTGGTAGTACTTGATTTAGTGTACGTACTACTTTAAAAATAAAAACTTTCGTAGAAGTTTTAGTGCCGTATATTGTCAAATTCAACGGGGTTATGTTTCTTATATTTAGAAATCATAAACTGATAAATGATACCCTCCAGCTCTGTTACAACTATTAAAAAGCCAATATTTAGAAATGAAAAAAACTAAGAAAAAAAGGTAAATAATATATATCCACCTCTCTTAATTCTTTTTTTTTTTTAATTTCAACAGATAATTAGGTGGTGAGGTTTTTTTCTGATCACATTCCTTTCGGTTTAATCAGAATGCCTTTCTTAAAGTAATTACATGATAATTATACAATCAATTTAGATCAAGTTTTAGCCAACAGTAATTAGCGACAATTACAGAAGACAAAAAATATCATTAAAGGTAAATGAGTAATTTCCTTACGTAACAGATCAGCAAAGAGGTTATAATTTCAATTGGTACACAAAGCAAACATAAGCCCTAAAAATTAAATATAAATGTTCCCCAATAATCGCCGTCATTTTCATCTTTCAATTCACTATGTCCAGTAACAGTGATTTCTTATCTTGGGATGATAGTGATCTGAATCTTGATCTTTTACTTGGTGATTACACTGCATCAGATATTGAATCTGACGATGACTATGTCCCTGCTGCAAAGACATCAAAAACCTCAAAAGAAACAGCACCGCAAGTGCTTGTAAATCAGAGAGACAATCCATATATCAGTGCCCTGAGTGTGACAAAACATATTCATCTGTATCTGGTTTCCGTGGCCATTTAAGAACTAAACACAGCCTAAGCAAGATAACAGGTATGTATTCTAAAAAAATATTATTTCAGATTCTCATTTCCTTCTCTCAATATATAAGGGGGTAGGAGGGGTGCTTATCCCGAAAACCCGGGCTTAAAAACACGATATCCCGAGTTCCCGACATCCCGAAGATTCGTTAAAAGAATTCCCAGATCTCGAAAGGGTCAATCCCGAAAACTTGAGCTTAAAAACGCCCAATCCCGGAGTCCTGATAAAGGTCATACCCCCCTCATATATATGTATGTGTATGTCAAAAGACATGTCACAATGACATAAAAAATAAAGTGCCAAATGTGAAAAATAAGAAGATGTGGTAGAAATTCAAATGAGGAGACTCAACCCAGAGATCAAATGACACAGTTTTTAAATCTAGGAAATCGTACGGCCTTTAAAAGTGACCAAAAGCCATTCCACATAGTGAGCTATATAAACATGAGGCCCCTCATGGGGGGTCCTAGTAATCACATAATCACCATTTTTTTGCCAATATAATCACATAATCATTAAATATTTGCTTATCTTTAGTAATCAAATAATCATAAACTAAAAATACAGTCCTAGGTAATCAAATAATCATGAAATATTTGGCTTAATAATCAAATAATCATTAAAAAAACGGCCAAGTAATCACATAATCAAAAACCCCATGAGGGCCCTCAAACATGGTAAAGATAATATATTGTTGTTTCCAAATCTTGTTTTGAAAATTAAAATCCTTTTCCAATTGATCAATGAAAAGTGTGGTGGTGAAATTTGGTCAAATTTTCAATTTCTAAGCTACATGAGAACGCCAGCGGCAAATATTTCTCGAATATTGGGTTCATTGTCTTTTTACAGAATCTTTATGACGTACACTATTTTATGTCTCCTAGTGATTGAAAATGTACAAAGTATCTCAAAACTCAATTAAACTTGTAATATCACATGCTCTTTTTAGTTGACAATTTCCAAAATATAACACCTCAATTAAAGTCCCATTTTTAGTGATGTATCATGGTGTTATGTACAATTAAATGTGTAGTGCGGAACCAGGTTTTATGACGAATTGTAAGATATTCTAAATGAGAAACGCTTCCAAATTGCATGACTAAATACTGAAGATATCTAATAAAACAAACTTGAATGTTGGTTGCTTAACGTCCAGTGGTTTAAAAACTTGAATATTGTCAATTGTTTGTGTCGTAGGTTTTAGTTATAACGCTGTGCACTTCGTACATTTTTTGTAACCCAAACAATCAAGCTACTTAGATGAAAAGAGTTAATTGACAACTACTTTAACCACAGAAAAAATTATGTGCCTTTTCCGGCATGATGACCAAACACTTGTGGTTCCTCATAAACTAGACCTAATCACAAACTAATACATTGTTGACGCCGCCGGAAACAACATACCTATGACTCACTTTTTGACTCTGTCAAGGCGAGACACAAATGTCCCATGCTACTTTTTTTTATGTGCCTGTATCAAGTCAGGATCTTGTATTTCAGTGGTTGCTATTGGTTTGTGTCTGTCATATTTGATTTTTTTGGCAAAGTGCTTTGTTAATGTAGACTTATCGTTTTCTCTACTGAATTGTTTATAGTTTTCATGTCAGGAACTTTTGAAGCAAAGTTTAAGTTTTCTCATTGTTGAAGGTAATTACAGCGAATTCCAAAGGCTTACATTCACATCAATGAACTTTATTCAACTTCAATAGTTGTCTGATTCTGTCATTCATGATCATTTTTAAAAATATATCATAATCTCCTTATGTTTTTTTGGTACTGCTGCAAATGACTATTCCTTTAATATATTAAGATGTGTGGTTACTTGTGTGTTTTTTCATTGAAGTGTCAAACTAAGCATGTTTGTGAATTTCTGCAATCCTGTCTTCGTTTAAATGAAGTTAATAATAAAAATATATATTAAAATACTTAAATATTTATTTCTAAATTCTCCATATACTGAGACAAGCATGACAATATGGCAATGACATTGAAAAACAATAATTATTTATTTTAATTTCTCCGGTAGACAGATGTAAAAAAGGGAGGGGGTCTTAAACATACAGAAACAATTAATTTTGTATAGATAAATTATGATTTACAGATTTTCAAAATAACATTGAGGAAATACTATTTGTCCTCTTTTGAAATTGCTATTAAACAGATTATGTGCTAGTACATTTAAAAATAGCACAAAAAATAACCAACAATCCAACAGTGGATATTAAAATGACTTTCCTTTAGAAAGTACAAATAAAGTAACAAGAGATTTCTTAAGGAAGCTGGCTTGTCATAGGGGGGGGGGGGGGGCAAGGGGTTTAACTGTTATGCTGTTATGGGGCAATTTAATTCTTTGTTATCTGTTAGCTGTTATGTCTTATTCTTTGTTAGCTGTTATTGGGCTTTTATTTTTTTTGTTATCTGTTATTGTGATAATGTATTTGCTGTTAACTGTTATTGAAAATTGGAATGCCAGCATTTTTTTTGACAGTCAATATTGGGTATAAATTGAAGATCATTGGCCATTGGGGTCTACCACTACTAATATGTTTGTCCCGTATTCAGAGAAGGATTCCATTAACATATACACATCACAGAAGTGAGGTCCAGGACAATTCAAGTATATCTTATGATTATCCTTTGTAATAAATTCCATTTTTTTTTATGAATGTGTATTTAGAATTATCTTACTTTTTTGTATGAGAATAATGTTCCTTGTTTTCCGTACGAACATATTAAATTAAAACAATTCTTAATATGACAAAAAGGAAAAAATATGGCCAGGAGTATCTTACAAGGATCTCAGTTAAGGACAAGGTCCTAACAACCACTTAACCTTTTATATTATATGGTACATAGACTCAGCTCTGTGATTCTTTTCAAAGCAGAACCAAATGCATTGTACAATGAAAGTTCCAACCATGTACTTGGGTCCGAAGCTGCACATAACTCATTACAAACAAAGATTTATTTCGTTTCAAGCCATTGTTTCCCTACTAAACTATGAATTCTACTTACTAGTACACTTGGTACAATCAAAAACCTCAGCTGATAAAATATTGTTCAAATAAGGCCTTTGAAAATAGTGGAATAAATTGCTTTTAGAGTGTCAAAATTCGTTCGAAGTACTTGATAAATTGCATGCTTATAATTGGTGCTTTTGATTTTTCTACCCTATATACCACTTTGCCTCATAGTTTTATTAATAAAAATTCACACACCTCATTAAATGGTCATTTAGAAAAAGTCAGAATATTCAAACTCTTTTAGGTCACTTTTTTTATTAGCAAAAAAGGGAGCTTCAGTCAATATATATATAAACAATACACCAACGTTTCATGAGAACTGCTGAAAACATTTTTGTGTTAATGTCTGAAAACTGGAAAATCACCCCTTTTTAATTAATAAAACCCGTTAACTCGGAAACGTAAAATCTAAAATTTATAAAAATTGAAAGTTACCTCATGTTAATAGATATAAACAATTCACCAAAATTCCTTGCTTTGTGAAAGCATTTTTGAGATATTATCAGAAAACTGAAAAAAAAACACCAATTTTATTGAATAAAAACCCATTACCTACCCAGAAACTTAAAATCTAAAATTTATAAAAAAAAAAAAAAAAACCAAAAAGGGAGCTGACGTCAATAGATATAAACAATTTCCAAAAGTTTAATTCAAATGGTTAAAGTGTTTTTGAGTTAATGTCCGACATGTTGACAACAGACGGACAACAGTATACCATAATACGTTCCGTAAACGAGCGTATAAAAAATATTATAATATATTGAGTAGTAGTTTAAACACATTCTAGACACATAAATTAATACTAAAAACATAGTCATAAAAAATGGAATGCATTACAAAGGATTATATCCGTAATAAGAAATTTATACTGATTTGTCAAAAACCGAATTATTTTAATATTTCATTTACTGTTATCTGTTTTTGTCCATTTTAATTCCTTGTTATCTGTTATGAGCCAAATCAATTTGCTGTTTTGCTGTTATTGGGACCCCCCTTGCCCCCCCTCTGTCATGTTTTGGATTTTTTGTCAGATTTTCGGAATCCTCTGGTTTTATCAATTTGAATGCCTTGAAAAAATTTGCCCGGTGACCCCCATTTTTCTTTTTGAAAATCTTTTACATGTATAATGATAAGCCATCTGTAAAAGTCTTATAAAATTTTAATTACTTTTTAACAGTTTTTGAGAACTTCCACTTGTCAATGATAAAGCTATGAAAAGTCAAGAGAGAATTTTTTCCCGCCCAAAATTACAAGGGGTCATCTCTCGAAAACAAGCACGGTGTCCTATATATTTTTTTTGCTTTTTGGATTCCTTTATCACTTCCCTATCAATATAAACTAGTGCTTTGAAAAGTTAATTACTTTGAAACTGAGAAGGGAACTCCCTTAAAACAGAATCTTATATATATATACAAAATTACATTATAATATTCTTATACAAAAGTTTTTCCACAGGTAATCAGTATGAATACATTAACAGATTATTAAATTCCGCGAGGTGAACCAACGCCTGTGAAATCGTTTTGGTAGAGTCCCTGAAGTGGATACCTTGGTATGCCGGGTTGTCAAATCATGCAAATGAATGCAATCCTTAAATAATAATTAAAATTGACAACAACACTTCAAAAGATCTGCAATTTTATTATCTATGTCTACATGTTTCGCCTGCAAGGCAGGCTTCATCAGGACAATTTTTATACAGAAATTGAGCCCCTGAAGTACTCAAAGTGGTGCATTGAATTTGACGTCGTCATGGTGAGAGAAACAATGAAAAGTGAAAGTAGCAATACAGAGTTATAAATAGATAAGATAAATATAGAAAATTAAAGTTTGTATACAATGTAACTTGAGTTCGTTTTACTATTATATGATACATGAAATTGTTCTAAAGGCTTGGCATCTAATAGGACGAACTTCCCATGGTTCCTACCACTTCGCAAGGCTTCTCTTCCAACCTGGCCATAGTTGGAGGTTACTGCTTCCCGGCGCGTCGGCAACAATAGGAAGATTATGATCGCCGCTGTGGATAATAAAATTGAAGTGGTAGGAACCATGGGAAGTTCGTCCTATTAGATGGCAAGCCTTTAGAACAATTTCATGTATCATATAATAGTAAAACGAACTCAAGTTACATTGTATACAAACTTTAATTTTCTATATTTATCTTATCTATTTATAACTCTGTATTGCTACTTTCACTTTTCATTGTTTCTCTCACCATGACGACGTCAAATTCAATGCACCACTTTGAGTACTTCAGGGGCTCAATTTCTGTATAAAAATTGTCCTGATGAAGCCTGCCTTGCAGGCGAAACATGTAGACATAGATAATAAAATTGCAGATCTTTTGAAGTGTTGTTGTCAATTTTAATTATTAACAGATTATGTACAATTCTCAATACAAAATGCAAAAACAAGAAAAAAAATATATCTGAAAAGAAAAAGGTGGCTTTTGAATCCCTGGAATTTGTCCGTGCATAAAGCACTGTTTGCGACGGAACAAACATAAACAAATCCAGTAAATCCTCTAACCTTATTAATCTCTAAAAGAAATATTTTTTCATTACTATATAAATCATAAAGGCATTTTTTTTTTCATTTCAGTTAGTGAGTGCAGAATAAATAAGACTAAAACCTCAAATTCTACTCAGACCAAGTTTACCATAAGTGACCTAGAATTTGACCAGTTTGCTGTCCGAATCATACTCAAGCGCCATAGATTCCATCATTAACTGCACCTTCCGCAATAGTTCAGCCTCTGTAAAAGGCAAACAAATGATTCGACTTGCTAGTAACATCAAAGACAGTCAAGAGCTAAGTAGTTCTATTTTAATGATATTGAGTACACCTTTAAAGGGAGTTTTTAGGTCATCCGAATGTACAACAAAAAGTGACTTGTCAGCAAATGAACAGCTTTTCAGCAGTTACTACAACATGACCTGCCAAGACAGTATTCTGTCCCCACTAATCAGTTTGCTGACCACTGTAAATGAAACAGACCAGAATATGCCCGTTACGCCCTTTATAGCTTTATTACAAGACCGTATCTTCAAGCAACTTATTCAAAGAAGAACCGTGCTATGTACCAAAAAGTCTCTAGAACCAACCAGCATATCAGAAACAGACCAATCCGTCTTGTATTACCTGTCAGGTTATATTATTTCAGCCTTGAAAAAAGAGTCAGCACAAGCTAAACACAAGAAGAGCACTAAGCATCAGAAATTATCTGAACAACTACCATTCCTAATATACAAAGACAGTGCGTCAACAACAACATTCATTTCAAAGTATTCAAAATGGACTGAAAAACTTAACCGTGGTGGTCTGAAGGTACCTTGTGACAACTTTTTCCTCCTCATCAGAGAGTTTGAAAATGTATACAGGAAATGTGTCAACTTGGACTGCATTTCAGCAACATCACTTGACACTGTAAATTTGACTGAGACCATCTTAGACAATTTCATGACCAATTATTATTGGGACCAACTGTGTAAGATACCAGATTACAAAGAGTATATCTTGGAAAAATGTGTAAGATTATTTCTGACTGTTCATGGTCATTCAACTGCTCGTCAAATTAAGCTTAAATTAGAAAAACAGACATCTGTGAAAGCCAAGCCACTACGACAAGTGCTAAAGGACAAATCAAACCGTGTGAATTAGTAAATAAACATTAAAATTTGCTAGACAAAATTTGATATCATGTTTACAATGTGTTTAAACAGTATGAGTATTATAAGTATTGTACAGGTATCTATTTTGTTACATTGTAACTTTGAAAAATATGTATTGACATAATACATGTAATAGATCAATGAGGTATACATGTATATGCTTATAAGTATAAAAATGTAAATTTAAGGAATGGTTAACATGTAACAACTTCATTGATTTACATAATGATGAATGAATGTATATAATACATGCATACACATGATTAATTCAAAATTTATATTTTATTAAAATTATCTAATTTATCAACTGTAATTAATTTTAAGTTAATTTTCTTTTATACAGTTTTAACATGATTAATAAGTTCATTTTTCTGAATTCAAAACTTATCCATTAAAAAAATTCATTTATATTATTTATATCATTTTTAAAGGAGCAATTTTTTTAACCAAGCATAAATATTTTAGAAGTGTTCATATTTGCTATATATTATACTGGTATGCTGCATATGTTAATTTTGAAGTGTTTACATTATAAGAAATTGTGTGAACTTTTAAATACATGTATGAATAAATCTCAAAATAAAAAATAATGTATCTCAATGCATTACAGTCATGACAGTTATTGTTTATCTTTTCTTCTTACACAACGGTTGACTTTCCAATGCAAAATCTCTCTGAATATTTCGCCTTGTGTTGCCTCGGAATGGTGCAAGGGCTTGTGAGCCTGCAACTCTAATATTGACCATTGAATGGTTAAATTGTTCTAATGTGGGGTTGGTGTTGCATCCACCACTAGTTCTGACGATTCCAAAATACTGTTCAATGGGGTCTTGGCAGAGAAACATTTATGTGTTATATATTTGTTTTTTATTATTTTTTTAATAAAAATAAGGCTGTTAGTTTCCTCGCTTGAATTATTTAAATCCTATTATCGGGGCCTTTTATAGCTGACTGTGCAGTATGGGCTTTGCTCATTGTTGAAGGTGGTACGGTGACCTATATTTGTTAATGTCTGTCATTTTGGTCTCTTGCGGAATGTTGTCTCATTGGCAATCATACCACATCTTACATGGAACTGTTGTTTTACAAATCGATAAGCTTCTCTATCATACACTTTTTGGTTCGAGATCAAAATTATTTGGTAGTGCATCTCCTTTCGGCAATAACTGACAATTAAAAATTTCCTACTGCGCTTTCTCAAAAAAAAGTTGGTAGTGCGTTGTACTACTTTTGGGACAATTTATATCCAACTGCTTTACTAAAAAAATTCTGAACAAAAATGTTTGTACTATGTAATCCCTCCCCCTCTTTACTTGCAATTTGAGGCATAAAATTGCAGAAATTTATAAATTTTGCTTCTGAAAATCTTACCATCAATAATGACAGTATCATCATTTTCATTATCTTCAATAACTGAACTGTGTGGAGAAGTAATCAATATGTCTGTGGATCTCTCAATACCCCTGCATACTAAAATAAAGATATAAAAAATTTTAAAACATTTTATTTCTACAGCATGTATGACAGACATTAACAGTATCTGTGTATAAGGCTAGTAAATATAAATGAACATTTAGTTGAACCAACAAAAGCTGGTGTCAGTCACATTATCCATTACTTTTGTAGTGTCCAGTTCAGATATTTTCATTTTTTTTAAAAGTATTTTGTAAGTAAAGGCAAAATGTTTCATTTCAACATGTCAAAAGTTTATTGCATTGCTGTCAAAATCATTGTTATAAATAACCATTATCAAAATAAAAGTAAGGCAACTATAGAACTTTTTTTATGAATTAAAGTAACATGTACATGTATGTTGGACTTACAATTCATTTATTTTGCTTCTATAAATCTTACCATCAATATCATTGATCTCATTATCTGGAAACTCTAGAATAACTGAACTGTCTGGAGAAGTAATCAATGTTTCTTTGGATCTGTCAGATTCAATACCTGTGAATACTGAAATAAAGATACAAATATTTTTAATAAATATTTTTTTACAACATGTACCAGTTTTCCCAACAAAATTAAAATGGCATTTTTGAAAGTTAATAAGACATGAAAGAAGGTGATATGGAATTTAACGAAGCACCATGGCACCTATACATTCTATAAGTTATTTGCTTGGCTATTAAAATCATACAGAAATACTTTAGCATGTGTCATTTAAATGATGAGTGTCTGAAATAAGGTCCTTGTCCAATCACTCTTATTAATTTACATATAGAAATATTTCACCCATGTAAATGTTATATATGTCGTGTACATTTTATTATTTTGTACAGGTTATTACTTGTACAAAAACTTTGTATGAGTAATTACTTGTATGATGCCATCATACAAGTTATTACCTGTACAAATATAATTGTACCAGTAATTACTTGTACAATTTCTGATGAGAAAAATATAATAACTTGTACAACACATTATATTTGAGTTGTATGTGCTTCTACATTGGTCTATATAGGTTTAACCTTTAATTCCAATATATGATATAACATATAATGTAACTTTTTATCATGATTTATATTTGAAAATAAATTGTAGAAGGGTTTATTTTATTTTTGCTTTTAACGACTTTGTCACTTTGCACTAGTAGTCAGTATTGAAGCAGCAATAAGCTTAATTTGCCCAATGTCCCATGCTACATGTATGTGATGTTGTTACACTGTGTTCTTCGTGTGTCTAAATTCTTTTACAATTTCAAAAATAACTAGCCATTTTTCTGACCACTTACTTAGACAATCAAGATCTCTACTGATTGAATTTTTCAAAGTGGAATCATCATGTGCAGTATGACCTATTGAATCCGAATCCAGACATACCATCAGCTATATTATTTATGTCGAGGTAGTTTTAGATGAAGTTGAGCATGTTTTACCGTTATTTTAATATGTATGCAAGGAGTATGACCCCTTGAATAGTAAACATTTCAAAGAAAACAGTAGACAGAATCAGGGAAGTCCCTGACAGAATACAGAGAGTCTCTATATATTAAAGTAGTATAATCGTAGTTTACATGTAGATAAACGCGAAAAAATAATTGTCCTCTCTAAGGATGTATAATAGTTGTGATTCTTGCGATCTAAACACCATGATATGAAAAACGCGCTGAATGGCTTACTTAGGTAGTTTTAGATGAAGTTGAGCATCTTTTACTTATTTTAATATATATGCAAGTGGTATGACCCCTTAAATAGTAAACATTTCAAAGAAAACAGTAGACAGAATCAGGGACTTTCTATACTAACATAGAAAGTCCCTGACAGAATACAGAGTCTCTATATATTAAAGTAGTATAATCGTAGTTTATATGTAGATAAACGCGAAAAATAATTGTCCTCTATAAGGAGCTATAATAGTTGTGGTTCCTGCGATCTAAACACCATGATATGGAGAACGCTCTGATTGGCTTATTTATTTTTCATCTTTGTTATCTATCATACGATTGGTTGTATTTGTGCATGTTTCAAACCGAAAGTCTTATCTATAACTAAAAGTCAGTCCGATGACAGAATCATATCCGGACACCTTTTTTGTCGTTTTTCTCCCAAAATAACTTTATCTGAATAATCATAAGAATGGATGACAAATGCGACTATGCATGTTACCCATAGGACACAGAGGGATGATGATTGATTTATTGTGTAAGGAAGAGAAGCGACACACAAAATGAGGTCTTCTCGTTTAATTACCATTTCAAAAATAATGCTAATGTAAAAAAGAAAATGTGATATAAGTGCCAATTAGACAACTCTCCTCTAGAAACCAAATGACACAGAAATTAAAAACTATAGATCACCACACGACCTTCAACAATGAGCAAAGCCCATACCACATAGCCAGCTTTAAAAGCCCCCAAAATGGGACATGTATGCAAGAAGATACTGTCAAAGTTTGGTAAAAATCCAGGATAGTTTAAGAAATTTATTAGAATTTTAAAAAGTTTAACCACAGAGTGAATGTATTGTTTCCTGGCAAAAAATAATTAAGTCCATTTATAAGTAAAATATGAAAAAAAATGATTTTTTAACAAATTTACTTAAGGATATTACCTTATGATCATAAACAAGCTTCTGTTCAAGTTTGGTAGAAATCCAGGATGGTTTAAGAAAGTTATTTTAAAAAAATTCTAAATTTTTAACCACAGAGTGAATATTTGTGGACGCCGCCGTCAATGACGACAACGACGACGTCGTTATGTAGGATCGCGATGTCTTGTTTTTTTTTACTAAAAACGAACTGGACAAAAATAAACAAACAAATAAATAAATACGAGAAAACAGTTAAAGAAAAATAATATCCGACAATTGAGAAAACAATCCCAAACTTACTAACTCAAAGAAAGGTGTTTTTCAATGAAACATTTTGTTTAAAGCAAAAGTAGAAGAACATGCAAGTCAAAGATATTGTGTTGTACAAGTTATTATCTTTTTCTCAACAAAAAATGTACAAGTAATTACTGGTACAATTATATTTGTACAGGTAATAACTTGTATGATGGCATCATACAAGTAATAACTCATACAAAGTTTTTGTACAAGTAATAACCTGTACAAAATAATAAAATGTACACGACATATAGACATATTCCCTATTTTCATACTCAATTTTACATCATATAACATTCTTCTCAATTAAATTTATTATTGCAATTATTTATCTATTTAATTAATTCATTCCATTAACTGATATAGTACAAATTAGATAAAAGCCTTCAATACAACTCTGATATCTCATGAACATGATTAACATGTTTAATTTCAAAACAAAATTAATTTACATTTATCATGTCTGAGTAGGAATCTAATTAAATTAATTATCAATAATTAATTGAGTAATTATGTGTGAGCATCACTTAAAGTGTACTGCTAATCCCATGCTAAATACTGTTCAAAAGGACTATATAAGATCTGGAGGATTCATTTTGAAATATATTTGGGCACTGACAGTATTAAGTGAACTACAATGTCACAGAAATGTCTGGTATTCGGTCACAGTTTGATTCGGGACCTCAATCAGTGGGGGTCTAACACATCTTCAGATTTTTTGTCTGGATATCATTCCTACATCCATGGCAAAGGTGGTCGAACCACAGAATTACTAAGGAAATTTGACATGCATGTTATCACTAACTTTAGACCACATGTAGTGTTTCTACAGGTTGGAGGTAATGATATCACACCTGAAGCAAGTGCAAAGGACATAGCTGAAAACTTGCTTGAATTAGCTGCTGAAATTCAACAGAAAGGAGTAGCACTGGTTATAATAGGTTCCATTATTATAAGACTCAGACCAAGAAGAATGTCAATTTCCCAATATGACAACAGAAGGAAAAATATAAATAAACTTCTGTCAGAGAAAACAGCACAATTAGAAGGCATTAAATTTTGGAATCACAAGTGCCTCAGACGAAGCCACCTTAGAGATGGGGTACACCTGAATGACAAAGGGAATGAAGCATTTTTCTTCAGCATCAGACATGAAATTAACACTAGTTTATAATTCATTACAGATAAATTTGTTCATCGCAACAGGAAAACTTATATCAACAATTGTGTGAACTATATAATCAGAATACTGCTTTTAATTGTGTAAGAATGAATATGATAAATTTCAACTAAACTTACATATTTCATGGTTCTGTTCCCTTTTCTTATACTTGTACTTCGCCCTTCATCCAATACCAGCTGATTTCTTTCTGCGAGGCATTCTTAATCCTACAGTAAAGAGAATATATCAGATTAGAATAATAAAAAAGAACCTTTATCTTATAGCCTTTTCTAAGACAGTTATCTAAGTTGAAGGCTCATCAGTAATTGAACAATCATGCCAGTATTTATCAAAACATTCATACTGATAAAGCAGACCAAGTGCAAGTACTAATAATAATATAATGTTTGTAGCAGACAGTCTGACAGGGCTTCACACTTTCATTGCATAAAATTATTGTTCTAACATGAAAAGAATGCTTTTGTATTACCAACCAAATCAAATAAATGTCTGAATTTCTAAAATTAATAAATTTAAATGAACCTATAATTCCTTATCAGAACTCATGTTGTGTCACGTGTGATTCAGTTCTGCATCATTCATGATTGCAACAAAAACTCAGAAAAAATGGTATTCCATAAAATTACAAATTTTACATACTTACCACGGTTTATTACAAAGGCTTGCATTGCAATTATCCATGTCAGAAACACCATGATTAACTTCTGCTCTCAATCATCTCAAGACCTTACACTGAGATATATTTTTCCTGCAGCTGATATACAGGTACAATGGAAGTTGATGGTTAACAAGAAAAACTTGAAAAAATAATTTATTTTTAAATAGAATTAACAAATTTAAGGTAATACAAAGAATAAAATAAACAATAAACAACATTAACAATTTACACACTCACATAGTCATATATTATTAATAAACCTGTTTGAATCACACACATGATAAAGACAAAAAGTTTGCATGTTCTTGATTTTTGGAAAATTTGCCTTGCCTTTCGATTTTTAAACATAACACTGTTCTTGTAAATTCAAATAACTGGTGCTCGTATTCAACAATCTAAAAAACTATATATCTACTAAAGAAAGCAAGTATACTTGAGTTTTCATATTGCCAAATTCACTGTAATATGTAGATTATCTATATAGTTTTTGTTAGTCAAAGGTAGATAACTCTATGTTTAAAAAATAATTCATATCATGTGCATTGTAGTTAAGATTTTATATGCACATGGCTTCTTTAATATAATTTTGAATTTGTATTTCAGACTGCCCAGCTTCCTACCTGCCATTACCATTTGCTGAATATTGGGTTGACAGAGCTTTAATGGTAAGATGAAAAATTCATCACTTTATATGTAAATCAGTGCCAATATAAGGAAACTCCAAAATATCTGGTCATATACAATAAATATTAATGTATAAAAACTATTAAATATTTGTTACGCTAAAGTTTAACAATTCATAAGCACTAAATAAGAAATATTCAGCTTTCATATAGCATATAGGGTACCACTAACCAGACAATTTACTGATCTTTGTTGTACTCTAAATAATTCAGTTTTTATTTATTTCGCTAAATTTTCAAAACGGAATAGTTTCCACACTTTTATAAACATGTTTGACTGTATATCAGTACCTAGTTCCAAAATACTTGTATTTCAATAAAAAAACATCTTATCTGAATAAGATAAAAAGGATTGCTTGAATTCATGAAATATCCTTTAAACTATATAAAATATCTTATATAAAAAATAATCAATTATGTTATCTTATGAATCTTATCTTACATGTCTTTTATATATATATATCTTATAAACTATATGAGATATCATATATAACAGTCTATTATTTGAACTTGGAATTATTTTTAACTATGGAATTTGCTTGATTTCTTGTTATTGAAATTTTTAATGAATTCCATGATTATTCTGTACTGAAATGTTCTGTGCTGCGCACAACCCTTTCTATTACAAAGAAAATAGTATATTTTCAATAGAATGTACTGTGCCGCGCACAACACTATCTAACCAAAATACATTGTATGGAAAGTGTTATTAACCGCTCAAAAGATCATAATACAAAATAAACATGGAATTTATAAAAAAAAATTAAACAAGAAATTATGCAAATTCCATAATTAAAAATAATTCCAAGTTCAA
The DNA here is from genome assembly GCA_019925275.1 of Mytilus edulis. Classification (NCBI taxonomy): domain Eukaryota; kingdom Metazoa; phylum Mollusca; class Bivalvia; order Mytilida; family Mytilidae; genus Mytilus; species Mytilus edulis. The sequence goes on along the minus strand of CM034350.1, from coordinate 116,378,618 downwards.
ATAATAGCCTGTTATATATAGTTTATACGATATCTTATATAGTTTATAAGATATTTTATGTAGTTTATAAGATATATCTCATATAATTTTTATGAGCTATCTTATAAACTTTACGAGATATCTTATAAACTATATGAGATATCTTTTAAGATCTTTTAAACTATATAAAACAAAAAAAAAACAGCTTTCTACATTTACATGCTGGAAATTTCTTTAAGTCAAGATTTTATATTGATTTCACTACTATTTTAGGTTACAGAACAACAGGCAAAATTGGCTGAAAAGGAGTCAAGAGGACAATCCAGCAATAAGAAATGGTTTTATTTAAGACAGTGGAGAATAACAGCATCTAGATTTGGAGAAAATTCAAAAAATACCACAAGGAGAAATATACAAAAACTATGTGAATCATTGTGTTCCCAAAAGTTTTTAAAGGTGAAGTCCGTATTGCATGGTAAAATGTATGAGCAGAAGGCAATAACACAGTTTGAAAAAAAATTTCAAATGAAATGTCAACCGTGTGGACTGTTTATATCTGATGACAAACCATTTCTTGGAGCTTCCCCGGACGCTTTAATTGGAGATGATTGTGTTGTGGAGGTGAAGTGTCCATACACAGGACGAGATGAGAGCATTGTGCCAGGTGTTAATTTTTCTTTCTTGGAATATGATAAAGATAACAATATAACATTAAGAAAATCATCAAACTATTATGACCAAATTCAGGGTCAACTTTTTTTATCACAGAGAGAACATTGTTATTTCATTGTGTATACATTCAAAGACCTCTTTGTTGAGAAAATTGGAATTAATCATGACTACTGTGTTGGTTGTCTGCTTCCAAAGTTGGAATTGTTTTACTCCAAACACTTTAGGCCATATATTGCCTCAATACTATGAAAAATTAATAAAATTATTGAGACTTTATATTTTTTAATTTGTTAAAATTTATCAACAATTGCATTTTTGAAATTTGTCAATGCAAAACAAACAAATACAATTCTGTTACTCAGTGACAGTTTGGTGTTTGGTAGTTCAGACTTGAGAATTTTAAAACGTTTGGCTAATCCTATAACACGTTCTATATGGATACGCTTGGATGCAACACGTCTATCCCTCACAATTTCTTCTGGCTCTAGTTGAGATTTTCCTTTCAGCATTGTAGGCGTATTAACATACACATCGTTGTTTGCAAAGAGGTCTTGAACCATAATGCCTCGATCCGCCATTATACTATCCCCAGATTCAAATCTGGTGTTATCTAAAAGACTTGAGTCTTCAATAATCTGCCTGTCACTGGTAGATCCCCCATAGCAGTCAGAAATATAGGATATAGCACCTCTTGGGGTACACCCGACCATAGTTTTCACAGTATTTTTGTGCTTGTAGGAAGAACAAGTCACACTCTGAATGTTAACGTCTTGAGATTTCTGGATAGGAATCTCGGTAGCATCAAGGATAACTCGAGTCCTTGGAAATTTTCTTTTAAAATCAACTGGCATATGCTTATCAACAATGTCTCGTGATGGCCAAATATTTAATTCATTCAATTGAAAATAAAGGAAGTTAATCCAAGTATTAAAAATCCTAGCAATGGTGGAAACAGATAAATTAAATAGCAAGGATAATTCTACATCTTCTTTGGCACATCTAAGTTTAATCAATGTTATAAAAAGCTGATCAGAAGGATGAAGGGTTGAACATTTATATTTGAGCTCATATGCAGCAGGACCTAGTGCATGGAATAAGAACATAAAATGTTCATAAGATTTAAAACCTGTATAAAACGAAACTGCCTTTGGATTGTCCATAAAATTCTCAATCGAATACCGACCAAGTAACTCACACTGTATCTCCATGTCCTTGGGTACATGTACGTCAGGCTCTGAAGGTATGGAAATATTGGTACTATTCGGTGTTGACACGATTTCAACCTCTTGTTGTACTCCTTGGTCAAGAGCTTTGTCCACACTCGTGGCTTTTCAAGATTGCATTCTTAAACCTCTAGGGCTTACAATATTTATTTTGGGACGAAAGCTAAACACTGATGGTACTGCATCTACCTTTAGTCTACTTCGATCACCTGGAAACAAAGCATGAAACTGATCTTAACAATCATGACAATATTGCACACATGTGCATGGAAACCATTTATTTTTATTTTGGCAATAAAACTACCACCTACATGTATTCTGCATTATTTTTTGTTAACATTGCAGTGGGGATAGTACTATACATGTATTACTTTACATACATTTATAAATAATAATTCAGGCCAGGCTTATTAAGATTTTATTTAATTGCGTTAAACAAGAAATCTTTGTTCCACATGCAATCACACTCTGACATTGAGTAAGTTTATAATCTATGGCAAACAACCAAGTCTCCATGTTGCAGGTGTGACCTATAATTGGTGGTATTTACAAATTAAGTAACTTTGTTGTGTGAGTCAAGGCTCAAAGTTGAAGGCTGTAATGTGACCTTCATGCATAATTGCTTATTTTTATAATTTATGTATTCAATGTAGAGTTGGTGCCATTGGCAATCATACTACCACATCTTCTTAGGTTTAAATCATTTCAATTGTGCTTTATTAAACCTGGAGTGGATACATGTATGTAATAAAAAAAAAACATTGTTTACAAACAGCTAATTTTAAATTATGAGCCACTTATGTTAGGCAGCAACCATTTGATTTTGGGGGGGGGGGGGGGGGGGGGGGGGGGGGGGGGGGGCTATGGGTTTTTTTGGGAAAAAAAGTTTGTTTCCAGTTTTTGGAGAAAAAAATAATTTGTTTTTGATTCTGAGAAAAAAAAAATGTTTGTTTCACCCTCAGCTGCCACTATGTGTAATGCTAAAATTGAAAGAAAAATATTGTTTTCGACTTGTCGCGAAAAAAATAAGGATTTTATTCTATCATTAAATAATGCCATACTCATATTCTCTTTACTTGTAGTCTTCCTGAAAATGTAAAACGAAACCACAAAGCAACACGAACTTTAAAACACAAATTCATGCTAAAACAATAAAAAAAAAATTGAAACAATATGTCAGTCAGCTGTGATAATGATTGTGCCCAATACATATGATCTTTGAACATTTACAGGTGTTAAGAAATACTATTTATAAAAAAAATACACATTGTAATATAAGAAAAAGTAAAACACAAGCTTGAACAGTTGATGTAACTTTTGATATCAATACAAAGCTACTGAATACATGTATGCTGCTAGTTTTACAAAAAAAAGTATTTAATGTTTATACCTTCCACCCCCTAAAAACACTTTCTGGTCACTAAAAATCCAACTTCTGACATTATAATGCATACCGATAATTTTAAGAGTAATAGAACGCAAATAAACTACCCGTAAATCATACAAAATTTACCTAATAATGTCTCCTTGTAATCATCTACTGTAAAATGTTGATGACAAACAATGTCGTGTTTTCCCGGTTTCCATAGACCTTTGGTGGGGTCAGATCTTTAAAGGGCAACTTTCCACTTTAGACACAGCTCAAGATTGTCAAATTAGGTACATATCGGCCATTATTGTACTATTTCCCGTTTTGGTATTAGATTCAGTGGCGGATCCAGCCATTTTAAAAAGGGGGGGTTCCCAAGCAGAGGCGGATTTAGAGGGGGGGGGGGGCCCAGGCCCCCCCCTTTTTGGGAAAAAATTTGGTTGCTTATATAGGGAATCACTGAAGCGTGACTGGAGCGGGCCCCCTTTAGGTCAGTCAGTGGGCCCCCACTTATGAAAATTTCTGGATCCGCCACTGCCAACCCAGAGTAAAGGGGGGGGGGGGGGGTTCCAACTATATGCTCCCATTCAAATGCATTGATCGGCCAAAAAAAGGGGGGTTCCAACCCCCGGAACCCCCCCCCCCCCTGGATCCGCCACTGAGATTAGAGACCAGAAACGAAAGTAGATTGAGAAGGGGTTTCTCGGTATTAACTCGAATGATTCAGCGCCCTCTATCGGCCAGTGTCCTCTCGAGGTTAATGTAGCGATCGATAGTGAGTCGGAATATAACGACTGCATTATTCGGGTTAGGTATTTATGATACATTCCATTCGTGGCTTTATTTATATATGGTCATAACTGAATTTATCTTAGGAATATCCTGGTAAGAATTTCTGCTCACATATTATGAATTCGGTTAAACCTTATTATTAGAGACTAGTGTTAGACAATGGTTTGTTATTTTAAAATAGGTTGATAAGCAAATTGAGAACACACAATTATTGATTTTGCTCGAAACAGAAAACAGTTTAAAAAGAATTAGAAATTAAAGCGATAACTGGTAACAGCAATAAGAATCGTAAAAAGAAAACAGTGAATTTAAACATAAAAATAAAACATTAATTAAAAAAATTGCAGTTAACATTGTTAACATTAACAGGGGTAATTATTTTCACAATATAAAATAGTTAAAAACAATATCTAGTTTAAGAAAGAGATGACAGTTTTAAATAGCAGTGAACAGCATACATATTTTATATCAACAAATGTTTAAAAATGCCTAAAACACCTTTTAAAACAAGCATACCTGTAGCCAGGGAGGGGGGGTTTGGACAACCCCCCCCCCCCCCCCCCCCCCCCCCCCCCCCTTGAAAACAAATAAGGACTGTTAAAGTCAACGTTCTTTTCGAATCGTGACTGTTAAAGTCGAGTTTTTGAGGTCAAATACCACCCCCTTGGAAATTCCTGGCTACGGGCCTTACAAGTCAGTGGCGGATCCAGAACTTTTCCTAAGGGGGGGGGGGGGGGCCTGCTGACTGACCTAAGGGGGCCCGCTCCAGTCATGCTTCAATGATTCCCTATATAATCAACCAAATTTTTCCTACGAAACCCAGGCCCCCCCCCTGGATCCGCCTATGCAAGTTATTGATTCATGATAATTATTTTAATATGTAAATTAGTGTGACATGAAAAGCTACAGATCCACTACAAATTTTGTTATGGTCTGAAGAATTTGTGCAGAATTATGGTCCTTTGATTTAGAAAATTCACTCAAATAATCAACTTTCAAAGTTTTTGTTTATTATGTTTGAATATATTGACTTGATATTTGTTATAATTTGCACAATATTTGTCAAGTTATAGAATAAGTTAGCATTTTGTCCTATTAGGCCAAATAAAAATATATGTGTGGTTCCAGTAACCCTACCATCCCTACTTTTTCGGCTTAAAAATAGCCTACCCTAAAGATTTTATTGTCATTTTTCATTAAGCACTGTTTAAAGTCAGAATGTTGCTCCCATAGACTCAATGTAAAAAAAAAACATAAAATAAAAAAAAATCCCTACCTACAATGTACATTTTGTACCTACCCTAACTTTTTTTCAGATCTAGATGTAACTGGAACCACACATACTTTTTTATTTGGCCTTAATATGAATGTTTAACTGGTTGCATGGCACGCATGGGGACTGTGTATGCCATTTATTCTAATACTCTCAGAATTCTTGTTTAAAGATGTCTTCAGGATGCATTAGTGTAAACATTGTTACGAGTCAATAGATTTAAGCCAGCTTACCCAACATTACCCAAATGAATGAAAAAATAAGTTAAGCCTTTAGGTAACCATACAAAACAAACATAGGTCAGACTTAGGCTCCTGACTTGGGACAGGCCGAGGCGCTAAAATGCGGCGCGGTTAAACATGTTTGTTTGAGATCCCTATGCCTCTAGCCAATGTAGTTATTTCAAAACTTTGTGACATTTTTTTTCTTCACATGCAAGCCAATATTTTTTATTTGAATTAAACTATAATGTGTAAATTTAATCTTATTTCCAATTTTGTATGTGCACCGATTGTAGATGTGGGTCCACTTTTGGAGAGCTAGAATTACAAACAATTATAAATGATTTAGTTGATCTCATTATTATGTCAGTGGTGCATGTAGCTAGGATCTATCTTTTTTTTTTAGGGTTTTAGGGCAATTAATACTGAAGAGGGTCTACCGTAGTGGCCACTAAATAGTATCAAAAGGCCCAAAAAATTAGCAAATACAAATACCAAATTTGATGCCGGAAATTTATTTGTTGCCCAATTGAATTTTTCTCTGTCTAATTTTCTTTACAGCTATATTAAGCAGTATATATATTTACCTAGATAAAGAGACAAAAATTAACAAAAAGTGTGACTAAAATAATTAATGGACAAACATACAGACGGACAAGGAGAAATAAAATATAGCTCCACTCTAGGGTATATTGATAACATGTTTTCAGTCAATACGATTGACAATTTCTCTGTTTGACCAGGAATATATATATAAGATATACTGATCCCTGGTTTTATGTCATCTCTAACATAAATCATTCATATCTAAGGTTTTTAAGGCATGCAAGTCAAGTATATAAGCTTTTATTTTTGTATTGACAAAAATGTCTACTTTGATGACTGGCTTTAAAACTCGCATTTAGTTAAGATTAAATTGTATCATAGCATTACATGCATTAAGAAAGTTGTTTTTCTTTAAAAAGTAGCGTTATTATTGTACAAATGACCATATACATGTAATTCAATCTAATTTACCACTCCTCGACCAGAATATATACACCCCTCTACTAATGATCTTTTTAAAGTTTTGATTTACCAAGCAGGTTATGGGACAGTGTATATATTTTGTTTGAATCAATTTAAGTTTCAAGTTTATGTCTCTTTTCATGTCGCCTTTTGAAAGTTATCCAAATGAATATTAGCAATATTTTGAATGAAATCACGGATCATGCACTTTTTATTGAATCAGAAATATTATTCAGGCAAAGTTTACGTGGGAGTGTAAGGACCTCCCGTTTTTATACGACCGCAAAAATTGAAAATTTTTTGGTTGTATATTGGTATCACGTTGGCGTCGTCGTCTGCGTCGTCGTCGTCCGAATACTTTTAGTTTTCGCACTAAAAGTGAATAGAAATCTATGAAATTTTAACACAAGGTTTATGACCACAAAAGGAAGGTTGGGATTGATTTTGGGAGTTTTGGTCCCAACATTTTAGGAATTAGGGGCCAAAAAGGGCCCAAATAAGCATTTTCTTGGTTTTCGCAGTATAACTTTAGTTTAAGTAAATAGAAATTTATGAAATTTTGACACAAGGTTTATGACCACAAAAGGAAGGTTGGGATTGATTTTGGGAGTTTTGGTTCCAACAGTTTAGGAATTAGGGGCCCAAAAGAGGCCCAAATAAGCATTATTCTTGGTTTTCGCACCATAACTTTAGTATAAGTACATTTGTAAATAGAAATCTATGAATTTTAAACACAAGGTTTGTGACCATCAGTGGTGACCATAAAAGGAAGGTTGGGTTTGATTTTGGGAGTTTTTGTCCCAACAGTTTAGGAATAAGGGGCCCATAGGGTCCAAAATTGAACTTTGTTTGATTTCATCAAAAATTGAATATTAGGGGTTCTTTGATATGCCGAATCTAACTGTGTATGTGGATTCTTAATTTTTGGTCCCGTTTTCAAATTGGTCTTCATTAAAGTCCAAAGGGTCCAAAATTAAACTATTAAGTTTGATTTTAACAAAAATTGAATTCTTGGGCTTTTTTGATATGCTGAATCTAAACATGTACTTAGATTTTTATACGCCCGTCAAAATTTTGACAGGACGTATTATGGTATACAAATGTTCGGTGTTGGTCTGTCTGTCTGTCCGTCATACCTGTCAACCTGTGACGATGAAAATGCAGGTTCACTTTGTTAAGTCATTTTAAAACTTATGAAATATTATTTCATTGCACTTTTAAAGATTTTTATACGACCGCATAAATTTTAATTTTTCGTCATATATTGCTATCACGTTGTCGTCTTGCGTCGTCGTCTTGTGTCGTCGTCCTCGTCCGAATACTTTTAGTTTTCGCACTCTAACTTTAGTAAAAGTGAATAGAAATCTATGAAATTTTAAGCATTATTCTTGGTTTTCGCACCATAACTTTAGTATAAGTACATTTGTAAATAGAAATCTATGAATTTTAAACACAAGGTTTGTGACCATCAGTGGTGACCATAAAAGGAAGGTTGGGTTTGATTTTGGGAGTTTTTGTCCCAACAGTTTAGGAATAAGGGGCCCATAGGGTCCAAAATTGAACTTTGTTTGATTTCATCAAAAATTGAATATTAGGGGTTCTTTGATATGCCGAATCTAACTGTGTATGTGGATTCTTAATTTTTGGTCCCGTTTTCAAATTGGTCTTCATTAAAGTCCAAAGGGTCCAAAATTAAACTATTAAGTTTGATTTTAACAAAAATTGAATTCTTGGGCTTTTTTGATATGCTGAATCTAAACATGTACTTAGATTTTTATACGCCCGTCAAAATTTTGACAGGACGTATTATGGTATACAAATGTTCGGTGTTGGTCTGTCTGTCTGTCCGTCATACCTGTCAACCTGTGACGATGAAAATGCATGTTCACTTTGTTAAGTCATTTTAAAACTTATTAAATATTATTTCATTGCACTTTTAAAGATTTTTATACGACCGCATAAATTTTAATTTTTCGTCATATATTGCTATCACGTTGTCGTCCTGCGTCGTCGTCCTGTGTCGTCGTCCTCGTCCGAATACTTTTAGTTTTCGCACTCTAACTTTAGTAAAAGTGAATAGAAATCTATGAAATTTTAACACAAGGTTTATGACCACAAAAGGAAGGTTGGGATTGGTTTTGGGAGTTTTGATCCCAATATTTTAGGAATTAGGGGCAAAAAAGAGCCCAAATAAGCATTTTCTTGGTTTTCACACTATAACTTTAGTTTAGATAAATAGAAATTTATGAAATTTTGACACAAGGTTTATGACTACAAAAGGAAGGTTGGGATTGATTTTGGGAGTTTGGTTCCAACAGTTTAGGAATTAGGGGCCAAAAAAGGGCCCAAATAAGCATTATTCTTGGTTTTCGCACAATAACTTTAATATAAGTAAATAGAAATCAATGAAATTTAAACACAAGGTTTATGACCACAAAAGGAAGGTTGGGATTGATTTTGGGAGTTGAAGTCCGAACAGTTTAGGAATTAGGGGCCAAAAAAGGGCCCAAATAAGCATTTTTCTTGGTTTTTTCACCATAACTTAAGTATAAGTAAATAGAAATCTATGAAATTTAAACACAAGGTTTATGACCATAAAATTTTTGGTCCCGTTTTCAAATTGGTCTACATTAAGGTCCAAAGGGTCCAAAATTAAACTTTATTTGATTTTGACAAAAATTGAATCCTTGGGGTTCTTTGATATGCTGAATCTGAAAATGTACTTAGATTTTTTATTATTGGCCCAGTTTTCAAGTTGGTCCAAATCGGGGTCAAAAATTAAACTTTGTTTGATTTCATCAAAAATTAAATAATTGGGGTTCTTTGATATGCCGATTCTAACTGTGTATGTAGATTCTTAATTTTTGGTCTCGTTTTCAAATTGGTCAACATAAAGGTCCAAAGGGTCCAAAATTAAAGGAATTAGGGGCCAAAAAGGGGCCCAAATAAGCATTTTTCTTGGTTTTTGCACCATAACTTTAATATAAGTAAATAGAAATCTATGAAATTTAAACACAAGGTTTATGACCATAAAATTTTTGGTCCCGTTTTCAAATTGGTCTACATTAAGGTCCAAAGGGTCCAAAATTAAACTTTGTTTGATTTTGACAAAAATTGAATCCTTAGGGTTCTTTGATATGCTGAATCTAAAAATGTACTTAAGATTTTTGATTATTGACCCAGTTTTCAAGTTGGTCCAAAATCGGGGTCTAAAATTAAACTTTGTTTGATTTCATCAAAAATTGAATAATTGGGGTTCTTTGATATGCCGATTCTAATTGTGTATGTAGATTCTTAATTTTTGGTCTAGTTTTCAAATTGGTCAACATAAAGGTCCAAAGGGTCCAAAATTAAACTAAGCTTGATTTTAACAAAAATTGAATTCTTGGGCTTCTTTGATATGCTGAATCTAAACATGTACTTAGATATTTTATTATGGACCCAGTTTTCAAGTTGGTCCAAATCAGGATCCAAAATTATTATATTAAGTATTGTGCAATAGCAAGAAATTTTCAATTGCAGAGTATTCAGCAATAGCAAGAAATCTTCAATTGCACAGTATTGTGCAATAGCAAGAAATTTTCAATAACACAGTATTGAGCAATAGCAAGAAATCTTCAATTGCACAGTGTTGTGCAATAGCAAATATTTTCAATTGCACAGTATTGCACAATAGCAAGAAATATCTAATTGCACAATATTGTGCAATAGCAAGAAATTTTCAATTGACTGGAGTTATCTTTCTTTGTCCAGAATAGTAGTTGAATCAACTTAAATCATTGTTTTATACAATATACAATGTATATTCACTTTTACTACCAACTGATAAATTAAAACAATCTTTACCATTCAGTGATAACATGCACTTGTTTTACATTTTAATATTTTATGATGTATTTAAATGAGTAGTTATTGCTATTTCTTCAATTTTTTTGAGAGGATTAATATTCAACAGCATAGTGAATTGCTCAAAGGCAAAACAAACATTTTAATTTCATTAGACCACATTCATTCTGTGTCAGAAACCTATGCTGTGTCAACTATTTAATCACAGTCCAAATTTAGAGCTGAATCCAGCTTGAATGTTGTGTCCATACTTGCCCCAACCGTTCAGGGTTCAACCTCTGCGGTCGTATAAAGCTGCGCCCTGCGGAGCATCTGGTTATAAATTTGTGTAACTCAGTCTTATGTGCTTTTGAGAAAAAATACTACAATCATCAAACACTAGAATTTAATGCAATTCTAAATGTTTGAGACTATTTACTATGTAGTCTTTAACCATAATATTTCTCATTTAACAAGAAATTAGACTATAATCAGATATAATAATACAGTTAAAGGAAGTATAAATGTAAAAAATAATTTTCAACTTTTAAAAAAAAAGATATAAAAATAATGAAAAGTTATTTTTCAATATGTATTTGAATTTTATATTTTTATGATTTAATCTTTTTCACCCATAAAACGTAAATATAAGGAATAATTTGAATGGTGACAAATAAGGGGAAGTAACTCTAGTTCAGTTTGTAAACCAATGGTGCAATTTAGTTACGACTTAAAGCTAAGGTAATTGGTGTTAATTAACAGTGTGTTGACACCAAAGCTGTCAAGTGAAGCCATGCACTTAATGGGTCACTTAATTTGACAGTTTACATAGCTAGATGAACTTCCTGTTCATGGAAGAATTACGAATTTGCCAGTATTTCAAAGGAATATTACTTATGAAATCAATCTGAAGGCTAAGAAATACGGGTGAAATCGGGTCATTTTCAGAATTCCCGGGTTATTTCAATGACCTGGCGGGTGTTCCGGGTCACACCCGCAGAATACGGGTCAGTTGACAGGTATGGTCCGTCCGTCCGTCTGTCCGGCGTAAACATGTTGCACCGTAACTTGAAAACGACTTAATGTTGTTGTTTTTTATGATGGTCAAATGATCTGTATACTTTTTGGTGAAAATAAGATTTAAACTTTTTGAGTTCCGGCACTTTGTAACCAAAACAGGGGTGTGGTTTTTTTTTCACATGTCGCACCCTATCTCAAAAACGATTCTTGATTATTGCTTAAAACTTTACACACATCTTAGTTATATTAATCTTAATATCTGTATACTTTTTGGTGATGATTCAAAATTTCATTTTTGAGTTATTGAGTATTTTGTAAAAAAGGGGGAGGTTTTTTTTTACATGTCACGCCATATCTCAAAAACGATGTATGATTATTGCTTAAAACTTTACACACTTCTTTTTTATATTAATCTAAAGATCTGTATACTTTTTGGTGATGATTCAAAATTTCATTTTTGAGTTATTGAGTATTTTGTAAAAAAGGGGGAGGGGGTTTTTACATGTCGTGCCGTATCTCAAAAACGATTGATGATTATTGCTTAAAACTTTACACACTTCTTTGTTCTTTGTATTACAAGTTGTAATTTACAACAGTGTAGTATTGATAATTTCTGAAATCATGTCAGTGAATTTAAAAAAAATTATTAAAATATTCATTGATTATGTAAAATCACCGGTTATTTTCAGGGATTACATCTACATTTTATAATAATTAACCAATGAATGTGATTTTAAATATGCATAATCCCTTCAAAAATCAGGGACTCTATTATACTGGGTTATCTTTGACTATACAAAAATATTAAATACTAAACTTCAAAGGGTATCTACACGTCTCAATCTTCAAAATCGCTTATCTAAAAATACTACCATCGCTAACATTTTTAACAATAAAAATCGTGGTAACCCTTCTATCGATAAGTGTCATGCCAAAAAATGACTTACATGTCCCCGTCTTTCCACCAACAATACACTAAGGTCCACGTTTAATGTCGCACATTTTCTTTAAATTTTGAAACTGATATTACTTGAAAAGCAAACAGTATTATTTATTTACTCACATAAAACAAACCGGGATGCGGTATTCAGTACGTAGGTGAAACTGGGCGATATTTATCTGAACGCACGCAAGAACACCTGTATCGTTTTAAAAGACCCAATACATTCAAAAGTATCATTTATCAACATCTTAAGAAGCACAATCATCCTATTAAATATTCAACAGGTCAACCTTTAGAAGTAGTAAATAAGCAGCCTCATGACCCTGGTGTATTTCATTCAAAGTTTGTACGATCACGGAAAATAATTGAATTAAATTGGATTAAAAAATTACAGACAGTCTACCCTCTCGGTCTTAATGATAATATCATGGGAATTGGCAATATATCAAGAACCGATTCTATTAACATTTTGGATATAGTTTCTAAAACTGTCCGTAAAAATCATTCTCATGGACGCAGAAAAAATTGCAATCAAAGAAAATTTCGGACCAACCCTACAAATATTTCTGACCTAATTTCTATTTCAAAAAACAACTGCAGACATTATCTGTTAAGAGACAAAAAATTGATTAAAAATCTGTTCTTAATTCTTAGTCAATTTGTAGTTAAAAACAGCCTTTCTGAGCATTATGCGACTTATATCAAAAGTTTCACGGCTCAATTTAAACTGACTGTAATGTATGACTTTGATAGAAAATACTTGAAAATTTCATAAACTTTCAATATTAAGATCAGTTTTTGCTGATTTTTCCTTGTTTGTTCTATTACTTTAAAGACTATCAACAATTTTTGCAATGAATTTAGTACAAAATCCAAGGTATTGAAGTGTCAAGGAATATTGACCCCCGCCTTTTTTTATACAACCGCAAAAATTGAGAATTTTTGGTAGTATATTGGTATCTGACATTGGCGTCGTCCTCTGCGTCGTCCGAATACTTTTAGTTTTCGCACTCTAACTTTAGTAAAAATGAATAGAAATCTATGAAATTTTAACACAAGGTTAATGACCACAAAAGGAAGGTTGGGATTGATTGTGGCAGTTGAGGTCCCAACAGTTAAGGAATTAGGGGCCAAAAAGGGGCCCAAATAAGCATTTTTCTTGGTTTTCGCACCATAACTTTAGTATAAGTAATTAGAAATCTATGAAATTTAAACACAAGGTTTGTGACCATAAAAGGAAGGTTTCGATTTATTTTGGAAGTTTTAGTCCCAACAGTTAAGGAATAAGGGGCCCAAAGGGTCCAAAATTGAACTTTGTTTGATTTCATCAAAAATTGAATAATTGGGGTTCTTTGACATGCCAAATCTAACTGTGTATGTAGATTCTTAATTTTTGGTCCCGTTTTCAAATTGGTCTACATTAAGGTCCAAAGGGTCCAAAATTAAACTAAGTTTGATTGTAACAAAAATTGAATTCTTGGGCTTCTTTGATATGCTGAATCTAAACATGTACTTAGATTTTTGATTATGGGCCCAGTTTCAAGTTGGTCAAAATCAGGATCCAAAATTATTATATTAAGTATTGTGCAATAGCAAGAAATTTTCACTTGCACAGTATTCATCAATAGCAAGAAATCTTCAATTGCACAGTATTGTGCAATAGCAAGAAATTTTCAATTGCACAGTATTGCGCAATAGCAAGAAATCTTAAATTGCACAGTATTGTGCAATAGCAAATATTTTCAATTGCACAGTATTGCACAATAGCAAGAAATATCTAATTGCACAATATTGTGCAATAGCAAGAAATTTTCAATTGGAGTTATCTTTCTTTATCCAGAATAGTTGTTGAATCAACTTAAATCATTGTTTTATACAATATACAATGTATATTCACTTTTACTACCAACTGATAAATTAAAACAATCTTTACCATTTAGTGACAACAAACACTTTTTATACGACCGCAAAATTTTTAATTTTTCGTCGTATATTTCTATCACGTTGGCGTCGTCGTCTTCGTCTTGCGTCTTCCTCTTGCGTCGTTGTCGTCCGAATACTTTTAGTTTTCGCACTCTAACTTTAGTAAAAGTGAATAGAAATCGATGAAATTTTGACACAAGGTTAATGACCCCAAAAGGAAGGTTGGGATTGATTTTGGGAGTTTTGGTCCCAACATTTTAGGAATTTGGGTCCAAAAAGGGCCCAAATTAGCATTTTCTTGTTTTTCGCACTATAACTTTAGTTTAAGTGAATAGAAATCTATGAAATTTTGACACAAGGTTTATGACCACAAAAGGAAGGTTGGGATTGATTTTGGGAGTTTTAGTTCCAACAGTTTAGGAATTAGGGGCCAAAAAAGGGCCCAAATAAGCATAATTCTTGGTTTTTGCACAATAACTTTAGTATAAGTTAATAGAAATCAGTGAAATTTAAACACAAGGTTTATGACCACAAAAGGAAGGTTGGGATTGATTTTGGGAGTTGAGGTCCCAACAGTTTAGGAATTAGGGGCCAAAAAGGGGCCCAAATAAGCATTATTCTTGGTTTTCGCACCATAACTTAAGTATAAGTGAATAGAAATCTATGAAATTTAAACAATAGATTTATGACCATAAAAGGAAGGTTGGGTTTGATTTTGGGAGTTTTTGTCCCAACTGTTTAGGAATAAGGGGCTGAAAGGGTGCAAAATTGAACTTTGTTTGATTTCATCAAAAATTGAATAATTGGGGTTCTTTGATATGCTAAATCTTACTGTGTATGTAGATCCTTAATTTTTGGTCCCATTTTCAAATTGGTCTACATGAAGGTCATAAGGGTCCAAAATTAAACTTAGTTTGATTTTAACAAAAATTGAATCCTTGGGATCCTTTAATATGTTGAATCTAAAAATGTACTTAGATTTTTGATTATTGGCCCAGTTTTCAAGTTGGTCCAAATCGGTGTCCAAAATTAAACTTTGTTTGATTTCATCAAAAATTGAATAATTGGGTTTCTTTGATATGCAAAATCTAACTGTGTATGTAGATTCTTAATTTTTGGTCCCGTTTTCGAATTGGTCTACATTAAAGTCCAAAGGGTCCAAAATTAAACTAAATTTGATTTTAACAAAAATTGAATTCTTGGGCTTTTTTGATATGCTGAATCTAAACATGTACTTAGATTTTTGTTTATGGGCCCAGTTTTCAAGTTGGTTCAAATCAGGATCCAAAATTATTATATTAAGTATTGTCTAATAGTAAGAAATTTTTAATTTCTCAGTATTCAGCAATAGCAAGAAATCTTCAATTGCACAGTATTGTTCAATAGCAAGAAATTTTCAAATGCTCAGTATTGGGCAATAGCAAGAAATCTTCCATTGCACAGTATTGTGCAATAGCAAATATTTCCAATTGCACAGTATTGCGCAATAGCCAGAAATATCTAATTGCACAATATTGTGCAATAGCAAGAAATTTTCAATTGATTGGAGTTATCTTTCTTTGTCCAGAATAGTAGTTGAATCAACTTAAATCATTGTTTTATACAATATACAATGTATATTCATTTTTACTACCAACTGATAAATTAAAACAATCTTTACCATTCAGTGATAACAAGCACCTTTTGTTACATTTTAATATTTTATGATGTATTTAAATGAGTAGTTATTGTTGCAAACTCCATTAGAAATTTGAATTGAGATCAGTTTTGGAAAAAGGGAAAGGGGGATGTGAAAAAAAGGGGGGGGGGGGTAAATTCTTCTCATTTCAGATTTCATAAATAAAAAGAAAATTTCTTCAAACATTTTTTTGAGAGGATTAATATTCAACAGCATAGTGAATTGCTCAAAGGCAAAAAACAAATTTTAAGTTCATTAGACCACATTCATTCGGTGTCAGAAACCTATGCTGTGTCAACTATTTATTCACAATCCAAATTTAGAGCTGTATCCAGCTTGAATGTTGTGTCCATACTTGCCCCAACCGTTCAGGGTTCAACCTCTGCGGTTATATAAAGCTGCGCCCTGCGGAGCATCTGGTTTTATATTTAAACATTTTATGATGTATTTAAATGAGTACTTATTGTTGCAAACTCCATTAGAAATTTGAATTGAGATCAGTTTTGGAAAAAGGGAAAGGGGGATGTGAAAAAAAAATGGGGCGGGGGGGGGGGGGGGTAAATTTTTCTCATTTCAGATTTCATAAATTAAAAGAATTTCTTCAAACATTTTTTTGAGAGGATTAATATTCAACCGCATAGTGAATTGCTCAAAGGCAAAACAAAAATTTTAGTTCATTAGATCACATTCATTCTGTGTCATAAACCTATGCTGTGTCAACTATTTAATCACAATCCAAATTTAGAGCTGAATCCAGCTTGAATGTTGTGTCCATACTTGCCCCAACCGTTCAGGGTTCAACCTCTGCGGTCGTATAAAGCTGTGCCCTGCAGAGCATCTGGTTTCATCTGGTATCAGTTAAGTATTTCAAATTGATCAAAAGTGCAGTCATGGTCATGTAACTGTTTTTATTTACATCAGTAAATAAAATTTAAGATATAAAAATTTCATTTGGAATAATAAATGGTATTTTTGTGAGTTTCTGTAGTGTTTCCATTAGGCTATGCTATCTTGCAAGTACATAGTATGAAGTAATGATATAAGGGGTAAAAATCAAATAATTTCATTAAATCTGCATGACAAAATTTGTTTGGGGGTAGTAAACAACCTATGTTTTAATGTTTAACACCACAGAAGCAACTTTCTGTGCATTTATAACAATTTAGGACATTTTTTTTATATAAAAGCATATTGTCAGGGTGAGAAAAGCTAAAAATAGCACAAACTCGAGTTTTAGGCTCTAAATTTGCAATATGTGACATTTTGCCACCAAAAAGATTGAAATGTGGCTACTATTATTTCAAATGATCAATTAAGACAAAAAAAATCAATTGTTTTCTGAATTTGATGTTTCACCGCATTTCGTTTAAAGAGACAAAAAAGTTGATTAAAAATTCTATTGGTTTTGCTTTATTCTTAATACTTAGTCAATTTGTAGTTAAAAACAGCCTTTCTGAGCATTATGCGACTTATTTTAAAAATTTCACAGCTCAATTTAAACTGACTGTAATGTATGACTTTGATAGAAAATACTTGAAAATTTCATTTAGGGCTACAGGAACATAAACTTTCAATATCAAGATCAGTTTTTGCTGATTTTTCCTTGTTTTTTTCTATTACTTTAAAGACTTTCAACAATTTTTGCAATGAATTTAGTACAAAATCTAATGTATTGAAGTGTCAAGGAATATTGACCCCCCCCCTTTTTTTCATCTGGTGTCAGTAAAGTACTTCAAATTGATCAAAAGGGCAGTCATGGTCATGTAACTGTTTTTATTTACATCAGTAAATCTCAAATATATATTGTCCGTCAAATTTATTTATGTTAGCACAATCTTATGTTAGCAACAGGTCCGTCAACATCTTATGTTAGCAACACTATTTAGTCCATCAAATTTTATGTTAGCAACAATATTGTCCGTCAAATTTTATGTTAGCAACAAAAAAGTCCGTCAAATATTATGTTAGCAACAAAAAAGTCTGTCAAATGTTATGTTAGCAACAAAAAAGTCCGTCAAATATTATGTTAGCAACAATAAAGTCCGTCAATTTTTATGTTAGCAACAACTTAATTTTTGTCAAATCTTATGTTAGCAGCATTGTTCATGTCTGTCAAATTTTATGTTAGCAACTCGAAGATAATCCTTTTTAAAAGTTATTCCAATTCCTTTTTTATTGGTGCAGATGTTCAGAAATGTTTTATTCCAATTTGCCTTTCATATTAAATCAAGATATACATCCAAACCTTGAAAATACTGAAAATATCAAGATTTTTTGTGTTGCTAACATAAGAATTTTCCGTCAAAATGTCTGTCAATTTTGTTATGATAGCAACATTTTTTTAAGGTGTTATTTATTTAAAAATATAATGTGAATAGATCTATTTTTTGTCAAAAAGTGTTTACTTATATAAGTATAACATGTATTCCAAAACTGAACTTCATTGGTGTTGATTTTGTTAAACATAATTTTGGGAACTTTTCAACCTTCTTATTTTTGCCACCAAAAAGATTGAAATGTGGCTACTATTTTTTCAAATGATCAGTTAAGACAAAAAAAATCAATTGATTTCTGAATTTGATGTTTCACCGCATTTCGCTTAAAGGTGTCACACCACCAATTAAAAGTCCTTATCTGTTCAACCAATTTTTGCAATTTTCACAGCTTTCTAAATATTTTACCTTAAGACTAAGATAGAGACTAGGTATATCCTGAATTGTACAGGTGTCACCTTTCTGCATGCTAATTTTCAACATACACTCAAAATCATATAAGAAAGAAGAGAACTCCCGAAAGGAGGTACCACTAAAAATAACCCCTGGTTTTCTGGAAATCTTAAATTAGTATACTATGGAGCGCATTAATCCTCAATTTTAAATGCACACTCCTAGACAGGTAAAATTTGGCTCAAAATGGTCTTAATATATTTCTCTTTCAACAAAAGTTTCATTTCTGCAAATTTGTTGGTTAGTTTGGGTGAACAATGACATCAAATGCACTATTTTTTTGTCCGAGTAGGCCTACTTTCACGTTCTAGATTTGGGGGAGTAATTGGTGGTATGACACCTTAACCAAGCTTTGTTCTTTACATATAAATAAATTAAATAAAATTTTGGAGGATTGCAACACAATTTCATATTACAGTCCTAAGTTTGAAATTGTTCAAATTATAATGGCATGTTGTTATTCTAAACTGTTTCCAAAAATTGATCGCCCTGAAGATCATAAAAAACATTTTATCAAAATAAAGTATGTCAATAAAGGTTTTGATTTTGTAAATATTGCCTGTATTTTAAACGAACATTCTGTTAAAGACGAAATTCCTGGATATTTTGATAATACTGAACTCCCTCTCATTTGTTATATTTACAAGAAATCTACCCTGAAATATGTGTTTAATTATAGCCAATTGTGTAAAAATGTAAATATCATTGAAAATACACTTATGTGGTGTAATTGCAGAAATTCCGAATACACCTATGGCCCCATTTCCCATGTCATAACAGGAGACCTTAACATCGTTCACGACACAGAGTTTAAATCATTCACCAGTAAAGACCCTAAATGTCGTCCCCCGTCAATCATTAATTGGAAAGAGTGTCGTAATATCATCCATGACTCACTCCGTACCTACTGTTTGAAATGAGTAAAACTGGAAAAAGCTGACAAAAAATCTTTGGACTCTTTTTTCAATTCAGTAATGAAGATAGTTGATATTCGAAAACAACATTTTAAAGAACGTTTTACTCTTAACAACAACCATGAAACCCCTATTTCGTTTTTCAAACATAAACTAAAAGAAATAGCCAAGGAATTTGTTTTTGTCCCGGCTGATAAAGCTGATAATAATATCATTATTGTTTGACATAAATTTTATATAGAGGTTCTGCAAAAGGAAATCACGAATTCACCAACATTTCAACTGACTTCATTTTCAGAAAACGACATTTGTAACAAACACAATCTTTTAGTTACTTCTTTACAAGCAGAACCAAATACAATGAAAGTCCCAACTATGTACTGGCTTCCGAAACTACACAAAAAACCTTACAAATATAGATTTATTTCATCTTCAAGCAATTGTTTCACTACTAAATTTTCTGTTGTACTTACTAGTACACTTGGTACAATAAAAAACCTGATAATAAATTGTTCAAATAAGGCCTTTGAAAATAGTGGAATTGGTTACTTTTGGAGTGTCAAAAACTCGTTGGAAGTACAAAATGTAGAGTGGGGCGCTCATATTCGCCAGGGACACAATTTCGCCGTTTTATGATTTTGAGGTGTAAAAACTTCAAAGCATGGCTGAAATGGAAGAAATATTCCGGTAAAAATATATTTTTATAATAAATATGATTATTTTTTAAACCGAGACAAAATGTCGGCACTTACTGCAAAAGACCGAAACACAGACTACGATTTTCGGACAATCTCCTTAATGAAAAACACGATTTCAAAGAAGTATTTCTTAGTAATTCTTTTAACTGATTGCCCTAGCTTTCAGTTCTTTACACCTTTTAAATGTTTGCTATTCATTTATAATGAAATTGATTTGATGAATATTGTTTAAAGCTGCAGTTACTCGATTTTAAATAGATTTGTAAATACGGCGAATATGTGTCCCCCTTTGACAAAACAACAGGAAATTTCAAACACCCT
The DNA here is from genome assembly GCA_019925275.1 of Mytilus edulis. Lineage (NCBI taxonomy): Eukaryota > Metazoa > Mollusca > Bivalvia > Mytilida > Mytilidae > Mytilus > Mytilus edulis. The sequence continues at coordinate 116,358,033 of CM034350.1, read as the reverse complement.
TTAATCTAACTTTTCAGATGATTTTTTTTCAAACGCACACGTTTTCAAGCTAAGAATATTTTGCTTTTGAAGTTATCTTCATATAGAAATATCAGTATACTTCAAAAATATAAAGACCTGAACATAAACTATAGAAAACATGGATAGATATGGCGAAAATGAGCACCCCACTCTACTTGATAAATTGCATGCATATATTGGTGATTTTGAATCTTTTCAAAGTTTTGATTTTTCTACCCTATATACCACTTTGCCTCATATTCTTATTAAGGAAAAAATCACATCCCTAATTATCTGGGCATTTAAAAAGTCAGAATGCGAGTACATATGTTCAAACTCTTTTAGGTCATTTTTTTGTAGCAATACACAAAAGAACTATGTCAATTGGACATGCTTTGAACCTATATATGGGCTTGAATTTTTACTTGATAACATTTTTGTTCGCTTTGGAGATTCTGTATATCGTCAAGTTATTGGAATTCCAATGGGGACTGACTGTGCACCACTTATTGCAGACCTGTTTTTGTATTGTTATGAGTCACAATTTATGACTAAAATTAGCAAATACCCATCGAAATAACATTTGATACAACCATTTAACAATACTTTTAGATATTTGGATGATATATTGGCTCTCAATAATGACGACTTCAGTATGAATACTAAAGAATTTATCCTGTTGAACTTACTTTAAAAAAAGCTAATACTAACAATGACCACTTCCCTTTCCTCGATCTGGATATCTATATCATTAACAGGGGCTTAATACAAAAATTTATGATAAAAGAAATGATTTTTCATTTCCTATCGTTAATTATCCTTTTTTAGATGGCTACATTCCCTTTTTACCATCTTATGCTGTTTAATATATATCTCAACTTGTACGATTCGCGTGTGTATGTAACAACGTATTAGATTTTAGCGAGAGAAATTTATGTATTACTGAAAAATGATTACACCAGGGTTTTTGATATCACAAACTAGTCAAAAAATTTACTAAATTTTATCACTGGTATAAGGAAATAGTTCGTAAATATAACTCAATATGCAGACATCTTATACGTTCAGGTATTTCACATCCAATTTTTTATGGTAATATTCTTTACAAAGCACAAACATGTCAGTATTCACCTCAAAAGCTTACAAAACCTTTACACATACTTATTAAGAATGGATATAGTTACGAGACTGTTGTCAGGTTATTAAAGATTGCATATTTTGGCTTAGATATGATCAGATATTGATTCACTTATAGGGTCTTTGCATCGGGACTAAACACATTTAAAAAAAAAACAGTTGTTGGCATGACACGGGTTATGTTCTTCTCATATATTTTATGATAGTATGATACTAAACCCCTAACGGGAGGGATTTTGCCTGATATTCATATGATGAAGACATAATCTTTCAATCAGTTTAATTGAGGTCTGGAGCTAGCATGTCAGTTAACTGCTAGTAGTCTGTTGTTATTTATGTATTATTGTCATTTTATTTATTTTCTTTTGTTACATATTTTGACATCAGGCCCGGACTTCTCTTGAACTGAATTTTAATGTGTGTATTGTTATGCGTTTACTTTTCCACATTGGCTAGAGGTATAGGGGGAGGGTTGAGATCTCATAAACATGTAAAACCCCGCCGCAATTTTGTGCCTGTCCCAAGTCAGGAGCCTCTAGCCTTTGTTAGTCTTGTATGATTTTTATACGACCGCAAAATTTAAAAATATTTTGGTCGTATATTGGTATCACGTTGGCGTCGTCGTCTGCGTCGTCGTCTGCGTCGTCGTCGTCGTCGTCCGAATACTTTTAGTTTTCGCACTCTAACTTTAGTAAAAGTGAATAGAAATCTATGAAATTTTAACACAAGGTTTATGACCACAAAAGGAAGGTTGGGATTGATTTTGGGAGTTTTAGTTCAAACAGTTTAGGAATTACGGGCCAAAAAAGGGCCCAAATAAGCATTATTCCTAGTTTTCGCACAATAACTTTAGTATAAGTAAATAGAAATCAATGAAATTTAAACACAAGGTTTATGACCACAAAAGGAAGGTTGGGATTGATTTTGGGAGTTGAGGGCTGAACAGTTTAGGAATTAAGGGCAAAAAAGGGGCCCCAGTAAGCATAATTCTTGGTTTTCGCACCATAACCTTAGTATTAGTAAATAGAAATCTATGAAATTTAAACACAAGGTTTATGATCACTAAAGGAAGGTTGGGTTCGATTTTGGGAGTTTTGGTCCCAACAGTTTAGGAATAAGGGGCCCAAAGGGTCCAAAATTGAACTTTGTTTGATTTCATCAAAAATTGAATAATTGGGGTTCTTTGATATGCCGAATCTAACTGTGTATTAGATTCTTAATTTTTGGTCCCGTTTTCAAATTGGTCTATTTTAAGGTCAAAAGGGTCCAAAATTAAACTTAGTTTGATTTTAACAAAAATTGAATCCTTGGGTTTCTTTGATATGCTGAATCTAAACATGTACTTAGATTTTTTATTATGGGCCCAGTTTTGAAGTTGGTCCAAATCAGGATCCAAAATTATTATATTGAGTATTGTGCAATAGCAAGAAATATTCAATTGCACAGTATTCAGCAATAACGAGAAATTTTCAATTGCACAGTATTGTGCAATAGCAAGAAATTTTCAATTGCACAGTATTGCGCAATAGCCAGAAATTTTCAGTTGCACAGTATTTTGCAATAGCAAGTATTTTCAATTGCACAGTATTGCGCAATAGCAAGAAATTTTCAATTGGAGTTTCTTTGTCCAGAATAGTAGTTGAATCAACTTAAATCATTGTTTTATACAATATACAATGCATGTATATTCTCATTTACTACCAACTGATAAATTAAAACAATCTTTACCATTCAGTGCTAACAAGCACTTTTTTTTACATTTTAATATTTTATGATGTATTTAAATGATTAGTTTTTGTTGCAAACTCCATCAGAAATTTGAATTGAGATTAGTTTTGGAATAAGGGAAAGGGGGATGTGAAGGAAAAAAAATGGGGGGGGGGGGAGTTCAATTTTTCTCATTTCCGATTTCATAAATAAAAAGAAAATTTCTTCAAACATTTTTTTGAGAGGATTAATATTCAACAGCATAGTGAATTGCTCAAAGGCAAAAAAAATAATTTTAGTTCATTAGACCACATTCATTCTGTGTCAGAAGCCTATGCTGTGTCAACTATTTAATCACAGTTCAAATTTAGAGCTGAGTCCAGCTTGAATGTTGTGTCCATACTTGCCCCAACCGTTTTGGGCTCAACCTCTGCGGTCGTATATAGCTGCGCCCTGCGGAGCATCTGGTTCGATTTGGAAAGTGGCATAACTCTAGGAGGGTAGAAGTGACGCCACAAAAATTCAAATCTGATCTGCGTTTTATGGTATTAAGCATTGTCTATAACATTCATAACATTTGGTTACGGCAAACTTTATAATAAGTAAGCGAACAAAATGAAAAATTCAGCTATTTATCCATTTGTAAAGGGGCATAACTCTAGAAAATTAAAAGTGATACCCACCAAATTCGAACTCGATCTGTGTTTTGTGGTAATGAGCATTGTGTATAAGTTTCATAACATTTGGTTGAGGTAAACTGAAGTTAGAGAACTGAAACCAATTTCGGGTTGTACAGACCCACCGACTGACGGACGGACGGTACAACTAACAGTCTTATTTATATATAAAAAAAAACGAGAAACACTTATGAACCACATCAACAAACGACAAATACTGATAATCATATTTCTGATATAGGACAGGTGCAAAAAATTGCATAGGGTTTAAACGTTTTAATGGTACCTAACTTTCACCCTTATCTGAAACAATCACAACATAGAAAGATACTATACAATATCAGTTGAAATGGCTTAACTCAATCAAAAGACATATTAACACAAGTGTACATACATTGAACGAATAAATTTAATGTCCCTTTATAATGTTATATGCAAGTGAGCGCATCATCCATTTTATTAGTCCCTTACAGACGAAGTCGAAGGGAACTTGTACTCCGTCATTCTTTCTTTCTGTTTGTCTGTCTGTCTGTCAGCCTGTCAAATTAGTTTTTCACACTTTTTTTTAGCTCACCTGGCCTAAAAGGCCAAGTGAGTTTTTTTCATCACTTGGCGTCCCTTGTCGTCGTCCGTCGTCGTTAGCTTTTACAAAATTCTTCTCCTCTGGGCCAAATTTAACCAAACTTGGCCACAATCATCATTGGGGTATCTAGTTTAAAAAATGTGTCCGTTGACCCAGCCAACCAACCAAGATGGCCGCCATGGCTAAAAATAGAACATAGGGGTAAAATGTAGATTTTGACTTATAACTCTGAAACCGAAGCATTTAGAGCAAATCTGACAGGGGCTAAATTGTTTGTCAAGTCAACATCTAGCTACCCTGAAATTTTCAGACAAATTGAACAATAGGTTGTTGGGTTGCTGTCCCTGAATTTGCAATTTAAAAAAAAAAATTTAAAATCTTGAATATTATTATAGATAGAGATAAACTGTAAACAGCAAAATGATCGGCAAAGTAAGATCTACAAATAAGTCAATATGACCAAAAAGGTCAGTTGACCCTTAAGGAGTTATTGCCCTTTATAGTCATTTTTTACCAATTTTTCGTAAATTTTTGTTATCTTTTACAAAAATCTTTTTCTCTGAAACTACTGGGCCAAATTTAACAATACTTGGACACAATCATCATTGAGGTATCTAGTTTAAAAAATGTGTGGCGTGACCCGACCAATCAACCAAGATGGCCTCCATGGCTAAAAATAGAACATAGGGGTAAAATGTAGATTTTTGATTATAACTCTGAAACCGAACCATTAAGAGAAGATCTGACGAGGTTTAATTGTTTATTTAGTCAAGATCTAACTACCCTGTAATTTTAAGACAAATTGAACAATAGGTTATTGGGTTGCTGTTTTTGGTTAATATCTTGAATATTATTATAGATAGAGATAAACTGTAAAAAACAGCAATAATGATCAGCAAAGTAAGATCTACAAATAAGTCAACATGACCAAAATGGTCAATTGACCCCTAAGGGATGATTCCACTATATAGTTTAGGGCCGCGTAATCTGCCAGCGGCCCCAAATAAATGTACATGAAAATGAATTCCCAATTCAGGAAAATAAAATAAAAATCGATATTTCCGGAAAAGTTTCTGTCACCGCTTAAGGCAACTATAATTTTTCATAGTTTGTTGTCAAAACGTTTTAAAATCCGTATAAGAATGCTGTTTACGATCGCATTTTATTAACAACGATTTAATTATGTCAAAATGTGGCAAACAATTTTATCAGCCGAATTCAATTGATTAATAATTTATAGGAGTATTCAATCTTGTAAAAGCAGATCGCCCAGCAGGTTAATAAAAATGGGTGTCAAAGCAGACCTCCGCAGAGAGAAAATTCAAATATTGATATAACATTGATGGATAAAGTTTAATGGGCGACGATCTCGTAAAAGCAGATCGCCCCGCAGAGCCGGTTATATAATATGATGAAGATTTTATTTGTAAAAGATATTATTTCCTCAAAAGACAAAAGTTTGAGCGTTTTTTTAAAATAATGTTGATGATAGACCATTCATCACTGGGGTAAAGCTGATGACCGTAACTGCATTCACGGTCATCCCAAGATGTCGGATGAAAAAATAGGTCAGTATCTGTATTGTCTGTTACAGTGTTTCTATATCATTTTCTTTACAAAGGAGACATTAATACGATGTAAATTTAAAAAAGATTCACACGGAAATCACAAATTACTTCCGAGAAATGTGCATGAAACAGGAAATTCGATTTAAAAAAATCGCTAAGATGACCGTAAATCACAATCGAGATGACCGTAACAGAATCAGCAATTCATAACAAGGGTGACTGTAATTGGTTAAAAGATGACCGTAATTTGTAAAGGATGACCGTAATTTGTAAAGGATGACCGTAATTTCTAAATGATGACCGTAACTTTTAAAGGATGATCGTCAATTCTAAGAAATATCCGTATTTGTATAACTACCTTTTTGTATCAAATGATTAATGGTGTTGATATAGAACGTATTTATATGAGAGTATTATCCTATAGGAAGGAGAAAATAAGACGTGCTTTAAATACATAGTTCACCATATATATCTTTTTTTACGGTAGAGGGTATAATTTTTAAAATGAACATACAACAAGACATGCACATGAAAAAGTGGGGAAAACATGCAACAAAAGCACGATTAAATGACACCTTACAAGTATAATAAAAAAAAAATTGTGCTGCACAGCCTCCAACTAAAAGCCAAAAGATTTTTTTTAATTTATGGAATTCCTTGTAATGACATATAATAAATGCACTTTTCAGCTCACCTGACCTGAAAGGTCAAGTGAGCTTTTCTCATCTCTTTGCGTCCGGCGTCCGTCGTCCGGCGTCTGTAAACTTTTACAAAAATCTTCTCCTCTGAAACTACTGGGCTAAATTTAACCAAACTTGGCCACAATCATCCTTGGGGTATCTAGTTTAAAAAATGTGTCCGATGACCTGGCCATTCAACCAAGATGGCCGCCATGGCTAAAAATAGAACACAGGGGTAAAATGTATATTTTGGCTTATATCTTTGAAACCAAAGCATTTAGAGCAAATCTGACTTGAGTGAAATTGTTGATCAGGTCAAGATCTATCTGCCCTGAAATTTTCAGACGAATCGGACAACCTGTTGTTGGGTTGCTGCCCCTGAATTGGTTATTTTAAGGACATTTTGCAGTTTTTGGTTATTATCTTGGATACAAGTAAGTCAACATGACTAACATTGTCAGTCAACCCCTTAAGGAGTTATTGCCCTTTATAGTCAATTTTTAACAACTTTTCGTCATTTTTTTGTAACTTGTACAAAAATCTTCTTCTCTGAAACTACTTAGCCAAATTTAACCAAACTTGGCCACAATTATGATTGTGGTATATAGTTTAAAAAATGTGTCCGATGACCCCGCCTACCAAACAAAATGGCCGACATGGCTAAAATTAGAACATAGTGGTAAAATGCAGTTTTTGCTTTATATGTTTGAAACTAAGACATTTAGGGCACATCTTTCAAGATTTAAATGTCCATCAGAATCAGATCTATCCCCTCACAAATTTTCAGATGAATCCGACAACCCGTTGTAGGGTTGCTGCCCTAAAATTGGCAATTTTAAGGAAATTTTGCATTTTTTTATACGACCGCAAACATTTTAATTTTTCGTCGTATATTGCTATCACGTTGGCGTCGTCGTCGTCCTGCGTCGTCCGGCGTCGTCCTGCGTCGTCGTTGTCCGAATACTTTTAGTTTTCGCACTCTAACTTTAGTAAAAGTAAATAGAAATCTATGAAATTTTAACACAAGGTTTTTGACCACAAAAGGAAGGTTAAGATTGGTTTTGGGAGTTTTGGTTCCAACGGTTTAGGAATTAGGGGCCAAAAAAGGGCCCAAATAAACATTATTCTTGGTTTTCGCACAATAACTTTAGTACTAGTAAATAGAAATCAATGAATTTAAAACAAAAGGTTTATGACCACAAAAGGAAGGTTGGGATTGATTTTGGAAGTTGAGGTCCGAACAGTTTAGGAATTAGGGGCCAAAAAGGGGCCCAAATAAGCTTTTTTTTTTGTTTTTGCACCATAACTTTAGTATAAGTAAATAGAAATCTATGAAATTTAAATACAAGGTTTATGACAATAAAAGGAAGGTTGGGATTGATTTTGGGAGTTTTGGTCCCAACAGTTTAGGAATAAGGGGCCCGAAGGGTCCAAATAAGCATTTTCTTGGTTTTCGCACTATAACTTTAGTTTAAGTAAATAGAAATTTATGAAAACTTTGTTTGATTTTGACAAAAAATGAATCCTAGGGGTTCTTTGATATGCTGAATCTAAAAATGTACTTAGATTTTTGATTATTGGCCCAGTTTTCAAGTTGGTCCAAATCGGGGTCCAAAATTAAACCAATCTAATTAAAAACCGATCTCTCATCGCTCCTGTTTCTGATATGTCGCGTGGGAGATCTAACGAAACCGGCTTTGAGGTCACATGTGAGTGAACTAAAAGTTATGAATTTATAAAGATATGCAAATGAGTTGACGACCTATTAATAAGCCAATCAAAAAAGTTTATGAATTATTTTGACTGACGATTTCGTTGTAAATAAAATGAGTTACATCCCTTTGCCTTACGTTAAACTTCCAAGATCGTGGAAGACTCAATTTCATTGGTCGAAAAAGACACACCTACGAGGTCACTCACATGTGACCTCAAAGCGGGTTTCGTTAGATCTCCCACGCGACATATCAGAAACAGGAGCGATGAGAGATCGGTTTTTAATTAGATTGAAATTAAACTTTGTTTGATTTCATCAAAAATTGAATAATTGGGTTTCTTTGATATGCCGATTCTAACTGTGTATGTAGATTCTTAATTTTTGGTCTCGTTTTCAAATTGGTCAACATAAAGGTCCAAAGGGTCCAAAATTAAACTTAGCTTGATTTTAACAAAAATTGAATTCTTGGGCTTCTTTGATATGCTGAATCTAAACATGTACTAAGATTTTTTATTATGGGCCCAGTTTTCAAGTTGGTCTAAATCAGGATCCAAAATTATTATATTAAGTATTGTGGAATAGCAAGAAATTTTCAATTGCAGAGTATTCAGCAATAGCAAGAAATCTTCAATTGCACAGTAATGTGCAATAGCAAGAAATTTTCAATTACACAGTATTGAGCAATAGCAAGAAATCTTCAATTGCACAGTATTGTGCAATAGCAAATATTTTCAATTGCACAGTATTGCGCAATAGCAAGAAATATCTAATTGCACAATATTGTGCAATAGCAAGAAATTTTCAATTGATTGGAGTTATCTTTCTTTGTCCAGAATAGTAGTTGAATCAACTTAAATCATTGTTTTATACAATATACAATGTATATTTTTACTTTTACTACCAACTGATAAATTAAAACAATCTTTACCATTCAGTGATAACAAGCACTTTTTTACATTTTAATATTTTATGATGTATTTAAATGAGTGGTTATAGCTATTTCTTCAATTTTTTTGACAGGATTAATATTCAACAGCATAGTGAATTGCTCAAAGGCAAAAAAAACATTTTAAGTTCATTAGACCACATTCATTCTGTGTCAGAAACCTATGCTGTGTCAACTATTTAATCACAGTCCAAATTTAGAGCTGAATCCAGCTTGAAAGTTGTGTCCATACTTGCCCCAACCGTTCAGGGTTCAACCTCTGCGGTCATATAAAGCTGCACACTGCGGAGCATCTGGTTGCACTATAACTTTAGTTAAAGTAAATAGAAATCTATGAAATTTAAACACAAGGTTTATGACCACAAAAGAAAGGTTGGGATTGATTTTGGGAGTTTTTGTCCCAACAGTTAAGGAATTAGGGGCCAAAAAAGGGCCCAAATAAGCAATTTTCTTGGTTTTCGCACAGTAACTTTAGTATAAGTAAATAGAAATCTTTGAAATTTATACACAATGTTTATAAACACAAAAGGAAGGTTTGGATTGATTTTGGGAGTTTTGGTCCCAACAGTTTAGGAATTATGGACCAAAAAGGGGCCCAAATAAGCATTTTTCTTGGTTTTCGCACCATAACTTTAGTATAAGTGAATAGAAATCTATGAAATTTAAACACAAGGTTTATGACCATTAAAGGAAGGTTGGGATTGATTTTGGGAGTTTTGGTCCCAACAGTTTAGGAATTAGGGGCCCAAAGGGTCCAAAATTAAACTTTGTTTGATTTCATAAAAAATTGAATAATTGGGGTTCTTTGAGATGCCGAATCTAACTGTGCACGTAGATTCGTTATTTTTGGTCCCGTTTTCAAATTGGTCTACATGAAGGTCCAAAGGGTCCAAAATTAAACTTAGTTTGATTTTAACAAAAATTGAATTCTTGGGGTTCTTTGATATGCTGAATCTAAAAATGTTCTTATATTTTTGATTATGGGCCCAGTTTTCAAGTTGGTCCAAATCGGGGTCCAAAATTAAACTTTGTTTGATTTCAGCAAAAAATGAATTCTGGGGGTTCTTTGATATGCTGAATCTAAACATGTACTTAGATTTTTGATTATGGGCCAGTTTTCAAGTTGGTACAAATTGTGGTCCAAAATTAAACTTTGTTTGATATCAACAAAAATTGAATCCTTGGGTTCTTTGATATGCTGAATCTAAACATGTGTTAAGATTTTTGATTTTAGGCACAGTTTTCAAGTTGGTCCAAATCGGGGTCCAAAATTGAACTTTATTTGATTTCATCAAAAATTGAATTCTTAGGGTTCTTTGCTATGCTGAATCTAACCATGTATTTAGATTTTGGATATTGGACCATAATAGGTAAATGTCCAATTCAAATTTTTTAAGTTTTTAAATTTAAGTTCTTAGACCACATTCATTCTGTGTCAGAAACCTATGTTGTGTCAACTATTTAATCACAATCCAAATTCACAGCTGTATCAAGCTTGAATGTTGTGTCCATACTTGCCCCAACTGTTCAGGGTTCGAACTCTGCGGTCGTATAAAGCTGTGCCCTGCGGAGCATGTTTGGTTATTATCTTGAATACTATTATAGATGGAGATAAACTGAAAACAGCAATAATGTTTAGCAAAGTAAGATCTACAAATAAGTCAACATTATCAAAATTGTTAGAGGACCCCTAAAGGAGTTATTGCCCTTTATAGTCAATATTGAACAACTTTTCGTCATTTTTGTAACTTGTACAAAAATCTTCTTTTCTAAAACTATGGGCCAAATTTATCCAAACTTGGCCACAATCATTACTAGGGTATCTATTTAAAAAATGTCTAATGACCCCACCTACCAACCAAGATGGCCGACATCAGTAAATACAGTAACAGGTGAGCGACACAGGCTCTTGAGAGCCTCTAGTCTAAAAATGCCAATGGATGTACACCCATTGATATTATATCGTCTTTGATTTGTCTTCTATTTTGTCTTGCAATTAAAATAACAGAACCTGTTTTTAAAATACTACGATCAAACTAGTGAAGGCGAGCTCCAGCAAAATAGATCCTTAAAATGGTCTTGTGCGTATAGCGTATCACAAGGGGCAGGGGCGGATTAAGCCATTTTCAAAAAAGGGGGGTCCCAACCCAGGGTAAAGGGGGTTCAAACTATATGTCCCCATTCAAATGCACTGATCGGTAAATAAAAAGGGGGTTCCAACCCCCGGACCCCCCGCCCCCCCCTTGGATCCACCACTGAGGGGAACCATGTCAATTTGTATATAGACAGCAATATTATTCATATATAAAGACAAACTACGATTTTAATCTGCTTCCTCTGGAACCATATACACCTGATCGATTCATATGTTTGATTAGTGTTTTTTTTTGCTCCATTTATGGGCATTATGTTTTCTGGTCTGTGCGTCCGTTCGTTTGTTCGTCCGTTCGTCTGCTCGTTCGTCCGTCTGTCCCACCTCATGTTAAAGTTTTTGGTCGAGGAGGTTTTTGATGACGTTGAAGTCCAATCAACTTGAAACTTAGTACACATGTTTTCTATGATATTATCTTTCTAATCATAATGCCAAATTACATTTTTTTCCATTTTAACGGTCCACTGAACATAGAAAATTATAGTATAGATGAGGCATGTACTAGAGACACATTCTTCAACTTTTCGTCGTATCTCTTTCAATTTGCATTAAAATTTTAAAGTCGTTATCAATAAATATTTCATTGTTTACGAGAAATTTGCAATTTACTATAATTGTCATAAACTAAAAATACGGCAAATAGTTAAAAAATAAATGATGAAACATGTTTTTATCCGCTAACTGAGCCCTTATTGAGACAAACACAACAAAAAGCTATGAATACAAATATGGATATTCTTAGAATTGAGGGTCATCATTTAAAAGTTACGATCATCCTTTATAAATTACAGTCATTCTTTACAAATTACGGTCATCTTTTACAAGTTACGGTCATCTGTTTACCAATCACGGTCATCCTTGTTTTATGTTACGGTCATCTTGAAAATATTTTGATAATGATTTACGGACACCTTAGCGATTTTTTCAAATTGAATTTGCCGTTTCCTGAACATTTTTCGGTAGTAATTTGTGATTTCTGTGTGAATCTTTTATAAATTTACATCGTATCAATGTATACTTTGTAAAGAAAATGATATAGAAACACTGTAACAGACAATACAGATACTGACCTATTTTTTCATCCGACATCTTGGGATGACCGTGAATGCAGTTACGGTCATCAGCTTTACCCCAGTGATTCATGAAATACGATGTCATCATTATGGAACTATTTCAAAAGTTTTGAAGATGATTCAAATAATTTTAAAGAACACTAGTTCAATGCTTTAAATATCTTATCAATTAAGTATATGAACTTTTGTAATTGCTTTTCTGAATTCGACAATTGACCAGTTCAATTTGAAATCCATTTGAATCAAGGGAAATGTATAGAGATGACCTGCTGTTGAAAAAATACCCGATGAATGATTTTTTTCAGTGGTTTATGTTTGCTGAAATATATTTTTTTGTAATGAGGGCCCTCATGGGGTTTTTGATTATGTGATTACTTGGCCGTTTTTTTAATGATTATTTGATTATTAAGCCAAATATTTCATGATTATTTGATTACCTAGGACTGTATTTTTAGTTTATGATTATTTGATTACTAAACATAAGCAAATATTTAATGATTATGTGATTATATTGGCAAAAAAAATTGTGATTATGTGATTACTAGGACCCCCCCATGAGGGGCCTCTGTAATAGGCCTAGGTAACTATAGCTAAGATGATAAACTAGTGCATCATGTTCAATGATATTCATGTAATAACAGTAGCCCATCCAGAATTATTCAAAATGTGACAACTGACATGAACCTCAATGTACAGGTTAAACTTAATAATATACATTTTCTGTTTTTTAAACAGGACAATAATGTTATTTCGTCTTAAATTTTATGCTTAAAAAATTCCTAATTAGAATGAAAATTCCCAATTTGATGTTCAAGGGACCCATTTGAAAACACCTGGAGTCATCCCCGGCCCTTAAGGAGTAATTAATTGCCCTTTATAGTCATTTTTTACCAATTTTTCGTAAATTTTTGTTATCTTTTACAAAAATCTTCTTCTCTGAAACTACTGGGCCAAATTTAACAATACTTGGACACAATCATCATTGGGGTATCTCGTTTAAAAAATGTGTGGCGTGACCCGGCCAACCAACCAAGATGGCCACCATGGCTAAAAATAGAACATAGGGGGTAAAATGTAGATTTTGGCTTATAACTCTGAAACCGAAGCATTTAGAGCAAATCTGACTTGTGTCAATTTGTTTGTGAAGTCAAAATCTAGCTGCCCTGAAACTTTCAGACAAATTGGACAATCGGTTGTTGGGTTGCTGTCCCTGAATTGGTAATTTTTAAGGAAATTTTGCCTTTTTTGGTTATTATCTTGAATATTATTGTAAATAGAGATAAACTGTAAACAGCAATAATGTTCAGCAAAGTAAGATCTACAAATAAGTCAACATGACAAAAATGGTCAGTTGACCCCTTAAGGAGTTACTGCCCTTTACAGTCAATTTTTAACAATTTTCATAAATTTTGTAAATTATTGTATTTTAACAAAATATTTTCCTCTGTAACTAATGGACCAAGTTCATTTAAGATGAAGATAATTGTAAGTAGCAAGAATGTTCAGTAAAGTAAGATCTACAAACACATCACCATCACCAAAACACAATTTTGTCATTAATCCATCTGTGTCTTTTGTTGAATATGCGCATAGACCAAGGTGAGCGACACAGGCTCTTAAGAGCCTCTAGTTTAGTCATTCTTGAAGATATTGATTTGATAATTGGTATATAGTTTTGTCATGACACATTACCGTTACCCATTATTTCAACATTGTTGAATACCAAATTTTGTACAAAATATCCTTTAAATCATGGTATTTTAGTAACACATAATGTCCATAATGAACTTATTAATAAACAATATAAAGCTGAACTTCATATTCAGAAGTCAAAAAATGATGTAAGAGGTTTTAATCGGAGTTGTTTGAGATATTTTTCATATTTACCCTCTATAATCATTTCCATATAAGAAAAGAAAGATTTATATGTTCATGAATTAAATAATGTAGTATTTACTTTTCAGGAAATATTCCAGATTTAACCCAAGTTGTCTTCATAAAAGGTACAGCAATCTATATTTCCGTCATCATGAAAGCCACATTTAGTTGAGTAACTAATAACTATTATAAAGTGTTGATTCTTGCTATGACAGTCCTCTGCTGGAAAGAAAGCAGTCAATAATATTGTGGAAGTGTGTATTCCCGCGATTGCGAATTTACATAGCCCAGCAAGATGGCATACCCGGTAAACTGGAGTGATGAGGCAAAAAATTATGTTAGATTGCATATTTTACTAATAAGCATTTGTCCTTGTGCAGTACGAACTTTCTTTGATAGTAAATTTGCTCAATCAGGTTTAGATGCCTCACTGAAGAAAGAGAAAAATAAATTGTTTGACTTGCAATTGAAACACAGAATCAACCAAGAACAGTGGAACCTCCTCTTCCCGGGATTTGGTAGTAAGTAAAGAAAAAAACCATAGACAGCCTCTGTTCTAAAGACCCCCAGTAAGAGCATACATAAATAAATAAATATAATCTCCAGGTTTTAGATTTCTGGTTATAGTTCAGAACCAAAAATTATATATAAGAATAAGTCTTTGGAGATGTGGTGACATAATGATTGGAATTCCCATCGGTCAAGAGTTCATCGCTTTTTTCTTGTATAGAAAAGATTTAGATTCGGACCTATAATGGTTTACTTTTATAAATTGTGAAGAGTTGTCTCAATGGCACCCATACCACAACTTCTTATATCAACATTTGTATTAGGTTTTGGATTTTTATACGACCGCAAAAATTTTAATTTTTCGTCGAATCTTGCTATCACGGGGCGTCATCGTCCTGCGTCGTCTTGCGTCTTGCGTCGTCGTCGTCGTCCGAATACTTTTAGTTTTCGCACTCTAACTTTAGTAAAAGTGAATAGAAACCTATGAAATGTTAACACAAGGTTTATAACCACAAAAGGAAGGTTGGGATTGATTTTGGGAGTTTTGGTCCCTAAATTTTAGGAATTAGGGGCCAAAAAGGGCCCAAATAAGCATTTGCTTGGTTTTCGCACTATAACTTTAGTTTAATTGAATAGAAATCTATGAAATTTTGACACAAGGTTTATGACCACAAAAGGAAGGTTGGGATTGATTTTGGGAGTTTTAGTTCAAACAGTTTAGGAATTAGAGGCCAAAAAAGGGCCCCAATAAGCATTATTCTTGGTTTTCGCACAATAACTTTAGTATAAGTAAATAGAAATCAATGAAATTTAAACACAAGGTTTATGACCACAAAAGGAAGGTTGGGATTGATTTTGGGAGTTGAGGTCTGAACAGTTTAGGAATTAGGGGCTAAAAAGAAGCCAAGTAAGCATTATTCTTGGTTTTCGCACCATAACTTTAGTATAAGTAAATAGAAATCTTTGAAATTTAAACACAAGGTTTATGACCATAAAAGGAAGGTTAGGTTTGATTTTGGGAGTTTTGGTCATAACAGGTTTTTAGGAATAAGGGGCCCAAAGGGTCCAAAATTGAACTTTGTTTGATTTCATAAAAAAATGAATAATTGGGGTTCTTTGATATGCCGGATCTAACTGTGTATGTAGATTCTTAATTTTTGGTCCCGTTTTCCAATTGGTCTACATTAAGGTCCAAAGGGTCCAAAATTCAACTTAGTTTGATTTTAACAAAAATTGAATCCTTGGGGTTCTTTGATATGCTGAATCTAAAAATGTACTTAGATTTTTGATTATTGGCCAAGTTTTCAAGTTGGTCCAAATGGGGGTCCAAAATTGAACTTTGTTTGATTTCATCAAAAATTAAATAAATGGGTTCTTTGATATGCCAAATCTAACTGTGTATGTAGATTCTTAATTTTTGGTTCCAGTTTTCAAATTGGTCTACATTAAGGTCCAAAGGGTCCAAAATTAAACTAAGTTTGATTTTAACAAAAATTAAATTCTTGGGCTTATTTGATATGCTTTATCTAAACATGTACTTTGATTTTTGATTATGGGCCCAGTTTTCAAGTTAGTGCAAATCAGGATTCAATATCAAGTATTGTGCAATAGCAAGAAATTTTTAATTGCACAGTATTGCACAATAGCAAGAAATATCTAATTGCACAATATTGTGCAATAGCAATTAATTTTCAATTGGAGTTATCTTTCTTTGTATAGAATAGTAGTTGATAATATATGTTGGAAATTTGCCAGACATGACTATGATGTCATTTTCTATTTTTATTTGCCAATAACTTTATGTAAATAACTTCATTGGAAATTTGCCAATATAAAATGTTGCTGATGAAGCCTTTTTTCCTTATCTTATCTAAAATGTTTTTAGATAATGTATGTTGGACATTTGCCAGACATGACTATGATGTCATTTTCTATTTTTATTTGCCAATAACTTTATGTAAATAACTTCATTGGAAATTTGCCAATATAAAATGTTGCTGATGAAGTTTTTTTTATTGTTTTATACAATAAACAATGCATATTAGCTTTTACTACCAACCAATCTTTACCATTCAGTGATAACAAGCACTTTATTTTACATTTTAATATTTTATGATGTATTTAAAAGAGTAGTTATTGTTGCAAACTCCATTAGAATTTTGAATTGATATTAGTTTTGGAAAAAGGGAAACGGGGATGTGAAAAAAAATGGGGGGGGGGGGTGAAATTTTTCTCATTTCAGATTTCATAAATAAAAAGAAAATTTCTTCAAACATTTTTTTGAGAGGATTAATATTCAACAGCATAGTGAATTGCTCAAAGGAAAAAAAAAATTTAAGTTCATTAGACCACATTCATTCTGTGTCAAACCTATGCTGTGTCAACTATTTAATTTTAGATTTAAATAAGTTTGAAGAAGAAATCTTTAATTGATTTGTAAAATCTTGACATTTGTTTTGTGTAAAAAAAAACCATTTTATGTCAAAAATTTGATCACAATCCAAATTCAGAGCTGTATCACGCTTGAATGTTTTGTCCATACTTGCCCCAACTGTTCAGGGTTCGACCTCTGCGGTCGTATAAAGCTGCGCCCTGCGGAGCACCTGGTTAAGTTATAAGCCAAAAACTGCATTTTACCCCTATGTTCTAGTTTTAGATGTGGTAGTCATCTTGGTTGGTTGGACGGGTCACGCCAATTTTTTTTTAAAACTGGATTCCCCAAAGATGATTGTTGCCAAGTTTGGATTAATTTGGCCCAGTAGTTGAATAGGAGAAGATTTTAATGTCCAAAAGGTCCAAAATTAAACTAAATTTGATTTTAACAAAAATTGAATTCTTTGGCTTCTTTGATATGCTGAATCTAAACATGTACTTAGATTTTTGATTATGGGCCCAGTTTTCAAGTTGGTCCAAATCAGGATCCAAAATTATTATATTAAGTATTGTGCAATAGCAAGAAATTTCTAATTGCACAGTAGTGTGCAATAGCAAGAAATTTTCAATTGCACAGTATTGTGCAATAGCAAATATTTTCAATTGCACAGTATTGCACAATAGCAAGAAATATCTAATTGCACAAAATTGCGCAATAGCAAGAAATTTTCATTTGGAGTTATCTTTCTTTGTCCAGAATAGTAGTTGAATCAACTTAAATCATTGTTTTATACAATATATAATGTATATTCACTTTTACTACCAACTGATAAATTAAAACAATCTTTAACATTCAGTGATAACAAGCACTTTTTTTACATTTTAATATTTTATGATGTATTTAAATAAGTAGTTATTGTTGCAAACTCCATCAGAAATTTGAATTGAGATTAGTTTTGGAATAAGGGAAAGGGGATGTGAAAAAAAATAAAAATGGGGGAAGGTCAATTATTCTCATTTCAGATTTCATAGATAAAAAGAAAATTTCTTCAAACATTTTTTGAGAGGATTAATATTGAACAGCATAGTGAATTGCTCAAAGGCAAAAAAAAAATTTAAGTTCATTAGACCACATTCATTCTGTGTAAGAAACCTATGCTGTGTCAACTATTTAACCACAATCCAAATTTAGAGCTGAATCCAGCTTGCATGTTGTGTCCATACTTGCCCCAACCGTTCAGCGTTCAACCTCTGCGGTCGTATAAAGCTGCGCCCTGCAGAGC
Source organism: Mytilus edulis (assembly GCA_019925275.1). Taxonomy (NCBI): domain Eukaryota; kingdom Metazoa; phylum Mollusca; class Bivalvia; order Mytilida; family Mytilidae; genus Mytilus; species Mytilus edulis. Next base: position 116,339,752 of record CM034350.1, on the reverse strand, counting down.
ATCTGGTTCTACGATGTTGTCCTTTAACTTCAGATCATTTATCACTTAACAGATTTGAGATATCTGCTGTCGTTTTAGAGATAATGCAGTTTGAAATTTTGCGAGTGGAGGCATGCATTTCTGAATCCAACAACAGATTACCATCTCAAATGTTTTAAAATTTGAAGAGGGTTACATAGTTATATGTTTGACCAAATCCTGAATACATTGCTCGAAAATAAACCAAAAAATCAATTTGAAATTTTCATGTTTTGCATTTACTTTGTAAGTTGCATAAGTTCTATTTATATAATTGATATTGCGTCTTTGTTGGCACTTTGCAAAATGGATCTTATGATACATCAAATTGAAGGTCTTAATGAGCTTTACTCAAAAATGATAATTTCAACCCCCTTTTTCATCCCAGTGGATAGGGTGTGGTCATTTAGTGCAAAACTTCAAACAATTTACATGGTCAGTTTGTCACATATCAAATGAAAATCCATAAAGCGTGCATTTCAATTACCAAATTGACATCCACAAAAAGGGTTGGTTGGGGTCATTGAGTGCAAAACATAAATTTTCTTTTAAGATAAGGTTGTTGTTTATCAAATGAAATGTCTTAATGTGTACATTTGAAATATCAAATTCCTGTCCTCCAAACATGAGTTAGATGGGGTTACCAAGTGCAAAAATCAAACTTTTAGAATATGGCTTTGTCGCATATCAAACAAACGGTAATCAAGTCTTCATAACAAATATCATACTTTGAATTTCAAAAAAAATTGAGTGCATGGGGTAAAAAATGAAAGTTTTCAAAAGATATGCTTGTCGTATATCAAACGAAAGGTCGTAAAGAGTACATTACAAGTACATTGCTTTTACAGGAAAGACCTTTCAATTGTTTTACAAACAATTGAGATACTAGTTTCATCAGAGGTTCTTCATCAACAAAATTTATATTAGCCCATACTTAAAGATATAATGGAGAATATTGTCCCTCTTTTTTTTCAAATTGGAAAAGGGCCTTTTTTTTATAAACCATAGTTCTGTGGGAAAACATAGATTATTAAGAGCAATTTATATATCCCTCAGCTACATAACTTGCTAAACTGGTTCAAAATTGCACGTACAGTGATATTTTGAAATTCTTATATAAGTATATTCTATTTGCCTAGATTGTAAAAGGCTACCATAAGAAAACCAATAAAACTTGAAAAATCATAGGATTATTTGACCAAGAGCTACTTTGTACCATAAACAAGTCATACTATACATGTTATATTGATTTCAATCACAAATAATGCAAAAATAAGAACTTGGATTCAAATCTTAACTGTATGCATGTTGTATGACCATAAAAGGCTAAAATAATTTTACCATGCCAATTTAAGAGCTGAAATTTCCCATTAACAGAATTGTTTACCAAAAAAAAGATGATTGAAGATGGTTATTAACAGCAAATTTGACTTATTTTCATTGGAATAGGTACAACTTCCAAAAATTGGATTTCTGATGATTCCTTGTAGTACAGAACCGAACTTGCTATATTGACTTGAGCATTACTTTATTGTATTCTATGATCTATTTCAAGCAATAAAAAGCATATAAAGCTTTATTTAGTCCAAATACTGTTTTACTAATTTTAAGGTCAAATTGGACTGGTAGTACATATGGGTTATTAACAGAAAACTGCATATTGATATTACCAATGGCCAATATACTTTTTTTTATTCTCAATATCATGGTTTTGTTTATTAATTTCTATTAGAAAAGCTATGTGCTTACCAATAGGCATATTTTCATCAGTTTTTCTTCATTAAAAAAAATATATTTCTCCATACTTAAAGATATAATGGAGAAAATATTGTTCCCCTTTTGTCTTCAAATTGGAAAAGGGCCTTTTTTTTTCTATAAACCATACTTCTGTGGGAAAACATAGATTATTAAGAGCCAATCTGCCAGAAAACGATGCAAAACCATCCGAATGCCACTTTTGCCAAATGAGTTCATATTTGGCACATTGGTGCATCTAAGTAATGTAATTAACCACACAAAATTTTTTTAGGAAATTTTGAACTGATCTTGATTTTTTTGGGGCGCCATTTTTTTCAGCTGAAATTGCTCGAAAACAGCAAAAATAAGCCTTTTTTTGGCATATTTCGATGGTTTAAATAAAAAAACATGGCAACATTTATAATTTTTTGATAGTTGTTCCTAGTAATACATCACTTTAAGAGTAAGAATGCATAGAAATAACAATGATGTCTATTAAGTGTATATATAATCTAACTGTTTTAATATGTCTCATTTAGCTTCAAGTCCAAAATGGCTGATTTTGGTCATCTTTCAGAGCCAAAATACTCCAAGACCCGTTTATTATTGTAAAACAACATATCTACTTGCAAAGTATAACTATATATACCCAATCAAAAAAAATATTAAGCTCGGCAAATAATGTTGGTGTCTAGTATATGCCACAACAACATGGGGTAGCCTGCATATTCAAATTTTCTCAAGTTTGCCGTCTAATTTTTAACATCTGACATATGATAGGATCTGGACTTATAGATAAGTATAACAACAAATGGAAAAGAATAGATAATGTTTCATTTAATACATTAAGAAAATAATCATACATAAATACAAATTATTCATTACAAATCTAGAGGCTCCCAGGAGCCGAAATAGCTTGAATTGGAAAATTGTACACCTCAAAACGATAAAAAACACATATTTCAAAAGCAATAAATTTAAAACAAGAGGTTAAACAATTCAGAATAAGTTCAGACTGTAAAAATAAGTTTTTCTGACCACTTTTGCAATTTATTCTTATATTATATTGATATAGCTGAAAACTATGAAAATTTGTAAATTTACACACTTCAGGGACAATGCTCATAGATGTTCCGTCCCAATTTTTTAGAAAATTTTTGGGTAGTTAGATCTTGTCATTTTGATAGTTTTTACAATGTATATACATTTATGTATGATACTTCTTCTAAAGTTATCAAAATAATGGTTTAAAAGAGAAAACTGTAAACAGTTGCAATATAGAGATGATTTTAACATACACTAAGAGATGGACTTTTTTATGGCCCTTTGAGCCTAGTATGCTAACAAGGTAATATTTGCCAGGTACCTATATATCTATGTTGCTGCAATCATGATTGGCAATGTGGTCAATACAAACATGAAAATCATAAATGCATCTACTGCAATGTGGTCAATACAAACATGATAATCATAAATGCATCTAAAACTAGATGTGTCAAAGCGACACGAATGGCCACGTCTCAAAAATTTGAAAATCTGCAATTTCAATAACACATGTGGACACAAACATGATGGTTGTCTCACATATCAAAAATCAGCTCTAAATCTGGAGGCATATAGAAAAATGTCCATATAACTGTGATTTTCAACAATTTTCAAAGTTGAAAACCCTTAATTCTGGCAAAAATTACACAGCGGAACGAAACTTAAACTTGATATGTAAGTTAACTCATCATGGTTAGTTTACATACCAAAAATCAGCCCAATATCTGAAAGCATTTAGAAAAAAGGTCCATATAACTGTGATTTTCAAAAATTTATCAAAGTCCAAAGCCCGAAATTACAGCAAATATAAGCATAGCAGAACGCAACTTAAACTTGACCTGCAACTCATCATGAGTAACTCACATATCAAAAATCAGCCCAATATCTGAAAGCGTTTAGAAAAAAAGTGTGTATAACTGTGATTTTCAAAAATTTATCAAAGTCCATAGCCCGTAATACCAACAAAGATTAGCAGAACGGAACAAACTTGATCTGTAACTCATCACGGTCAACTTACATACCAAAAATCAGGCCAATATCTGAAGGCGTTTAGAAAAAAGCACTGTATAATCATTAAATGGTTTGTTTCGAAATGACGGAATGATGGAATTACGGAATTACAGAATTTCGGAACTTCGGACAAGGGAAAAACTATATGGCACCAACAACTTTGTTGCGGGGCCATAAAAATCCCATAACTAGACGAAAAACAAATTACTTAGTCTATATATATACTACTGCAAAATATATAAAAAAAATTGAATGAAATTGGATAGCTGTTAAGATTACTGTCATGACTACAGTCACTGTACCTATGAGGCTCTGCATCACATCCTGAGAAATAACAAAATTAAAATAAGTCATATGAATCTTCAAATTTCAATAAAGTTAAATGTGTTTTTTTTATACTTGAACAGCAAGGTTTTACTATAAAAACAAGTGTACATTAACTTTCTTGTAAAAGAAAATCCATAACATTAAAATCTTCATAAATGATGAACTATTATTTTTTGAGACATCATTCCATGGAAGATTTAAGTCGTGTTTTAAAGATGCAAAGTTTCTGTTGCTTGTTTGGTAATTGAAATTGTTTCTGTCAGAAGCATTATCAGTCTTCCAATCTGAAAAGTTCAGTGAGCTGTGAGTCTAGATCTGAAAACCACAAAACATACATATATAGATCAGGCTGTTAGCTTTCATATTTTTTCATTTTCTAATTTTTGGCCTTTTATGGCTGAATAGATATGCAATATTGGTCTTGTGCATTGTTGAAGGCCATATGCTTAATATTGAACATGTTGAAATAAATTTTGATTATTATCATGCTTATCATGCTTAATTTTTATGGTCTATAAATTGTTTTTTTAAGCAAAAAATTAATATACATGTATATTGTACCCTGGATAATAGCTTAACAATTTAAATTCTGTCCTAAGCTGACAAGGACATAAATATTGTGACCATTCTAATCCTCCCCCTTTCTTTTTTGTAATCAAATGGTCCCAAGACTCATGCCATGTACATTTATATAAGGGATATACTGTAAATTCAAAAAAATGTTGCATGGATTTATTATTGCGATTTTATAATTTAAAACTGAAATGCGATTTTAACTTTTGTGATATTCAGAAATATCCTGTTTGATTCATATAAAAAATACTCAAAATGTGAGTTTTAATTATAGCAATTATAACCCTAAAGGCTTTCGCATTTTACGCAATAATAAAAACATTGCAATAATTTCTGAATTTACAGTATATTATTTGTTTGCACTTGGCTATAGGAAATAGATAAGATGTCCTAGAAACATGTCAGGTGTAAAAGAATATTCACATGCCCTTTCAACCCCTTCCCCCCTTTTTTTTAAATCTGGCTAATGTACCAAATGTTGATCCCCTAAGTTCAGATTGACTATATAAGGAACTAATGAAAATTGATTGTTAAGAGTTGTACCTGTTCCTAGTGGAATAACTCGTCCTGTATACAGCCTGTCACGAAATGGTGAAGATCCTTTGTCAGCTTTGGCTTTGCTAGAAGACAGTTGGACGGGATGTTGACATCTTGCTTGACTATAATGTCAATGAATTCGTCTTATATAAAATAAGGAGTCCTGTTGGAAATTCTACACCATAGTTTTCAGTATTTTTTTAGACTTCTGAGATGAATGGTAGTCTGTATCTGTACGAATATATTTGGTTACCAATGCTAGTTACCAATGCTGGTTTCAATACAACGGTAGAGAGAGTGTCTTATTTATTTATAATGCGCCAGACAGTTTTAACACTCTAAATCTCAATTTTGGTGCAAGCAGATGCAATGTCTTCAAGGTGGTTCCACTCGCTCACTTTATTTTACTAAAAATGATTTTGAAATGTTTTTGTTTTGCTAGTTAAAATGTTAGAACACCTTTTCAGTTTTTTTCCAATCAATATTCATCATGTTTATTCACTAAATAATGATTATTGTCTAGTAAATTATTGTCATGATTGTCAGATTCTTGCATTGGCAGTTATTACTCTTTTTGGAAATGCTATTTTGGTCTTTAGTGCATTCAGATATCTTGAATAGTTTGTAATATGTAGATGCATAATGCTGGGATAGCCCAAATACTCCTCTCAGATAATTAAAGTCACAAACTTCGCTGTAAACTTTGTCTGCCAAATCCATCACTGGGAGCTGACATGTTTGAGATTTTACCTAAGGGAGATAAGTCAATGGAAGAGCATAAAAGATGGACTCCCTGGTTTCAGACAATTTATTGTTTTTTGCACTTGCAGTACAAAAACGCCTTATTTAATTTTTTATACAAATTTATTTTACTTTTTTGAATGATTTTATGAGCCATTTTATTACAATTGTATTTAGAATTTAATTAAAATCAAAATCAAAATGTGCCAATTCAGGACTAAAATCACCATTCTTCCAAGGCAAAAATTAACATGTAATAGTCATTTGCCAAGCTTAATATTTTGATTTAATATAAAAAATACACCATGATAATTAAAACCAATATAAGTTGCAAACATATCTGGAATGGGGTTGCAAGTTAGAAGCAAGTAAAAATCATGTAAATTCATGTATGAAAAATCCAGCCTTTGTGTCCGTGCTCCTGGCAATGTGCCAATTTGTTTAAATTTTCATTTGTATTGACCATAACATAGTAAAATGGATGGGTTCCAGATGACATTACTCTAAAAACTCAACTTTCCCATTTAATATGCTTCTGGGTAATTCTTAAAAGGCATGAAAAGTTGTATTTTTCCTTGGTTTTATTATGAATTTACAGAATTATGCAAATGAGGCTGTTACTAAAATAGATACCATTCTGGGGGAATTTAAGTGGCCAAATTCTTTTTTTTTTTATGTCAAGGATTAAGATGATGTATAAAAATTTGTCAAGTTGTGATTGTCGATTTGGACGATTTTCTGATTATTGCATGGTTTTCTGGCGGATTGGCTCTTAAGGGCAATTTATATATCCCTCAGCTAGATAACTTGCTAAACTGGTTCAAATTGCATGTACAGTGAGATTTTGAAATTCTTATATAAGTATATTCTATTTGCCTAGATTGTAAAAGGCTACCATAAGAAAACCAATAAAACTTGAAAAATCATAGGATTATTTGACCAAGAGCTACTTTGTACCATAAACAAGTCATACTATACATGTTATATTGATTTCAATCACAAATAATGCAAAAATAAGAACTTGGAGTCAAATCTTAACTGTATGCATGTTGTATGACCATAAAAGGCTAAAATAATTTTACCATGCCAATTTAAGAGCTGAAATTTCCCATAAACAGAATTGTTTACCAAAAAAAGATGATTGAAGATGGTTATTAACAGCAAATTTGACTTATTTTCGTTGGAATATGTACAACTTCTAGAAATTTGATTTCTGATGATTCCTTGTAGTACAGAACCAAACTTGCTATATTGACTTGAGCATTACTTTATTGTATTCTATGATCTATTTCAAGCAATAAAAAGCATATAAAGCTTTAGTCCAAATACTGTTTTACTAATTTTGACCTCATATTGGACTGGTAGTAACATATGAGTCATTCAAGGAAAACTGCATATGGATATTACCAATGGCCAAAATACTTTCTTTATTCTCAATATCATTGTTTTATTTATTAATTTCTATTAGGAAAGCTATGTGCTTACCAATAGGCATAATTTTATCAGAGGTTCTTCTTTAAAAAAAATTAGATATTAGTCCATACTTAAAGATATAATGGAGAATATTGTCCCCCTTTTTTTTCTGAAAATTTCCCATAAACAGAATAGTTTACCAAAAAAAGATGATTGAACATGGTTATTAACAGCAAATTTGACTTATTTTCATTGGAATAGGTACAACTTCTAAAAATTAGATTTCTGATGATTCCTTGTAGTAGAAAGTACACCACTTAAATTCATGGTCCCATTGCTTTTTATGTTAAATTTCTCCATTTCAAGCAGGTACACCTCTTTTGTTTTAAGTTCAAATAGAGTGTCAATCATTGCATGTCAAAGCAACACTTTATGATGTCTTGTACTGCAAAAATCAACATACCTTTAATGTCATATAAGAAAGAACTAGTTCCCGATACTTCGGATGTACCAAAACAGGTACTTTAGATCTGAGAAACAGACAAAATGTACCCTCTTTTTAAAATTTGGTGTAGTTTTTGTCGAGCCTGCAACTTTTGTTGCAGAATGCTCGACATAGGGATAGTGATCCGGCGGCGGCGGCGGCGGCGGCGGCGGCGGCGGTGTTAGCTAACTTCTTAAAAGCTTTATATTTTAGAAGGTGGAAGACCTAGATGCTTCATACTTTGTATATAGATGCCTCATGTTACGAAGTTTCCGTCAGTCACATGTCCAATGTCCTTGACCTCATTTTCATGGTTCAGTGACCACTTGAAAAAAAAGTTCAAATTTTTTGTAATGTTGAATTCTCTCTTATTATAAGTAATAGGATAACTATATTTGATATGTGCATACCTTGCAAGGTCCTCATGTCTGTCAGACAGTTTTCACTTGACCTCGACCTCATTTCATGGATCAGTGAACAAGGTTAAGTTTTGGTGGTCAAGTCCATATCTCAGATACTATAAGCAATAGGGCTAGTATATTCGGTGTATGGAAGGACTGTAAGGTGTACATGTCCAACTGGCAGGTGTCATCTGACCTTGACCTCATTTTCATGGTTCAGTGGTTATAGTTAAATTTTTGTGTTTTGGTCTGTTTTTCTCATACTATATGCAAAGGGTCTACTATATTTGTTGTATGGAATGATTGTAAGGTGTACATGTCTAGCGGGCAGATGTCATGTGACCTTGACCTCATTTTCATGTTCAGTGGTCAAAGTTCAGTTTTTGAGTTTTGGTCTTTTTATCTAATACTATATGCCATAGGTCAACTATATTTGGTGTATGGAAATATTTTATGATCTTTATGTCAGTAGCACAGGTTTCTTTTGACCGTGACCTCATTTTCATGGTTCATTGGACAGTGTTAAGTTTTTGTGTTATGGTCTATTTTTCTTAAACTTTAAGTAATAGGTCAACTATATATGTTGTATAGAAGCATTGTTAGCTGTACATGTCTGCCTGGCATGGTTCATCTGACCTTGACCTCATTTTCATGGTTCATTGGTCTTTGTTTAGTTATCTTGGTTAATGTTAAGTTTATGAGACAGTTGTAATAAAGCTTTATACTTAGGACTATCAACATAATATCAATGATTAGTATAGAAGGCGAGACATTTCAGTGTGTGCACTCTTGTTTTAATATTCAAAAATGTTCTACAATGATCACCAGTCTTTCAGCTTTCATTTGATACCAAAAATACCTAAATATTCTACATATTTTGAAAGTTACACTCATGCGTAGGAACTATTTTGTGTTAAATATGTACTACTTTCTGGTATGTGCTTTCTGGTCGGGCCCGAATTAGTGGTGTTACACCATAAGTCTAGGTTTGTTTAAGAAATTAAGCACAAGCGTATAATTTTCTTGACCTCCAGGGGTATCAGACTAAATGGTTGCTCTGGATTCTCCACTTCATTGGTTAGTTTGAAACTGAAGAGATCCTTTCTAAGTCTGTGATGCTATTGAGAGTTATTGTTGTTGTTGCATAATTTTAAATCATATGCAACATTTAAATTTTAAAAATGTAGTCAACAACGTTAAGGTGTAACTAGAACACCCCTTCGGCCAAAATGGAGTCTTCCATATTATCGCTTCGAGTTGTCGCCCTCCCAATACTTCCGTCAATTTAGAATCAAAATACGACAATACGTGATCTTGATCTTGATACGTCGAGTAAAATTAACACGTTCTGTCGATAGACGTCGAATTATATTAAAAGCAATGGCAGAGGAATGTGTACGGAAAAGAGTCATGCCTACTGACCTAAAGAAAATTAAATATTTAATGAATTAGAAATGGGGTTCCTCCAGGAATTCATGTAGGAAAATAGGTGAAAGGTACGAAGTGAGATACCTCCTCTCTATATAATATATCAGTGACCCTGTGGATAGTTTACTTGGAATTGATAGTACAAAAATAATACACAATAATTACATTAATCATAGAGGGTGGTAAATCAGTGACGGATTCAGAGGGGGGCGTAGAGGGCGTATGCCCCCCTTTGCTTGGACTTTTTTTTTTTTTTTTTTTGTAAAATGATTTATCAGACTAGACTTCGTGAACTCTGCCAATTCCCGTGTATCTAATTTTTATACGACAATTCTTTACTTATAAAGATATTTTCGCTGGTATTTACTGATTGTCAAAGTCATGTGATTTGCTATGGTGGAGTTGACCAGTGCGTTGAACAACGTCACTTGGTCATTTTAAAATTCAAATTACAGTTACACATTGCTTAGGCTGATGATGTCATGACAATCATGAAACCTTCAAAGCTACACAGGATTGAACGAGAACGTGTTTACTTCTATTTCACTATTCACTAAACAGAAAGTAATAGTAAATACTCTATAGACTATTACACTCTCATGAAAAAATGTTCCACCATATTATTTACCTACGAAAACATGTTTAACCCCAAATGCCCCAGCCTATTTTATAAATAACAAAGTTGAATAATGATCCCCAGTCAGTATTTATAAGCTCTAGAAAGATTTCAAGTCTCAGGTACGAATCATTTGATTTGCGGTAACAGTCTGAGATACTTGAGAGAAAAAAAATTTGACTCTGATTCTTGCCTAATCTGGATTGAAAACAATAGTCTTGTCCACTTTTTTGTTATTAGAAACTAAAATTTCCAACAAAATTATTTAGCATTAAACGAACATAATGAATAAAAACGGGCGTATTTTTTTTTTTTTTTTATTTTTGTGGCCGTGGTTGTGGTCTTGTTCGCCGGACTTATATATTGAATACTTTTTTCAAGACCAGACTGTAACCTGCCTGCTGGGTGTGGCCTTTATGTCTCCATTTGTCGACCGTCATTCATAAATTCGTTGTCATTTCAGACTCTTTCGTAGCCTTTGGTTGATTTGGAACCCCTCAATTCCCTAGCTTAGTTTTGTTAGGTGAAACATATCAAACAAACATTTGGATAAAAACTGCATGTTTGTCTTTTTAACTCGTGTCGGTCGTATTGTAAATTGCATCGAATATCTTGTTTACAACAAGAACTCTGTGAGGTTATGATAACTTAACTTGCAACAAACCGGCGAGAATTTCCATATCTATTTTTTACTGACAAGTCCCACATCAAATATATCAGTACATAGCTTTGGATCCATACTATTGTTATGCGTTTACTTTTCTTCATTGGCTAAAGGTATAGGGGGAGGGTTGAGATCTCATAAACATGTTTAACCCCGCCGCATTTTTGCGCCTTTCCCAAGTCAGGAGCCTCTGGACTTGTTAGTCTTGTATTATTTTAATTTTAGTTTCTTGTGTACAATTTGGAATTTAGTATGGCGTTCATTATCACTGAACTAGTATATATTTGTTTAGGGGCCAGCTGAAGGACGCCTCCGGATGCGTGAATTTCTCGCTACATTGAAGACCTGTTGGAAACCTTCTGTTGTTGTTTTTTATATGGTCGGGTTGTTGTCTCTTTGACACATTCCCCATTTCCATTCTCAATTTTATCATTATATGATAGACAATTAATAGGGAGAATACAGCATGAAAAAATTCCAACCCTTACACTTTAAAGCAACTATAAAATATACATGCCCCACGCCAGGAACCGTTTAAATAGTACATATTACACTTTTTTAAGGTTTTTTAGCCCAAAAAAGGTCCCAAAATATTTTCGCCTCGCTTCGTTTTTGGTAATTATCTTGAATATTTTTATAGATAGAGATAAACTGTAACCGGCAATAATGTTCAGCAAAGTAAGATTTACAAATAAGTCAACATGACCAAAATGGTCTGTTGACCCCTTTAGGAGTAATTGCCCTTTATAGTAAATTGTTAACCATTTTTCGTAAATCTTAGTAATCTTTTACAAAAATCTTCTCCTATTGAACTACTGGGCCAAATTAATCCAAACTTGGCAACAATCATCTTTGGGGGATCCAGTTTTTCCAAAAAATTGGCGTGACCAGTCCAACCAACCAAGATGGCTACCACGTCTAAGAATAGAACATAGGGGTAAAATACAGTTTTTGGCTTATAACTCAAAAACCAAAGAATTTAGAGCAAATCTGACGCTTTGAAATTGTTAATCAGGTGATTATCTATCTGCCCTGAAATTTTCAGATGGATCGAACAACCTTTACAGCAAAGTAAAACCTAAAAAGGAGTCAAATGACCAAAATGGTCAATTGACCCCTAAGGAGTTATTGTCCTTTATAATCAATATATAACAGTTTTCATAAAATTTGTAAATTTTTACTAACATTTTCCACTGAAACTTCTGGGCCAAGTTCATTATAGATAGAAATTGTTAGCAGCAAGAATATTCAGTAAAGTAAGATGTACAAACACATCACCATCACCAAAACAGAATTTTGTCATGAATCCATCTGCGTCCTTTGTTTAATATTCACATAGACCAAGGTGAGCGACACAGGCTCTTTAGAGCCTCTAGTTTTGGTTTCTACGAACAACGGTTACCATGGCAACAGGACATGAAGTTGGAAAATTCAAGTTTTTGCATTATTCTGATGTGCAAGAGTTACAACCTAACAGACAATAAGAGATCAAAAACCATGATTTCAGAGCAACAACACTTCTATGTAAATGTAAACAAATGTTATGATACATTGTAATGCAGCTTATATTTGCAATACTGTGGTCTTAAATGAGCAAAACAAATTACTCAGAAGAAAGCGAAAATCACCATATATTTTTTTTTTTAAATTATCGATTCATAGATAACAGTCATCTGGTCAAGCAAGTAAATGGATTAAAAAAATGTCAAGACTTTGTCATTTATCCATTTTAGGGTTACTGTCCGAAATAGTTTATTTTTATGAAATTTAACTGTTTTTATACAACCGCAAAATTTTTTTTGGTCGTATATTGGTTTCACGTTGGCGTCATCGTCGTCGGCGTCGGCGTCCGAATACTTTTAGTTTTCGCACTCTAACTTTAGTAAAGGTGAATGGAAATCTATGAAATTTTAACACAAGGTTTATGACCACAAAAGGAAGGTGGGGATTGCTTTTGGGAGTTTTGGTCCCAACATTTTAGGAATTAGGGGTCAAAAAGGGCCCAAATAAGCATTTTCTTGGTTTTCGCACTATAACTTTAGTTTAAGTAAATAGAAATCTATGAAATTTTGACACAAGGTTTATAACACCAAAAGGAAAGTTGGGATTGATTTTGGGAGTATCGGTTCCAACAGTTTAGGAATTAGGGGCCAAAAAGGGGCCCAAATAAGCATTTTTCTTGGTTTTCGCACCATAACTTTAGTATAAGTAAATAGAAATCTATGAAATTTAAACACAAGGTTTATCACCATAAAAGGAAGGTTGGGATTGATTTTGGGAGTTTTGGTCCCAACAGTTTAGGAATAAGGGGCCCAAAGGGTCCAAAATTAAACTTTGTTTGATTTCATAAAAAATTGAATAATTGGGGTTCTTTAATATGCCGAATCTAACTGTGTATGTAGATTCTTAATTTTTGGTCCCGTTTTCTAATCGGTCTACATAAAGGTCCAAAGGGTCAAAAATTTAACTTGGTTCCATAAAAATTGAATCCTTGTGGTTCTTTGATATGCTGAATCTAAAAATGTACTTAGATTTTTTATTATTGGCCCCCTTTTCAAGTTGGTCCAAATCGGGGTCCAAAATTAAACTTTGTTTGATTTCATCAAAAATTGAATAAATGGGGTTCTTTGATATGCCAAATCTAACTGTGTATGTAGATTCTTAATTTTTTGTCCTGTTTTCAAATTGGTCTACATTAAGGTCCAAAGGGTCCAAAATTAAACTTAGTTCGATATTAACAAAAAATTGAAACCTTGGGGTTCATTGATATGCTGAATCTAAAAATGAACTTAGATTTTTTATTTTTGGCCCAGTTTTTCAAGTTGGTCCAAATCGGGGTCCAAAATTTAACTTTGTTTGATTTCATCAAAAATGGGGTTCTCTGATATGCCAAATCTAACTGAGTATGTAGATTCTTAATTTTTGGTCCCGTTTTCAAATTGGTCTACATTGAAGTCCAAAGGGTCCAAAATTAAACTAAGTTTGATTTTAACAAAAATTGAATTCTTGGTCTTCTTTGATATGCTGAACCTAAACATGTACTTAGATTTTTGATTATTGGCCCAGTTTTCAAGTTGGTCTAAATCAGGATCCAAAATTATTATATTAAGTATTGTGCAATAGCAAGAAATTTTCAATTGCACAGTATTCAGCAATAGCAAGAAATCTTCAATTGCATAGTATTGTGCAATAGCAAGAAATTTCAATTGCACAGTATTGCACAATAGCAAAAAATCTTCAATTGCACAGTATTGTGCAATAGCAAGTATTTTCAATTGCACAGTATTGCGCAATAGCAAGAAATATCTAATTGCACAATATTGCGCAATAGCAAGAAATTTCCAATTGGAGTTATCTTTCTTTGTCCAGAATAGTAGTTGAATCAACTTAAATCATTGTTTTATATAATATACAATGTATATTCACTTTTACTACCAACTGATAAATTAAAACAATCTTTACCATTCAGTGATAACAAGCACTTTTTTTTACATTTTAATGTTTTATGATGTATTTAAATGAGTAGTTATTGTTGCAAACTCCATTAGAAATTTGAATTGAGATCAGTTTTGGAATAAGGGAAAGGGGGATGTGAAAAAAAAAATTGGGGAGGGGGGTCAATATTTCTCATTTTAGATTTCATAAATAAAAAGAAAATTTCTTCAAACATTTTTTTGAGAGGATTAATATTCAACAGCATAGTAAATTGCTCAAAGGCAAAATAAAAATTTTATGTTCATTAGACCACATTCATTCTGTGTCAGAAACCTACGCTGTGTCAACTATTTAATCACAGTCCAAATTTAGAAGCTGAATCCAGCTTGAATGTTGTGTCTATACTTGCCCCAATCGTTCAGAGTTCAATCTCTGCGGTCGTATAAAGCTGCGCCCTGCGGAGCATCTGGTTGGTTATTATCTTTAACCCTTACCATGCGGTGACTGTCATATGACGGGCGTATCCAAATAACCGTTATTTGGCTCCAATGGCGTTCCATACTTTTAGAATTCCACTTTATGATACTTATTTTAAAAGTTATGCATGTTCCGTCAACCTGATAAAATTGAGAATGGAAATGGGGAATGTGTCAAAGAGACAACAACCCGACCAAATAAAAAAAGGCTATCCATATTCCCGTTTCGCATGTATAAGTAGCATTTTGAGCACAAATACGGACTTGGAAAATTGAAATTGGCTAAAACTCGGTTTTCTGGAGGGGTGGGCTTCACATCTGTATCTTACACAGGAAGTTCACAGGCATAAAACTTGCAAAAATAGTGCAAACCCACGGCCATATAACTACTGATCGTAATTATTATTGAAATACGCATAGGAAACCACTACTTCCGGTTTTGGGTCCATTTGAAGTCAAAAATCGGCAAAAATCGTGAAATTCAGTATTTTTGGTCCAAATGACCTTCTGTAGACTGCTGAACCAAGATCAGATTCACTCCGACCTAACAACTGTTGGGGTCAATTTGTTAACTAGGGTCCACTCTACATGCAGGCTACAGCTGGATGCGTTTACCAGCATCCCTGGGTCTTCTGTGTCAAGAGAAAGGACGAAAAATCGGCAAAATTGACGCTTTTTGCACCTGATGACCCACTTTGACAAGGGGTTAAATTGTTAATCAAGTCAAGATCTATCTATCGGACAACCCGTTGTTAGGTTGCTGCCCCTGAATTGGTACTTTTATGGAAATTTTGCTGTTTTTATTTATTAATTTGAATATTATTATAGATAGAGATAAACTGTACACAGCAAAAATGTTCAGCAAAGTAAGATTTTCAAATAAGTCAACAGGACCAAAATCGTCAGTTGACCCTTTTAGGAGTAATTGCCCTTTATAGTCAAATGTTTAACCATTTTTCGTAAATCTTAGTTATCTTTTACAAAAATCTTCTCCTCTGAAACTATCGAGCCAAATCTAACCAAACATGGCCAAAATCATTATTAGGGTATCTAGTTTAAAAATTGTGTCTGGTATCCGGCCAACCAACCAAGATGGCCACCATGGCTAAAAATAGAACATGGGAGTAAAATGCAGTTTTTGGCTTAAAACTCAAAAACCAAAGCATTTAGAGCAAATTTGAGAAGGGGTTAAATTGTTTATCAAGTCAAGATCAATCTGCCCTGAAATTTTCAGATGAATCGGACAACCCGTTGTTAGGTTGCTGCCCCTGAATTGGTAATTTTAAGGAAATTTTGCTGTTTTTGTTTATTATCTTGAATATTATTATAGATAGAGATAAACTGTAAACAGCAAAAATGTTCAGCAAAGTAAGATTTTTAAATAAGTCAACAGGACCAAAATGGTCAGTTGACCCCTTTAGGAGTTATTGCCCTTTATAGTCAATTTTTAACCATTTTTGGTGGAAGAAGACTTCAAGTCTTCTGAAGGCCAATGGTGCCGACTTTAAAATCATTGAATTCTCCGTATGCCGCATTCGTTTCTGTGTACAATTTCATAACAACTTCTGATTACTGACATCGATTTTTATACATGATTAAGCATCTGAAGGAGTTATTGCCTTTTATAGTCAATTTTTAACAATTTTCACTGAAACTACTGGGCCAATCATTATAGATAGAGATAATTGAAAGCAGCAAGAATGTTCAGTAAAGTAAGATCTACAAACACATCACCATCATAAAACACAATTTTGTTATGAATCCATCTGTGTCCTTTGTTGAATATTCACGTAGACCAAGGTGAGCGACACAGGCTCTTCAGAGCCTCTAGTTTTTAATATCCCTAAACTGACACGTCTTATAGCAATGCGAATTCACACTCAGCAAAACAGTCATGATCGGGAATAGGTCACGTTCGGTACTTAAAAGACAATGGCAAACCACAATCTAAGACGTGATAAAAATGTCCTCAGTTAGTTAAGACAAAGACACATCGTATGGATCAACCAATTCGTGATGATGTCCATAAAATTTACGGAGTGTCATTTTTAATCTTTCCTCCTCATACATTTGTTGGAGTAGTTTCTGTGTAAGGAGCACACTCCTGTATGAGGAGTCCGTATAGTGTGAACATGCACGAGCATAACGTATCAACTGAGATATGTAAACACAATACTAAGGGACAGAGGGTATGTTACTGCTGAGAAATGGGAAATTGATAACGGGGAACTTGAAATCGTCCATTTTGTCAAAGAGTTTCGTGTGAAGTCCATCTGTGTAAATATTGAGGAACAGATCGAGGTATAAAGCAGTCCTTCTATTATCAGTAGTATCCTTAATTTTAAGTTCACAGAGATATATGAGATGCAAGTATTGACTCAAATATGGGTTATTCAATGATAGGACATTATCAATATATCTGAAAGTAAAATTAAAGAATTTCGCAATGTGCTTTTTCTTTTTGTCTTTTAGAACGTTCTGAATGAATTTTGCTTCATACGAGTACAAAAACATATCGGAAAGGAGGGGTGCACAATTAGAACCCATTGGAATACCGACAGTATGTTGAAATATTAATCCTCTCAAGTCAACAAATATATTGTTGATCCAAAAGTCCAGCATTTTGATAATATCATCTTCAGTATATTTTTGATAGATTCAGTGTGGTTCATAACAAAATAAGAATTAATAACCCAAAACAAGAAGTTTGTATGTACGATTCCAATTTTTGTAGAAAAAGCTCTGTTTATTAAATGAGATGGTGAAGTCGATCTTTCCACTGAGCATGGGGAATAGAAGTGTATAGCGTAGATTTTGATCAAAGATTAAGCAGTAGATCTTTCGAATTTTAGAGAATCAGCATCTGGTTAACACCACTGGTAGAATATATTCCATCACAATATTTTTGAAGGCCATCTTTTACTGTAGAAAGAATAGTAGTCAGTACTTTAGAAAGATGTTTAGTCGAACATTTTGAAGATCCAGCTATGTATCGTTCTTTATATGGACTTTTGTGAAGTTTTGATATTCAGTATAATGACGGTAAATTTTATTCGTTTTCTTTGATGTTGATACCAAAAGAAAGAAGGACAGATTTGTGATTTTGTAAAAATGCATCCTTGGTAAATGATGCTAAAGACTATGTAGGATTACCAGTTGTTCTATTTATTCCAAGCTCTGTTGTGAGACATTGCAAATAATGCCTTTTACATATGAAAACAATACTAGTGGAGGCTTTATCTGCTAGAACAACGACATATTTGTGATGCAAAAAGGATAAAGCATCCACAACCTCCAGATTTTTGAAAGGGTTAGTAACCCTTGTGCTCATAGTACATCGTAGTTTCTGAATGCGCTTCTGAATGCATGATCGAATAGCTTTGATCATTCAGACAAAGTGTCAAGTTCTGGTTCGTCTGGTTCGCGCTTTACCCATTTTCTTGCATAGTCCTCAACTGCATACATCAGTAACCTGAAGTTCTTTTTTCCAGTTGATTAGCTCGAGAATTCTATATTTTGGTCCCTTGGCTAACAACTCTCTTAGTTGTTCATTGGTAACGATGCCAAGGTCGCAAGTAATAACATGACCAGCTGCACTATAACTGTATAAGTTATAATAAAATTAACGGTACCAATTTTGTTTGCACCAGATGCGCATTTCGACAATACATGTCTCTTCAGTGATGCTCGTGGCCAAAATATTTGAAATCCAAAGCTTATATAAAAGATGAAGAGCTATAATCCAAAAGGTCCAAAAAGTATAGCCAAATCCGTGAAAGAAATCAGAGCTTTGCATGAGGGAGTAATATAAGTTATATAAATATACGTACAAAAATATTAAAATAAAATAAAGATGTATATGTAAACAAGAAGATGCGGTATGTTTACCAATGCGATTACTCTCCACAAGAGACCAAATGACACATAAATTAACAACGTTAGGTCACCGTACGGCCTTAATCAATTAGCAAAGCCCATACCGCAAAGTCAGCTATAAAAGTCCCCCAAATCACAAATGTAAAACACTTCAAACGAGAAAACTGACGGCCTAATTAATGTACAAAAAAATGAACAAAAAACAAATATGTAACACAGCAACAAACAACAACTACTGAATTACAGGCTCCTGTCTTAGAACAGGCACATACATACATAATTTGGCGGGGTTAAACGTGTAAGCGGGATTCCAACCCTCCCCTAACCTGTGACAGTGGTATAACAGTACAACATAAGAACGAACTATAAAAATCAGTTGAAAAAGGAAGGCTTAATTCATCAGATGGATACAATTAGAAATACATATAACCAAAACACATGTACGTGATCAGGTACTTGTACATCCCAGCAACAAAATACACTAAGTACAGATTTGAGAGTACTCACAGTTACTGACAGATAATTCAAAGCCAATAACAACTATTTAAAAAAATCATGCATCTAAGACTAAATTATCAATCAGTACACATCCAACATCCAATGGATTCAGTGTAAAGACATCATAAACAGTCAGAGAAAAACATGAGCTTTTGCAATGCCAAAATACAGGAGTCGACAGATTGTACATCCATAAAAGTGCATATGCATATAACAATAATATTTAGTTTGCTGTTAATTTTACTGGTAACAAAATCAATATTAATATTCAAAGACATAATCGAACTTCAAAAGCACATTTGTATATCTATGAAAGATCTTAGTAAAAGTTTTCAGTAATTTGTGGTAACGGAATCCCTGACTTAATAATTCACCAGTAATACATAGATTACGTTCGTTAAAATCTAAAACGTTTCAACAGACACGAGCATAGCGAACGAGTTGTGAATAATAAACACCTTAAGATGGTGTCAAAGGAACATCACCATCCAAAAAAAGGAAAATTAACAATGGGGAACGAAAAATCGTCTCTTTTGTCGTAAATTTAAGTGTAGAGTTTCCCCGTGTAAAACTGAAATATCTAAATCTAGGAAATGACAGTTATTACCGTTTACATTTGATTTATTTATTAAAGTAAGTTCTTTTTGGTAAATTTCGGCAGTATATTAAGAAAATTCTTGAATATTTAACGAAAACATATCAAGATAACTGCAAGTGTTGTTGAATTAATCAACTACATGCAATTTAGCCGGATCTTTACTCAGTTTGGTCATAAACTGTGATTCAGAACAATGCAAAAACAAGTCTGCTATCAAAGGGGCACAATTAGTGCCCATAGGAATACATATAATCTGTCGATAAACTTTGTTGCCGAAACGTACAGAAATATTATCAAGGAAACAATTAACAGCTTCAATCATCTCATCCCACCTCCATTAAGTATATCTAGCATATTTACCTTTCTCATTTACCAAATGACCATTCAATTAAATAGGAAAACTTTTGTTTGATAAGATTGTGTGGAAGTGTAGTTTTGAAAAGTCAAAATTGTCAACAGAATTAAAAGGACTATCAAAAGCTCATAATTTATCTAAAACATTCAAAGAATTTTTACACTAAACAAATAATTAATTCCACTACATTGTAATTACATAATATATCTTGTTTATGATAAGTTCTTTGATAGTAGTTAAGGAACTAGTTAAAAGCACTTAAAGATTAACTGTAAATGTTCAGAAGAGGCCTTAAGCTGTGATGTAGAATATTTGCGACAGAGATCTATCCACTAGAGACCAAATGACGTAGATGCTAGCAACTATAGTTCACTACACAGACTTTCAACAATGAGTAAATCCCAAACGGTATAACACAAGTTCTAAAAGGCCCTAACCTAACATAGCAAAATGTAAAACAATTTAAATGAGGAGGCCAACAGCCTAATTTATGTACAAAACAACAACAGAAAAACAAATACATGTATAATATACAGTAACAGACGGCAACTGCTGAATGACAGCCTCTTGTTCTGAGATGAGCACATACAGAATGTGGTTGGGTTAAACATGTGTAGGCAACGAACACTTCTTCTTACCTGGGACAATGGTATAACAGCACAACATCAGGACAAACAATAAATCGGTTAAATAGGGCTGGACTTGTCTGACCAAAACCAAGCAAAACAAACAACTGACAAAAACACTAAGGTTTCAAAGTCTCAATTATGTTTAAAACTTAAAGAGAATATTATTTCATATCCAGGTTTATATAATATTGGTGTATTTATTATCTTATCAAAAAAACTGAACTCATCTTTATTAAAATTATTTTGCTTTGCAGAGGTGCCAGATTCCAAAACATTTAACATTACCTTAATGATAACAATTATAAGAGAACTCGCTGATATAACACCTCCTAGTGTTGGATATAATAGTTTACCTAGTCCCATAGAAACTACACCAGCTGCAGATTTAGCTAGAATCAACTACTACATGAACTTCCTGGCTGATTATGGTCAAATGAAAGTAGAAAATACAAAATTCAACGAAGTATGGTATATTATATCTGAGGTAATTTATATTCAGTGAAACATATCTACGTAAAATACTATTGCGAGTTTAAGATTTGCTTGATTTCGACAGGTCTTTGGTTGGTTCAGGTTTTTTGGAAAAGATGACTTCTAGTCGTCTTATGACCGTTAGGGTTGGCGAGACATTCAAGTCGAATTTCCAAGCCTCTCAGGTCAACCTTTTTTTGTTTTATAATTTGAAAAATCTCAAAATTTTATACTGTTTTGATCAGAAGGAGATAAGAAAAATAGGTTCTTATGAAACTATACAATCATCTTGATATATAACATGCAGCAACTTTTTCATATTACTATATTATGATTCAAGACATATTTTAATATCAAGCTATCAATTTCTTATACCACGAGGTGTCATTCATATACTATTTGACTATTTGTTGAAACTACAAGACCATTTCATCGTACTTTTAGAAGACAATTCTATAGATAGCGGCGAAAATTTCATATTTTTTTCAATTATTTTCTTTTTTTGATTTTGCCATGTGATTATGGACTTTCCGATTTGAAGTTCAGTATTTTTGTGATTTTACTTTTTTCCAGTATCGTCACATCAAGTTAATTTGTAGATGATCATCAACCTTCTTGTCTTGTAGTTTCAACAAATAGTCTACTGGTATATAAATGACACCTCGTGGTATAAGAAATTGGTAGCTTGTCAGATATTAAACATGTCTTCATAATATAGTAACATGACAGAATATTATGACAAAGTTGCTCCATGTTATATCGAGATGATTATATAGTATGCAGATTTAAGATAGTAACATGACATAATAGTATAGTGAGGTGACAAATTAGTATGAAAAATTTGTTTAATGTTATATGAAGATGTCTTAATGGTAAAACGTATATATTTATGATATTACAATATCGCATTAAAGTATAGTTAAATGACAGAATAGTATGACAAAGTAGCTCCATTTTATATCAAGATGTCTTCATAGTATACAAGAACGTCTGCATGACATAGTAAACTGACAGAAAAGTATGTTAAGGTAACTTTATTCTATATGAAAACGCCGTTATAGTATATACATTTATCTTTGTGATCTAGCAAATTGACAGAGTAGTATAGTCAAATGTCGTAATAGTATAGAAAATTTGCTTCATGTTATATCTCAACCTTAATGATATGATGATCGTTATCATAAGGCATCTGTGGCGTTCCTTAGATATTGCCAGATTAACATAACAGGCATTATATCTTACATGTCAGTAATAAAATAATAACATTTTTAAATTGAATAATATTTGAAAAGAAAATTAACACTGAGATACCAGTAACACACAATGAAAACAATGAAAAAATATACATGCAAAAGAACAAATACATAAATGCAAAACGGCACTGCAGCATGAGTGAATTCGCACATTATATACCGTAATATGCACATGAATTGAAATCATGATTGTTAATTAATACAAACAATTAATACAAACAATTTAAGTAACCTAAAATTTTGAAAAATAGAAAAATTCCAAATGCATTGACGCAGTCATTACATTGTCACAGTCTACTTGAAATCCAATGTCAATATCCTAATGCAGCAGGACATCTCATATAAACAGATTATGGATGCCTAACTGAAAATGAGAAATTGTATGACAATTTGAAAGTCTCGTTTACCGGATTTGTTTCAGACTCATGGTAGCTATTTATCACAAGGTCTTTACTGTATGACACATGTTGTATTTGGCAAAACTTTTAGGAATTTTGATACTCAATGCTCTTCAACTTCGTACTTTATTTGGCCTTTTTAACTTTAATTTGGATTCGAGCGTCACTGATGAGTCTTTTGTAGACGAAACGCGCGTCTGGCGTATATACTAAATTTAGTTCTGGTATCTATGATGAGTTTATGTTCAGATTGATCCTAATTTGAGTAGTAAACAAATTGACATACTTTGGCAAACAAGAAAAAATAATGAAAAGGCAATTTAAATCGTCAACACAACCGTACATAGAAAACTTAAAACTGAACTAAACGAACCCTTCCAAATCATCAGGTTCTGCGGAACTTTTAAGCAGATCCTTTCCCACATGATCAGCACCTGTATTTTGTGCTCAGATAAATACTAGTTCTGTGATATTACATTCGGGGGAAAGACGACAGATAATGATATTACAACAAATGGAACATATCTATAAACGTTCGAAGGGATGACTTTTACTTTTAAAATTGGTTTAATCGCTTCCTTATATGCACATCCCTCTTTTAGGGAACATATGATATTGAACACCAGCTCTAGAATATCATATCAACTGAAAAATATATACTCCAAATGCAAGCAGTGTAAATATACTAGATGAAGAAATTTTTTATTGCATTTTTTGAGCACCTAAAATAATAGCTTCTCGATAGTTGATACCAAGTGTAATATTTATCAGCTTAACCACATTCTAATCTACGTAATGTGGTCTATTTCTATCTACATTTGGTTAATGTATGTTCTCCCTCGGCAATTATTTTAAGTAAGTGATTGTTGGAAAAATTCACAAGTTTAAACTGAAATTTTAATAGAATGTTATACCTCTAAATACAGGTTATATTCCATTTTCAATGTTTTCACTAATAGCTTTCTAGAGTTATGGTACTTGATTATTGGAAAAATTAAAAGAATTGTGGTTTCTGGAAAATAAACGGTGAACCCCTTTTTTAAATTAATTCAAATTTAAAAGAAATACTTTGGACCTTCTAAGGCTGGTTAGGTTAATTATTACTTTTATCTTTCCAGATGAAGGTACTTTATTTGTAAGACATAATAGTGTCCTTTGAAAAAATGTCTTTGTGGTAATCCAATGGTGAAGCAAGCTATGAGTGGTTGTTATCAAGAATCTAACTCATAAATGTGAGCTGTAGATGGTCCTATATTCTGGTCAATCTATTCCTCTTTAAGGTCTCTTCCAATTAATAGTAAAATTTGGCAATGTTCGTCAATCGGCGGAATGCTTCCTCCGAGTTCTTTTAAGTGCGGAAAATGCATTTGGGATGTGGTCACATTCTATCAGTACAGCCAATCAAATCTAATAGTACCACGTACTGTTCAATGACGAAACCTCTTCCTCTTTTTCCGGAAGTGAATACTTTGCTGGAGCCTGTTGATGATGTATAGAACCCGGTTTTTGTCGTTGCAGAAAGCTCGAGATAGGGATAGTGATCCGGCGGCGGCGGCTACGGCGGCGGCGGCGGCGGTGTTAGCTCACTTCTTAGAAGCTATATATTTTAGAAGGTGGAAGACCTGGATGCTTCATATTTTGTATATAGATGCCTCATGTTACGAAGTTTCCGTCAGTCACATGTCCAATGTCCTTGACCTCATTTTCATGGTTCAGTGACCACTTGAAAAAAAAGTTCAGAATTTTTGTAACGTTGAATTCTCTCTTATTATAAGTAATAGGATAACTATATTTGGTATGTGCGTACCTTGCAAGATCCTCATGCCCGTCAGACAGTTTTCACTTGACCTCGACCTCATTTCATGGATCAGTGAACAAGGTTAAGTTTTGGTGGTCAAGTCCATATCTCAGATACTATAAGCAATAGGGCTAGTATATTTGGTGTATGGAAGGACTGGAAGGTGTACATGTCCAACTGGCAGGTGTCATCTGACCTTGACCTCATTTTCATGGTTCAGTGGTTATAGTTAAGTTTTTGTGTTTTGGTCTATTTTTCTCATACTTTAAGCAATAGGTCTACTATATTTGTTGTATGGAATGATTGTAAGGTGTACATGTCTAGCGGGCAGATGTAATCTGACCTTGACCTCATTTTTATGGTTCAGTGGTCAAAGTTAAGTTTTTAAGTTTTGATCTTTTTATCTAATATTATATGCCAAAGGTCAACTATATTTGGTGTATGGAAATATATTATGATCTATATGTCAGTCCCGCAGGTTTTATTTGACCATGACCTCAATTGCACGGTTCATTGGACAGTGTTAAGTTTTTGTGTTTTGGTCTATTTTTCTTAAACTATAAGTACATGTAATAGGTCAACTATATCTGTTGTATGGAAGCATTGTTAGCTGTACATGTCTGCCTGGCATGGTTCATCTGACCTTGACCTCATTTTCATGGTTCATTGGTCTTTGTTTAACTATCTTGTTTAATGTTAAGTTTATGTGACAGTTGTAATAACGCTTTATACTTAGGACTATCAACATAATATCAATGATTAGTAAAGAAGGCGAGACATTTCAGTGTGTGCACTCTTGTTCTTATATGTCAAAAATACTGAGTATTTGGGCGAGGCAAGATACCGGTTGCTTTGGTCGTTCATATGTTCGGATAGCTTTGTTCCTGTTGTCCTTGTGATTCACATTTACAGGTAGTATTTTGCAGCACAACATTTCCCGCTATATTGATCTTTGCAGATTTCTGTGCTAGTAGAATTTACAGAGATTGACTTAGTTTCAGATGATTCTGTTGGCTCCTTGCTATCGATTGTTCTTTGCGAGTAAGACTGAGAACATGCAGATGTTTGCATACTATTCATATGAAGAGCGGTGGTGTGTCGTTTACTCACTGATGAGTCTTCTTTAGACGAAACGCGCGTCTGGCGTATATACAAAATTTAGTCCTGGTATCTATGATGAGTTTATTTACTCCCTAGTTCTACAACCAATACATTCATTGTATTCTTGACTTCTCTGTGTGATGGATTCGCAACACTTGTAACAAACATTGTTTTGTTTCAATAGAACTTTGTGTTCCTCTGTTTTCTTGGCTCGGAACGCTCGACATTCATATAAAGAATGCTTGATATTATGCCTAATACAAAGACGTTGTTTGCAGATTGCTGCTCAACCTCTGCTTTATAGGCACCAACTTCAGCCTCAGGGTGAGATGTGAACCTTGATGCTGCATTTTTTGTAGCTGGTGTGACATTTGGCCTAAAATTTAACCCAGGATCTTTCTTAATATTGCTAATTTCTCTATTGAACGCAGATAATTCTGTAAAAGGGCGAAAGGCAACGTCGTAGTTTAATTTGTATCTGGATGCCCAACTGATTCACTTTTCTTGAAGTCCATAAGCAAGTTTGTCAATAACAGGGTTAATTCCAGACGGAGAGGCAAAATAAGCAAGCAAACATGCCAAATTGGGATTTTCCTTGTGATATTATATTTCTAAAATATAGGACAATTCATAATGACGTGAGGTGTTCCTTGTGAAAAGTTCACATGTTTATTCACGACGCGGGCAGGTTAATGCAATATTCTCAAAATAATAGGAAAACGATACTCAAATTTCAGCTTTTAATAAGAAGAATTTTTTGACACATTAATAGTCTAATTTGCTACATTTTTTTTTTGATAGTACGTTGACCATATGAACTTTCGTTCTCAAAAATAATAGTCACAAATTATCATGTGGTTATCACGTGACACTCAAAATCTATTTATAACCGTGAAAACGGAAAACTCCAAAGTGCTAGCGTGTAGACAGTGTTGTTTTTCTAAGTATTGTTATCCATAAACAGCCTCGGTTCTAAAGTAATATAAAACTTCTACTCGCCTGTTTGAATAAAACAAAAAGTAAATAAACTGAGATTTTCGAATGAACTACGTCCAGAATACCATAACCTTCAGATATTATAACGTCTGATACTTAAACGGTATAAACACCATGAACCGAGTAGAAGTTTTCGTAAAATATTGATATTCAGCTTTCTGCACGTGCCTATGACTTGAAAATTCATTATTTATACACGCTAGCATTTTTCCATTAAGGTGAACGTGTTTAACAAGTTTTCGCGTCCGACATTGTCTTCAAACGCACAAGCGACTTTCAAAGGGAAGTAATTCTGTAAACACAAATCAAATTTCAAACAACGGGAAATTGTTGCTGGTCTTTATTTAAATGGTGTTTTTTTTTATTGCATTTTCTCCATAATGAGTTGATAAAATAAAAGAAACACAAGGTTTTTTTTTACTCGGAGAATTGATCAGATTACACATTACACATCGGCTTAGGGTATGGAGCACAATTACTTGTGACCAGGATACCCTTTGGGTGCCCCTGAGTGGGAGTACTCTGAATGACCCCCATGTAGTTTGATTTGGATTTATTTTTTATGCAGTTAAGCTGCATTATGCGAGCACCCTAGATTTGTGTTCTACCCAATAAATCCTGAAATACTTGCCATTGTTATTATCTAGCTTGCTACTATGTTATATATAACTAATTGAACACTTTTTTTAATACTTTTTATTCTGGATTACAAAAAATATGACCAGAAAAACCTTAAATGATCGTCGATTTATCCAAAAGTTTTAAAGTTACACATAGGAAGTAGTGCTTATTAAAAATCCTTGTGTAGTTCATTATGACTTGTGCTTTTAGCTAAGATGTCAAAGAACAATTGTATGAAATATTTAATCGCCGAAAATCTCTCAAGACAAGTAGTTTAGATTTCCCAATCTGTTTGTCATCAATACGTAGTACAACTACGTCAGTAGTCTATTATATGATAAGTTCAACTGTTCATGCTGTTGGCGGCAATTTCAAATTAGAAAAAGAAATTTTCGTAGCTTTTCAATTTGGAGGCAGGTGTGCAAATTAGCGGTGGTCCGAGACCTTCCACTTTTGAAAGCGGAATTTCGACTAGGATAGTTGGTTTCTAGCTACGCCCGACGTAGTCACCTTCCACTTGAAAGAAAATAAGAAATTACTTTGCAAACCTTTTCACCATGTTCACCAAAGTCTCCAATTAAACGAGCTAAAAACTTATTTTTATCATTTTTATTCATGACGGCGATGTTCATTTTGTTAAACCGCTAGCTTTATACAGAAAATCGCCGACAAATATTGTATAAATTCGAGGAAAATCGTATCTGATTGACAAAAACAACATTGTAAACACATAACAATGGCGGCCGTGAAGACAAATATTTACAAAATCGGATCCGATTCCGGAAGCGGATAAGGGTAATTCCGGGTTTGGCGATCATTTACAAAATAAATCCAAGCAGGTGAAAAAATACATCTATGCATGGTAAATGAATATATACACTATTACTGTAAACCAAAAGATATATGTAAAAGAAAGAAAAAGCAGAAAAATATTTTATTCAGAAACTCAAAATTACTTTTTGACAAATTTTAATTTAAAAATCCAATACAACGTGACAGCTGGGAACAGTATATCTAACAATATACATGTTCATAGTCACAGTCTAAATTTTCTTTATAAATGATAAATGATGATAATGCATGTGAGATGCTTTTAAAGTGTAAACATAGTACTGCAATTTCGAGGGG
Organism: Mytilus edulis; assembly: GCA_019925275.1. Lineage (NCBI taxonomy): Eukaryota > Metazoa > Mollusca > Bivalvia > Mytilida > Mytilidae > Mytilus > Mytilus edulis. The sequence goes on along the minus strand of CM034350.1, from coordinate 116,311,125 downwards.
TTATTTGTTTTTCTCAATTTTGAAGAATCAATTAAAGTAGCTGAAAGTTTCTTTCTTTATTTACACAAATAATGCAACTATATTATATATACCTTAATGTAATTAAATCATATGATGTATAGGTGGCATTCTTTGGGCCACTCTACCCCCTCCTGTTTGATAACTTGGAAACGGTCGAGCTCCCCACCCTAGGATTTCAGGTTAGGAGGGGCGCCAACTTAAATTTTCGCCGAGCAGAGCGAGGCTAAAAAAAATTGAGGTAAAATTATCGGAATATTCTTTATTAAGCTGAGAACAACCCATGCTTTGCAAATTTAAGGGGGTGCAAGCCCGCAACCCTCCCCCGTCTGAATCCGCCCCTGCATATATTCAAGTATAGGACAATATAATAAATAAAAAATGAAATATAGGGGGAGTCCCTGGAGTTACCCCACCCCCTCCTGTTTGAGAACTTGGAAACGGTCGAGATCCACACCCCTTAACCATATATATTCATGTTTGTGACAATATGAAAAATCAAATGAAATATAGGAAGAGTCGCTGGGGGTCACCCCACCCCTCCTGTTTTAGAATTTAAAAATGGTCGAGATCCCCACCCTTAAGGGTGCTATAAACAGTTTCGTATAAAAAACTAGGGGTTATTCCCCGACTAAAAATAACCATGGAGGGAAACCCCTGTTTATTTACTCAATTGGTGAAAAAGTATCATGTTTTTTGTATTTGATTGTAAAAATTAGTTAATTAGCTTTGAATTAAAACAGGTTGAATGATTGAAATAATTTTAAAAATTATATTAACTTTACATGTTTTGAGGGGAGACAACACTGTAAACAACCTGTTTTTTTGGCAGTGAAAATTGAAAACTTATTTGCAGCCACTGTAGCTCTTTTTGGAGCAGGAAACCGTACCCTGAAACAAGATTTTTTTGAAAGGCCAGGTAAAAACCTACAAATTTCATACAGTTTTGATTATGTAAAATGTGCATGGATCATGTCTTCATGGGTGTGCACATGACCAGGTTTCAAGTTTTTTATGTTCAAATTAGACCTTTTTTCCCCCATGTTCATTGGATGGAATATTTTTAATATATTAAAAGTACACATTATTTTTATTTCATTATAAACTAGAGAACATTCTGATTCCAGTGATATCTAGTTTTATACAAGTATCTTTATTAATCAGTCCACCACTAAGGGTCACTTATGCATGGTCCCTCAAAATGTGACGTCATAGAAAAAAACTGTTGATTGCACCCTTAAAGGGACAAATATATATTATAGTGATGTTTTCGCATAGAAATGTGTTCGCGAATGGAGTAAAACAATTCTGAAAAATATTGTACGGCACGTATACTTTAATTTAAAAGCATCAGTTTGGTATATTTAATGCAAATATTACAGATTTGTACATAGCAAACCAGAAATAAGAAAACCAGACTCTGCGCGAATATTGAAGTTTTTTTCAACTTTTTGTGACGTCATGATATTTTATTCAATCTCTCATATATTTGAAACCAAAAGTTGCACATGCAAAGTGTAGATTTTTTCTACTTTGACCTGTATTTCTGATCAGTGTGACATAAATTTTAATTCATTATAATATATATTTGGTACTATTTAAAGTCATAAAAGTACAAGTGCCATCCCTAAGAAAAAAACTATTTCCATATTTTTCTCAACTCAGCTATAACTAAGTTCACATAATACTAGGGACAAAATATATTTAAAGTAACTTTATTCATGCTTATTTCATAGTTTTTATTCTATTTATTCAAAAGAAACCCTATTTTATGATTTATTTTCTTTGTAAAACTGATGAAAATGAGATACAGGAAATGTTTGGATTTTGCTGGTTAAACTGTTTGCCACTGGCCAATATGCCAGTACTATGCGACATGAAAAAAGAGCTGTATTTTCACTATTCGTGGTCACAATCCTTAAAGTCAGACATCATTTTAATCGGTATAGTGTACAGATTCAGAAAAGCTAAGAAATTTTAATATATCGCATATAAAGTTTTGCCTTAAAGGGACAAATATATATTATAGTGATGTTTTCGCATAGAAATGTGTTCGCGAATGGAGTAAAACAATTCTGAAAAATATTGTACGGCACGTATACTTTAATTTAAAAGCATCAGTTTGGTATATTTAATGCAAATATTACAGATTTGTACATAGCAACCAGAAATAAGAAAACCAGACTCTGCGCGAATATTGAAGTTTTTTTCAACTTTTTGTGACTTCATGATATTTTATTCAATCTCTCATATATTTGAAACCAAAAGTTGCACATGCAAAGTGTAGATTTTTTCTACTTTGACCTGTATTTCTGATCAGTGTGACATAAATTTTAATTCATTATAATATATATTTGGTACTATTTAAAGTCATAAAAGTACAAGTGCCATCCCTAAGAAAAAAACTATTTCCATATTTTTCTCAACTCAGCTATAACTAAGTTCACATAATACTAGGGACAAAATATATTTAAAGTAACTTTATTCATGCTTATTTCATAGTTTTTATTCTATTTATTCAAAAGAAACCCTATTTTATGATTTATTTTCTTTGTAAAACTGATGAAAATGAAATACAGGAAATGTTTGGATTTTGCTGGTTAAACTGTTTGCCACTGGCCAATATGCCAGTACTATGCGACATGAAAAAAGAGCTGTATTTTCACTATTCGTGGTCACAATCCTTAAAGTCAGACATCATTTTAATCGGTATAGTGTACAGATTCAGAAAAGCTAAGAAATTTTAATATATCGCATATAAAGTTTTGCCTTAAGGGTGCTATAAACAGTTTCGTATAAAAAACTAGGGGTTATTCCCCGACTAAAAATAACCATGGAGGGAAACCCCTGTTTATTTACTCAATTGGTGAAAAAGTATCATGTTTTTTGTATTTGATTGTAAAAATTAGTTAATTAGCTTTGAATTAAAACAGGTTGAATGATTGAAATAATTTTAAAAATTATATTAACTTTACATGTTTTGAGGGGAGACAACACTGTAAACAACCTGTTTTTTTGGCAGTGAAAATTGAAAACTTATTTGCAGCCACTGTAGCTCTTTTCGGAGCAGGAAACCGTACCCTGAAACAAGATTTTTTTGAAAGGCCAGGTAAAAACCTACAAATTTCATACAGTTTTGATTATGTAAAATGTGCATGGATCATGTCTTCATGGGTGTGCACATGACCAGGTTTCAAGTTTTTTATGTTCAAATTAGACCTTTTTTCCCCCATGTTCATTGGATGGAATATTTTTAATATATTAAAAGTACACATTATTTTTATTTCATTATAAACTAGAGAACATTCTGATTCCAGTGATATCTAGTTTTATACAAGTATCTTTATTAATTAGTCCACCACTAAGGGTCACTTATGCATGGTCCCTCAAAATGTGACGTCATAGAAAAAAACTGTTGATTGCACCCTTAAAGGGACAAATATATATTATAGTGATGTTTTCGCATAGAAATGTGTTCGCGAATGGAGTAAAACAATTCTGAAAAATATTGTACGGCACGTATACTTTAATTTAAAAGCATCAGTTTGGTATATTTAATGCAAATATTACAGATTTGTACATAGCAACCAGAAATAAGAAAACCAGACTCTGCGCGAATATTGAAGTTTTTTTCAACTTTTTGTGACGTCATGATATTTTATTCAATCTCTCATATATTTGAAACCAAAAGTTGCACATGCAAAGTGTAGATTTTTTCTACTTTGACCTGTATTTCTGATCAGTGTGACATAAATTTTAATTCATTATAATATATATTTGGTACTATTTAAAGTCATAAAAGTACAAGTGCCATCCCTAAGAAAAAAACTATTTCCATATTTTTCTCAACTCAGCTATAACTAAGTTCACATAATACTAGGGACAAAATATATTTAAAGTAACTTTATTCATGCTTATTTCATAGTTTTTATTCTATTTATTCAAAAGAAACCCTATTTTATGATTTATTTTCTTTGTAAAACTGATGAAAATGAGATACAGGAAATGTTTGGATTTTGCTGGTTAAACTGTTTGCCACTGGCCAATATGCCAGTACTATGCGACATGAAAAAAGAGCTGTATTTTCACTATTCGTGGTCACAATCCTTAAAGTCAGACATCATTTTAATCGGTATAGTGTACAGATTCAGAAAAGCTAAGAAATTTTAATATATCGCATATAAAGTTTTGCCTTTAAAGGGACAAATATATATTATAGTGATGTTTTCGCATAGAAATGTGTTCGCGAATGGAGTAAAACAATTCTGAAAAATATTGTACGGCACGTATACTTTAATTTAAAAGCATCAGTTTGGTATATTTAATGCAAATATTACAGATTTGTACATAGCAACCAGAAATAAGAAAACCAGACTCTGCGCGAATATTGAAGTTTTTTTCAACTTTTTGTGACGTCATGATATTTTATTCAATCTCTCATATATTTGAAACCAAAAGTTGCACATGCAAAGTGTAGATTTTTTCTACTTTGACCTGTATTTCTGATCAGTGTGACATAAATTTTAATTCATTATAATATATATTTGGTACTATTTAAAGTCATAAAAGTACAAGTGCCATCCCTAAGAAAAAAACTATTTCCATATTTTTCTCAACTCAGCTATAACTAAGTTCACATAATACTAGGGACAAAATATATTTAAAGTAACTTTATTCATGCTTATTTCATAGTTTTTATTCTATTTATTCAAAAGAAACCCTATTTTATGATTTATTTTCTTTGTAAAACTGATGAAAATGAGATACAGGAAATGTTTGGATTTTGCTGGTTAAACTGTTTGCCACTGGCCAATATGCCAGTACTATGCGACATGAAAAAAGAGCTGTATTTTCACTATTCGTGGTCACAATCCTTAAAGTCAGACATCATTTTAATCGGTATAGTGTACAGATTCAGAAAAGCTAAGAAATTTTAATATATCGCATATAAAGTTTTGCCTTAAGGGTGCTATAAACAGTTTCGTATAAAAAACTAGGGTTATTCCCCGACTAAAAATAACCATGGAGGGAAATCCCTGTTTATTTACTCAATTGGTGAAAAAGTATCATGTTTTTTGTATTTGATTGTAAAAATTAGTTAATTAGCTTTGAATTAAAACAGGTTGAATGATTGAAATAATTTTAAAAATTATATTAACTTTACATGTTTTGAGGGGAGACAACACTGTAAACAACCTGTTTTTTTGGCAGTGAAAATTGAAAACTTATTTGCAGCCACTGTAGCTCTTTTTGGAGCAGGAAACCGTACCCTGAAACAAGATTTTTTTGAAAGGCCAGGTAAAAACCTACAAATTTCATACAGTTTTGATTATGTAAAATGTGCATGGATCATGTCTTCATGGGTGTGCACATGACCAGGTTTCAAGTTTTTTATGTTCAAATTAGACCTTTTTTCCCCCATGTTCATTGGATGGAATATTTTTAATATATTAAAAGTACACATTATTTTTATTTCATTATAAACTAGAGAACATTCTGATTCCAGTGATATCTAGTTTTATACAAGTATCTTTATTAATCAGTCCACCACTAAGGGTCACTTATGCATGGTCCCTCAAAATGTGACGTCATAGAAAAAAACTGTTGATTGCACCCTTAAAGGGACAAATATATATTATAGTGATGTTTTCGCATAGAAATGTGTTCGCGAATGGAGTAAAACAATTCTGAAAAATATTGTACGGCACGTATACTTTAATTTAAAAGCATCAGTTTGGTATATTTAATGCAAATATTACAGATTTGTACATAGCAACCAGAAATAAGAAAACCAGACTCTGCGCGAATATTGAAGTTTTTTTCAACTTTTTGTGACGTCATGATATTTTATTCAATCTCTCATATATTTGAAACCAAAAGTTGCACATGCAAAGTGTAGATTTTTTCTACTTTGACCTGTATTTCTGATCAGTGTGACATAAATTTTAATTCATTATAATATATATTTGGTACTATTTAAAGTCATAAAAGTACAAGTGCCATCCCTAAGAAAAAAACTATTTCCATATTTTTCTCAACTCAGCTATAACTAAGTTCACATAATACTAGGGACAAAATATATTTAAAGTAACTTTATTCATGCTTATTTCATAGTTTTTATTCTATTTATTCAAAAGAAACCCTATTTTATGATTTATTTTCTTTGTAAAACTGATGAAAATGAGATACAGGAAATGTTTGGATTTTGCTGGTTAAACTGTTTGCCACTGGCCAATATGCCAGTACTATGCGACATGAAAAAAGAGCTGTATTTTCACTATTCGTGGTCACAATCCTTAAAGTCAGACATCATTTTAATCGGTATAGTGTACAGATTCAGAAAAGCTAAGAAATTTTTAATATATCGCATATAAAGTTTTGCCTTAAAGGGACAAATATATATTATAGTGATGTTTTCGCTTAGAAATGTGTTCGCGAATGGAGTAAAACAATTCTGAAAAATATTGTACGGCACGTATACTTTAATTTAAAAGCATCAGTTTGGTATATTTAATGCAAATATTACAGATTTGTACATAGCAACCAGAAATAAGAAAACCAGACTCTGCGCGAATATTGAAGTTTTTTTCAACTTTTTGTGACGTCATGATATTTTATTCAATCTCTCATATATTTGAAACCAAAAGTTGCACATGCAAAGTGTAGATTTTTTCTACTTTGACCTGTATTTCTGATCAGTGTGACATAAATTTTAATTCATTATAATATATATTTGGTACTATTTAAAGTCATAAAAGTACAAGTGCCATCCCTAAGAAAAAAACTATTTCCATATTTTTCTCAACTCAGCTATAACTAAGTTCACATAATACTAGGGACAAAATATATTTAAAGTAACTTTATTCATGCTTATTTCATAGTTTTTATTCTATTTATTCAAAAGAAACCCTATTTTATGATTTATTTTCTTTGTAAAACTGATGAAAATGAGATACAGGAAATGTTTGGATTTTGCTGGTTAAACTGTTTGCCACTGGCCAATATGCCAGTACTATGCGACATGAAAAAAGAGCTGTATTTTCACTATTCGTGGTCACAATCCTTAAAGTCAGACATCATTTTAATCGGTATAGTGTACAGATTCAGAAAAGCTAAGAAATTTTAATATATCGCATATAAAGTTTTGCCTTAAAGGGACAAATATATATTATAGTGATGTTTTCGCATAGAAATGTGTTCGCGAATGGAGTAAAACAATTCTGAAAAATATTGTACGGCACGTATACTTTAATTTAAAAGCATCAGTTTGGTATATTTAATGCAAATATTACAGATTTGTACATAGCAACCAGAAATAAGAAAACCAGACTCTGCGCGAATATTGAAGTTTTTTTCAACTTTTTGTGACGTCATGATATTTTATTCAATCTCTCATATATTTGAAACCAAAAGTTGCTCATGCAAAGTGTAGATTTTTTCTACTTTGACCTGTATTTCTGATCAGTGTGACATAAATTTTAATTCATTATAATATATATTTGGTACTATTTAAAGTCATAAAAGTACAAGTGCCATCCCTAAGAAAAAAAACTATTTCCATATTTTTTCTCAACTCAGCTATAACTAAGTTCACATAATACTAGGGACAAAATATATTTAAAGTAACTTTATTCATGCTTATTTCATAGTTTTTATTCTATTTATTCAAAAGAAACCCTATTTTATGATTTATTTTCTTTGTAAAACTGATGAAAATGAGATACAGGAAATGTTTGGATTTTGCTGGTTAAACTGTTTGCCACTGGCCAATATGCCAGTACTATGCGACATGAAAAAAGAGCTGTATTTTCACTATTCGTGGTCACAATCCTTAAAGTCAGACATCATTTTAATCGGTATAGTGTACAGATTCAGAAAAGCTAAGAAATTTTAATATATCGCATATAAAGTTTTGCCTTAAGGTGCTAATAAACATTTCGTATAAAAAACTAGGGGTTATTCCCGACTAAAAATACCATGGAGGACCCTGTTATTTACTCAATTGTGAAAAAGTATCTGTTTTTTGTATTTGATGTAAAAATTTTAATTAGTTGAATTAAAACAGTTGAATGATTGAATAATTTAAAATAATTAACTTACATGTTTTGAGTGAGACAACACTGAATAAACAACCTGTTATTTTGGCAGTGAAAATTGAAAATTATTTGCAGCCACTGTACTTTTTGGAGCAGAACGTACCTGAAACAGATTTTTGAAGGCAGTAAAAACCTACAAATTTCAAACAGTTTTGATTATGTAAAATGTCAGGATCATGTCTTCATGGTTGCACATGACCAGGTTTCAGTTTTTTATTCAAATTAGACCTATTTTCCCACCATGTTCATTGGAGGAATTTTAATTATATTAAAAGTAACATTATTTTATTCATTATAAACTAGAGAACATTCATTCAGTATATCTAGTTTATACAAGTTCACAAATTATTAGTGATTTTCGATAAATTTTCGCGAATGGAGTAAAACATTGAAAATATGTACGCACTAACTTTAATTAAGCTCAGTTTGGTATTTTATGAAATATTACATTTGTACAAGAACAATAAGAACAGACCTGCGCATTTGAGTTTTTAACTTTGTGATCAATATTTATCAATCTCTCAATATTTGAAACAAAGTTCTCATGCAAATGAGTTTTCTACTTGCCTGTTTCTATCATGACATAAATTAATTTAAATATATTTATTTAAAGTCAAAAAACAAGTGCAATCTTAAAGTCAGACATCATTTTAATCGTATATTGTACAGATTCGAAAAGCTAAGAAATTTAATATATCGCATAAAAGTTTTGCCTTAAAGGGACAAATAATATTTGTATGCTTTTCGCATAGAAATGTGTTCGCGAATGGAGTAAAACAATTCTGAAATATTGTACGGCACGTATACTTTAATTTAAAAGCATCAGTTTGGTATATTTAATGCAAATATTACAGATTTGTACATAGCAACCAGAAATAAGAAAACCAGACTCTGCGCGAATATTGAAGTTTTTTCAATTTTTGTGACGTCTTGATATTTTATATCAATCTCTCTATATTTAAACCAAAAGTTGACCATGCAAAGTGTAGATTTTTTCTACTTTGACCTGTATTCTGATCAGTGTGACATAAATTTTAATTCATTATAATATATATTTGGTACTATTTAAAGTCATAAAAGTACAAGTGCCTGATTTTCTGCAGTGAAATAAAACTTATTTGCAGCCACTGTAGTCTTTTGGACAGGAACTCCCGAAACAAGTTTTTTAAAGGCCAGGTAAAAATACAATTTATAAGTTTTATTATGTAAAATTCATGGATTTTTATTGTCAATGAATTCAAGTTTTTTATGTTAAATTTTTTTTCCCCTGATTGGATGGGAAAATTTTTAATATATTAAAAGTCACCCATTTATTTCATTATAAACTGAGAAACATCTGATTGTTACTATTTTATCAAATCATTAAAGTCCAACAAGTAACTTAGTGGTCCCTCAAAAGTGATATAAAAAAAAATGTTTTGCCTTAAAGGACAAATATATATTATAGTGATGTTTTCGCATAGAAATGTGTTCGCGAATGGAGTAAAACAATTCTGGGGGGGGGGGGGGGGGGGGGGGGGGGGGGGTACAGTGCATCCCTAAGAAAAAAACTATTTCCATATTTTTCTCAACTCAGCTATAACTAAGTTCACATAATACTAGGGACAAAATATATTTAAAGTAACTTTATTCATGCTTATTTCATAGTTTTTATTCTATTTATTCAAAAGAAACCCTATTTTATGATTTATTTTCTTTGTAAAACTGATGAAAATGAGATACAGGAAATGTTTGGATTTTGCTGGTTAAACTGTTTGCCACTGGCCAATATGCCAGTACTATGCGACATGAAAAAAGAGCTGTATTTTCACTATTCGTGGTCACAATCCTTAAAGTCAGACATCATTTTAATCGGTATAGTGTACAGATTCAGAAAAGCTAAGAAATTTTAATATATCGCATATAAAGTTTTGCCTTAAGGGTGCTATAAACAGTTTCGTATAAAAAACTAGGGTTATTCCCCGACTAAAAATAACCATGGAGGGAAACCCCTGTTTATTTACTCAATTGGTGAAAAAGTATCATGTTTTTTGTATTTGATTGTAAAAATTAGTTAATTAGCTTTGAATTAAAACAGGTTGAATGATTGAAATAATTTTAAAAATTATATTAACTTTACATGTTTTGAGGGGAGACAACACTGTAAACAACCTGTTTTTTTGGCAGTGAAAATTGAAAACTTATTTGCAGCCACTGTAGCTCTTTTCGGAGCAGGAAACCGTACCCTGAAACAAGATTTTTTGAAAGGCCAGGTAAAAACCTACAAATTTCATACAGTTTTGATTATGTAAAATGTGCATGGATCATGTCTTCATGGGTGTGCACATGACCAGGTTTCAAGTTTTTTATGTTCAAATTAGACCTTTTTCCCCCCATGTTCATTGGATGGAATATTTTTAATATATTAAAAGTACACATTATTTTTATTTCATTATAAACTAGAGAACATTCTGATTCCAGTGATATCTAGTTTTATACAAGTATCTTTATTAATCAGTCCACCACTAAGGGTCACTTATGCATGGTCCCTCAAAATGTGACGTCATAGAAAAAAACTGTTGATTGCACCCTAAACCATATATATTCATGTATGGGATAATATAACAAATCAGATGAAATATAGGGGGAGTCCCTTGGGTCACCCCACCCCCTCCTGTTTGAGAATTTGAAACCCATTGAGATCGCCAACCCTTGACCATATATATTCATGTACGGGACAATATAACAATTCAAATGAAAGATAGGGGGAGTCCCTGAAGTTACTGTTCACCCTCCTGTTTGAGAACTTGTAAATGGTCAAGATCCTTACCCCTAAACCATATATACTCGTGTATGGGACAATATAACAAATCAAATGAAATATAGGGGAAGTCCCTGTGGTCATCCCAACCCTCCTGTTTGAGAACTTGGAAACGGTCGAGATCCCCCACACCAAAACAATATATATTCATGTATGGGTCAATATAACTAATTAAATGAAATATAGGGGGAGTCCCTGGGGTCACCAGACCCCTCCTGTTTGAGAACTTGGAAACCAATGAGATCCCCACCCCTAAACCATATATATTCATGTATGGGACAATATAACAATTAAAATGAACTGTAGGGGAAGTCCCTAGGGTCACCTTACCCCCAGTGGCGGATCCAGAAATTTTCATAAGTGGGGCCCACTGACTGACCTAAGAGGGGCCCGTTCCAGTCACGCTTCAGTGATTCCCTATATAAGCAACCAATTTTTTCCCAAAAGGGGGGGGGGGCTGGGCCCCCTGCCCCCTAAATCATCTGCCTATCCCTACCTGTTTGAGAACTTGAAAACCGTTGAGATCCCCACCCCTAAATTATATATATTCATTCGTATGGGACAAAATAACAAATCATTTACATTTACTATGGGCAGGTCAGTCAGACCTCACCTTTGATCCCTGTTGTAGTGAACATTTGTCTGATTCGTGTCTCATAACTTTTGTACTATAGAACACAAACTCAGTTTTCTTTCCAGGGAAACCAGTCCATTCATACTATTACATGTTCATACTAAGTCAAATTGAACTTCTAGCAGTCAAATAAAACCAAGGTTGACTACCAAGTAGAACAACTGCAATCATTGGGAACTTGTACCACTGCAGACTCACCATAAAAAAATAAACATTGATATATATGCATTGCTTTTGAAACCTTGATAACATATAAATTATTTGCCTTAATAAATAAATCATTAGATAAACATGAATGTACTATATATGAATGTTTAATGTTGAGGCAACATTGCCACAGTTTTCATAATTACGGTTGCCTTGGTTTTTGGTTAACTGCCTTCAGCGCTTACAGCGCTTTGATTTATAAAACGTTTATTAACATTGTTTTCACTTGGAATATATGTCGAAGTTACTGAAAAACAACATTTGAGATTTTTGCCGGTCGACTTATAAGTAAATCTCAAATGCTGTTAGTCAGTAACTTCGACATATATTCCAAGTAAAAACAATTTTAATAAACGTTTGATAAAAAATAAATCAAAATTAAACTACATTTGGGGGGGGGGGGGGTCATTCGGGGTAATCCCACCTCAGGGGCACCTTAAGGGTATCCTGTCCACAAGTACCTGTGGTATAGAGCCCCCTTTTCTTTCTGCTCGGTGTTTATTTATTTTTTTACAATAAATGATCTTCTTCTACGGACACTGGCTTCCTCCACCAATAAAACATGACCGCAATGTAGTAACTCAATAGTATGGAACGCCGGAACTGTCTTATAGTGTAAATATTTAATGTGTTATGTCGCTTTGCCTTTACGTCCTGTCATTTCTTCTTTATGTTATGTGCAGATGCCTATATTTCCTGACACTGCATCTCTGTGTTATGTCAAATGAATTTATTAATTGGTCAAACAATTGTATGATATGTCATTGCTAAATTTTGTTGTGTGCAATAGGCATTACATTTTGCTGTAACTATATATTCTGTGAATACCTCCAAACTTTATGATCAACCACCTTTACATTCTTTCATATTTTCTCTATGTTGACTTGTGTCTACTTTTCCTTTAAGTAAGTCAGTTAATAATTGCGTCTTGTCACAAATGTGATTGTTATGCCGTTCTAAACGTTTTGTTTTGATACATCTTTGTTCTATGAAAAACCCATGATGTTATAGTCTAACGGCTTAATGTTGTGTTTATGCATATGTATCTCCAGTGAAAAACATAATACATCATGGTATAGTTCATATGCGTTTTGCCGAACAATTGATACTCTCTGTTAGCATTAATTACGTCATGTGCAAATGCATTTTACATTATGTTCAAACACCCAATACATTATGTGCAAGCACTTGTAACGTTATGTGTAAACAACGTTTACGTTATGTGCAAACACCTATTACGATATGTGCCAATGCCTGTTACATTTTGTGCAAACACCTTTTACGTTATGTGCAAACACCTATTACGTTATGTGCAAATGCCTATTACATTATGTCCAAACATCTATTACGTTATGTGCAAACACCTATTACGTTATGGTAAACGCTTTTTTGACACTGATTAAAATAAAAACGCATCAATGATATTCACTTTGAAAATTAAAAAAAAATACAAATTTGAGACTTCTAAAAAGCTGTGGACTGCTGATGTATCCTTATTTAAGGTAATATGTGTGCATCGGGTTGTTGATTTAGTATTCGAAATGTGGAATTTTTATATATTGATTGATATAAAAATGCTATATAAATATTTAGTTTTTAAGAGAATTATGTTACTTTACTAGTGTGCGTTATTCATCCATGCTTTTAAAATGTTGTTCACTTTACTTTTAAAATTAAAACATTTAAAAATATACAGACACGATTCTGGAGAGGTCTCTCTATGGAGGTGTGCCTAGTTTGGCAAAAGTTTTAAAATTCATATAATAAATTGAATTTTTGTAAACATTGTACTATAGGAACATTTTTTCGAAAAACAAATCGTGCTTAATTATTGCAAATTAACGAAGAAAATAAACACGTATTAATGATTGATATTTCAATTTTCGTCTTTAGTGTGTAATATATGCATAATGAAATGATCATGAATTTATAACATTTGATCGGAAATGAAATACACATACTTAATTTTTCCAGCATTTGATGTCTTATCCTCAGAAGAGAAAAGTCTGTAATTCTTTATCTCATTTAAGCCAATAGCTGTTGCTGTATATCAGCCATATCATGAAGAAACCAATCAGAATGTATCTGTAACATGTCATTATTTCAAGATGGTGTGTATATCGACTGTAACTAATAGCTCTGCGCCGTTATTCGAAGCAAAAAGAATTATACATGTTAAAAACCACAATTTTACGGAGAATCTGAACAGAAAACGAAATTATGATCTCTTTCATCTCCATCAACCAGGTAATTTTTTAGGTCGCCATATCTTGCATACATATTTATTACATATGGCTTTGAGAGGCGGCGAATTTTACATTTATCAATTATAGACTTTTGACGAGGTCAATACGTTATATATGAACTTGTGCAGATTATATTGACCGAGGACGAAAATATTTTCCCACCACCTCTGATCTTGTACGTTTTTTAAAATTAACAGGGAGTTTTGGCAAATTTAAGTCCCGAGCCCCCTCCTAATCAAACTGCTTATAGAACCAACAAATCATGGTAGCTCCACCCTTTAAAAAAATTCTGGTTCCGCCACTGGTCATTGACTGAGAAATCAAAAAGAGCAAAGAAATAATATAGGTTCATGTGTTTGTTTTCCAGATATGATCTAATGATATTCTAGCGGGAACAATTTCTCTATTCATTTTTCAAATCTTTAACATAAAGATGTTCTCAAAAAGTAATAAAACGTAACAAGGGTTTTGTATTTTTTTTAACAAATGTCTTATTATCCTTACTTAATATTAATTCATTTTGAGAACTCAAAATCAATGACATATTGTACATGGCAAAGATTTTTGAAAACTGGGAGTTAGCTGGCAAATGTTTTTAAGGGGGCTTAAACGGATAAACAAGAGGGCCCGAAATTCTAACAAAATTTCAAAAACATGAAAAGTGATCATTCTTAATTGATAATCAGTAGCAGGAAAATGACAGAGGAATTTAAGCCTTCCCTTTCGTATTAAAGTCTGTCCCAGTTTTCCTTTCGTTATATAGATGAATTATTAAAAGAATTTTGCCTAAATATGTTTCGTCGATTTGAAGGCGAACCAGATTGCACCATTTTAAGAGGGATTCCGCACTTTGAGGATAATTTGGTTTGAATCATATGAACTACATGCCTCGCTAGCTATTAATACATTTTTTCACGCTTTAACAGCAGCCGAGAAAAAAGGGGGACCCATATTTCTAAAAATGGCAATATTTTACGGAAACTGTCAGAACAATGTATATTTTAGAATGATAACATATAGATCCAATAGAATATATTTATATGAATTTTATGTTTTTTAAGACAAGATTTCTCAGGTGTGCAGCAATTCCCTTTAATGAACATTTGACTTAATTATGTATTTAGCTATATTTATCAAACCATTCGCGTTCATAACTACACGCATCGAAGTTAACAGTTAATACCGTATCCCGCAATAATATTCATTGAATTAATGACTCACCGTTCGGAAAATAAGTAGATGTTTCTCATGTATACGACGGTATTCGTTGTGCGATGTGTTTTTTTGTTGTTGTTGTTAAAGGCCATACGGTGACTTATATTTATTAATTTCTGTGTCCAATGGTCTCTTGTGGAGAGGTGTCTCATTGGCATTCATACCACATCTTCTTGTTCTTATAGACAACAAAAGAAACGATATGCACATCACTTGTATCAAAAAAAACAGTAGAAAACAACAACAATTAACTAGAATATGTAGTTTTTTGTATCATTTTTAATGACACGTTTCGGGCAGTCACTGGACAAAATACGGATAAATCGAAATCATTATCTGGAATTTCAGTATGCGGGATTCAATTGCGAGTATGGCCAGTGAAAGTGACACAAGCCTGAAAAACCTTTTATTCAGAGGAAATATGTGTATGCGTCATTTTTGTGGATTACAGGATAAGATTTGAAAAACAAGGAATCCGCCTAGAAGGACACTTCAAACCAAAACAAAGTTATTTTTTAGTTTTGTTATTGTAATTTATACAACTTTCCCCCTCAAAAACGAATTTGGTTTAGTGTGTCCTTAATACATAACAACTTTTTTCAATAAAAAGTTGAACTTCACTAAATTTTCCAATAAAGCTGCCTAATATCTACTTTGTCTTCAAGAGTCGACGTGGCTCCATCGGTAGCGCTTTTAACTGTGAGTATTTTATTTGTTTTTAAGATGGGGTTCAAATCTCACTCTATTTTTTCTTGTTTGTGTTGAAAATTAAATTGTTATGTTTCTATGACATTTTTTCGGATGTTTGATTATTTCAAAGAGTCACACTGAAGTAGGTGTTTGTAAAAAAAACAATTACGCGAGAATTAATTGTATAGCAATATTGCAGCCCAAAATGTGTTATACACATAACGAAAAAATGCCATAGCGGAAAATTTCAAAAAAACAATTTTTTTTCGTAATCTTGAACGTTTTAGAAAATGGTAAGATATGTAACAAATGCAGACAGTAATTGTACTTCCAATCCACTAACTGTGTAAATACTAGTACTGACATTGTTAAATTGTACCACCGTCCCTACAACGGTACCTTAGTCATCGGAAAGTAAAACAATACATCAGAACAAATAAATTACAATACCAATCGTGACTGTAGGTAAAGCATCAAGAAAGTGTTGAATCTGTTTCACAAAAAAGTGTTCATTTGGTACAATGCCATGCAGAAAAAACCAGATTAATGTGTTTTTTTTACACAATCCGTTCTAGTACCAACTGGCGTAAGCTGTTGTCCGGTTCATATAAACGGTAAACCTTAAAAGCCGGAACAGTGTATAGATATAGATACATGCAAATTGTGGAAACAACATCCCAGTTAAATGCGTTCGATATTTATGAGTTCTTGGCATTAAAACAGAGACCGATCTTGAATCAGATTAGCTGATTTATACATGTATCAGATAATTAGATTTATTGAATGTCTCTTGTATTTATAGTTAACCCCCTTTTTATGCGCCACTAATGAGCTTTAAGTTTTGTGTGCGTCCGTTCGTTCGTTTGAATGTCCGCCCGTCCGTCCGTTCCTTCATTCGCCCGTCTGTCCTATTCCAGCTTAAAGTTTTTGGTCAAGGCAGTTTTTGATGAAGTTGAAGTCCAACCAACAAGAAACTTAGTACACGTGATCCCCATGATATGATCTTTCTAATGTAAATGCCAAATTACTGATTTTACTTCAATTTCACGGTTCACTGAAAATAGAAAATGATAGTGCGAGTGGGGCATCCGTGTACTATGGACACATTCTTGTTTAATATTTTGTTATGAAAAACATGTAGTTTACAAATCATCTATCAACATTAACACGCTTTTTTAATACAAAACTAATTTTTAATATCTATTAGTTGATAATACATATTTAAATATAAAAAAGAAGATGTGGTATGATTGCCAATGAGTTAACTGTCCACAAGAGACCAAAATGACACAGACATTAACAACTATAGGTCACCGTATGGCCTTCAACAATGAACAAAGCCCATACCGCATAGTCGGCTATAAAAGGCCCCGATACGACAATGTAAAACAATTCAAACGAGAAACCTAACGGCCTTATTTATATAAAAAAAAATGAACGAAAAACAAATATATAACACATAAACAAACGACAACCACTGAATTACATGCTCCTCAGGGGCATTAACAAACAAAATAAATTTTGGTTTTGATAAACAAAAAACAAATAATAGTCTTGGCCTCGATTATTGAGGGAATACCTGGTTAAGGTATGAACATAGATGATGTGACACATTTTCATGTACTATATTTAACATCTATTCGGCTATTTAAAAACATGATTTACCTAGCTAATCAAACGAAAATGGTCCTACCTCTTTTTCCAAAATCCCTGTTAGTTCTTAAAAAGTTTCTAATGAGGTAGCAATACACAGTTAGGAAAAAAACTTAAAATTGACGCTCATAATTTTTAAACACCCTCTTCCCCCTCCTGTCTAACAAAGAAGGCTTTATATGTGTGTTATGCATGTATATACTTTTAGAAAGAGAATCTTCCATAGATTTGATTTCTAATGGTCATAAGGGTGAAATATAATCCCTTTTGGGTGTAACCATGGCAACAATCTGCATTTCTTAGATACAAACTATAGCAAAAAAGGGGGGTGAACATGTCACAAAAGTCTCCAAAATTTGGTCTAAAGGAAAATTTCAATCAGTTACAGTAATACCTTTCCTGAATTCATAGGTTTATATCTATCAAGTGGTTCAAAAAAAATCATATGCCTTCCTGCTCGTTTTTCCATAAAATTTAATTGAAAAGATCGAGCGCAAAATCTGTGTTGATAAACACTACCATAATTTATGGACCTATGGACGGTACGGATAGGAAAATACGGACTGTCAATCATATAAATGTCCTATAAAACATGTTAAAAACAATCTTAATATTCATATAAACACACTAAGAAGGCTATATTATTCTTCAATTATCTAAAAATCAATTTTATTGTACAAAAACTTTCATATTTAAAAAATTCACAGGGGCCATAATGCGAAACTAAACTTCTAACTGTGTATTGCTACCTTAAGGATTAACATTTTTTTTTCCAATTCCACTTTAAATGGATTTCTGTTTTCTACTAGTTAAAACGAGCATTTTCGCCTGCTAGTTTTGAAAATCTGTTCAGAAATAAAGATTTTATGAAGGTTAGCAATTGACACTGAAATGCATCAAAAAAGTGATTTTATGAAACATGCCATGCCAAAGGGCATTTTCTCCTTTTTTAGTCAAATTTCTCAAACTATACCTTCTAAGCCTGTCTTTTCTTGTTTAAAAACTTAAATTAACCTTTACAATAGACAAAGGTTACAAGTTAAAGCTATTTTAAAGCTCTAGAATGTCAATTTTGTTGTGTATTACCATACCAAAGCCTTGGTTAAAATTTAGTAGATACTGAATTTATTTATTACAGCGGGAAAAAATTTAGGCATAGTTCATGCTTAATTGTGACTTTATACTTGCTAAAATAATAAATTTGATTTAGTCGCATGCAAAAATATAAAGCGTTCCCTTCTAAGGTTTCTACATAACGCGCAATCTTCTTTTCCAAGGGGTAGCCAATAAAGTATCAATTTATGACGGAACCAAGTCTTTGTGTCACAATGTCTATATTGGTTGCTAAGGCCAATAAACAACAAAACTAACATATATTGTCATACTAAAGGTTGTTTCTCCCTCAGAAATGTATCTATAACCTAAATATCAATAGATTTGTGGTATGATTTGTCTAAAAAAAAAAGCAATTCTTAGCTTTGTCAAATGCCATAAGGTAGCAATACACAGTTAGGAAAAAAACTTAAAATTGACGCTCATAATTTTTAAACACCCTCTTCCCCCTCCTGTCTAACAAAGAAGGCTTTATATGTGTGTTATGCATGTATATACTTTTAGAAAGAGAATCTTCCATAGATTTGATTTCTAATGGTCATAAGGGTGAAATATAATCCCTTTTGGGTGTAACCATGGCGACAATCTGCATTTCTTAGATACAAAATATAGCAAAAAAGGGGGGTGAACATGTCACAAAAGTCTCCAAAATTTGGTCTAAAGGAAAATTTCAATCAGTTACAGTAATACCTTTCCTGAATCCATAGGTTTATATCTATCAAGTGGTTCAAAAAAAAATCATATGCCTTCCTGCTCGTTTTTCCATAAAATTTAATTGAAAAGATCGAGCGCAAAATCTTTGTTGATAAACACTACCATAATTTATGGACCTATGGACGGTACGGATAGGAAAATACGGACTGTCAATCATATAAATGTCCTATAAAACATGTTAAAAACAATCTAAATATTCATATAAACACACTAAGAAGGCTATATTATTCTTCAATTATCTAAAAATCAATTTTATTGTACAAAAACTTTCATATTTAAAAAATTCACAGGGGCCATAATGCGAAACTAAACTTCTAACTGTGTATTGCTACCTGAGATCCCCTGAATCCCCCTCTTTCATGACACCCACCCGTCTCAACACGCCTTGTCAGGGACGGAGGAAATAGTAAGTCTTAGGGAGGTTATTCAGAATAATATACACGACTGTTATGGGAAATGAAAGACAATAAAACCTAAACATTTTGCAGGATTCCTTAGCTACATTTGTAGCATTACACTGGTACACGTTTCTCGCTAGAATAGCATACTGGGAGGTTAATATCAAATCATCCGGACACCCGTTATATTTTTTGTTCGAAGTTGAAGTCTGAAGTCACAATGGGAACTTTGAACCAGCTATTAGTAACTGCGAATACTCTCAGATCTGTACTTATTGTGTTTTTTCGTTGGGACGTACAAGTACCCGTCTACGTTTACTCTATGTTTTTGTTAGATAAAATTGAGAATGGAAATGGGGAATGTGTCAAAGAGACAACAACCCGACCAAATAAAAAACAACAGCAGAGGATCACCAACAGGTCTTCAATGTAGCGAGAAATTCCCGCACCCGTAGGCGTCCTTCAGCTGGCCCCTATTTCTATGTGTATCCAACTCATGAGTTAAGCCTTTTTCGACTATTTCTTATAGTTTGTTCTTATGTTGTACTGTTACACAACTGTCCAATGTTAGGGAAAGGGTTCGGCTCCCATTAAAATGTTAACCCCGCCACATGATAATTGTACCTGTCCCAACTCAGGAGCCTTAATTAAGTGGTTGTCGTTTGTTGTTGTGTTACTAATTTTTATTTTTTAGCTGATTTTTTGGAACATAAATTATGCTGCTAGTTTTGGTGTTTGAATTGTTTATTATTTGTCATTTCAGGGCCTTTTAACAGATGACTGTGCGGTACGGGCTTTGCTTATTGATGAAGGCCGTATATTGACCTATCGTTATTAATTTCTGTGTCATGTGGTCTCTTGTGAAGAGTTGTCATATTGGCATTCATACCCCATCTTCTTTTATATATTGCATTGTTCCTTTCGGTTGGACTTCTTGGAAACCAGAGTCGTGTCTGTATATTTGTAAATGTTTTAATTTACAAAAAGTAAAGGGAAAAAAATTAAAAGCATGGGTGTAAAACGCGCACTCATAAAGTAGAACAACATAATTTCCCCTTAAAAATTAGATATTGTATAGCATTTTTACATTAATCAATTTATAAAAATACCACATTTCCAATACTAAATGAACAACCCGATTCACACATATTACCTACAATAAGGATACAGAGAAGCAGTTCACAGCTGTTTAGAAAGCTCAAACTTGTAATGTTCTTAATTTACAAAATGCATATCATTGATGCGTTTTGTTTTAATCTGGTGTTTGCACATAACGTAAAAGGTGTTTGCACATAGCGTAATAGATGTTTGGACATAATGTAATAGGCATTTGCACATAACGCAATAGGTGTTTGCACATAATGTAATAGGTATTTGCATATAACGTAATGGGTGTTTGCACATAACGTAAAAGGTGTTTGCACAAAATGTGATAGGCATTCAATTTGACACATTACGTAAAAGGTGTTTACACATAACGTAAACGATGTTTGCACAAGACGTATAAGTTGTTTGCACATAACGTTATATATGTATTATTACATTGGTTGCAATATATTACATTGATTTCCCAGTTAAATAAAAACCGATAATTTCACATGTGAAATAAACGTGGTTATTTCACTCTCTGACGTCATACAACAATAGGCGTTGTCAAGACGTCGATAACGTCGGATCAAAACAAATTGTCAATGCGTAGGAAAAAGATATAGTTCCTTACATTTTCTACATTAATTTCATAAAAAAAAGCCATTTGCCAATGTAATAAAAAGAATAACTATAATCGCCGTATTTGAATATCAAAAATAAGACAACTTGTGACCGAACGCCACTATGGATTAAACTCGTGCTGCGCACTCGTTTAATCCATGCGTCGTTCGGTCACGCGTTGTCTTATTTTTGATATTCAAATACGGCGATTAGTTATACTATAATTAGGTGTTTAAAAATAAGGTAAAAGGCATTTGCATATGACGTAATGAATGCTAACATAAAGTATCAATTGTTCGGCAAAACGCATATGAACTATACCATGATTTGTTATGTTTTTCACTGGAGATACATAATTTTATGTATAAACACAACATAAAGCCGTTATACTATAACATCATGAGGTTTTCATGTATCAAAACAAAACGTTTAGATCATTCGACATAACAATCACATTAGTGACAGGACGCAATTATTAACTGACTTACTTAATGGAAGAATAGACACAACATAGAGAAAATATGAAAGAATGTAAAGGTGGTTGATCATAAAGTTTGGAGGTATTCACAGAATATATAGTAGTTACAGAATAATGTAATGCCTATTGCACACAACAAAGTTTAGCAATGACATATCATACAATTGTTTGACCAAACAATTAATTAATTTGACATAACACAGATATGCGGTGTCAAGATATTAAGGCATCTGCACATAACATAAAGAAGAAATGACAGGACGTAAAGGCAAAGCCACAAAGCACATTAAATATTTACACTATAAGTACAATAGTACTGAAAGCGGTGTTAAACACCAATCAATCATCTATTAATTCTTCGAATAGTGTTATATATATTTCTATGTATTTTGCATTGTCGTTTATTTTTTGTTGCACTTCAGTGTTTCTGTTGTTTCGTTGTTTTCCTCGGTTTTAGTTTGTAACCCGGATTTGTATCTCTCTCAATCGATTTATGACTTTTAAACAGCGGTATACTACTGTTGCCTTCATTTGTCAGATGAGGGTCCTTTTAAAGATAACTCTCGTGTTTGGGTTTTGGTCATTGTTTCAAAGCCATCAGTGCCATACAATATTCGGTCGCTGATCTCATTGGAAATCACGCCACATATATAATGACAGCATATAATGTTCAATTCCGTGCTTATTTCTTTCTCAATACATTCAGCACAATCTCCATAACTTATGATGTACAGTAAGTATGTGACTGTTAAATCAAGGTATACCAAATATGAGGGTCCCACAGTAAAGCAAATACAAATGTAAAGTTATATTTCCTGCAACTCTAAATTTTCACACCTACTCTAACACATTCAATAAACACTCTGTGTCAAGCACACGTAAGTCCAAAATATTTTCCTTTAACATGTGCCTATTTTTTACTAAAGGTACAGGAGACATGTAAATATATATAGGGTGTGGATGGGTTTAAAGAATAGAGAATAATAATTTTGCAGATTAAAGGGTAATGAATTGGTGAAAAAAGCCCAAAAAAATAAATAATTGAGAATGATGGGGTGCTAAAATATAATGAATAGAGAAAAATTCCATGAAAAATTAACAGAAATGAAAAACAAATACCCTCTTCCCAGTTCAGACCCTCATCTTTATATGTGTGGCTTAAACGTATATAAAATAGCCAAATCATGAATTGGGACAACTGTTTTGAGTGTCTATATTTTATTATCAATGATATATTATCTTTATTGCAATATTAAAAGTCAATGAGATGTTAAGTTTTAAGGCTAAACAACATAAAATAAGCAGACATCAGTATCAACACATGTTGAATAAAATTAGAAAAGTAATAATATTTCTAAAGCTTTATGTAATTAGATAATAAGATGAATCTTATTGCACTAAAGCATATAATAAGAGTCCTTACTTGGTACTTTTTGAAAAATGGGGGCTACTTTTTTGTGGTAATGTATGATCAGTGTCCGATAGAAAAAAACTACCGGGTAATCTCAAAGTTGTTTCAATTAACCCAAATCATTAGTAAACATTCACTGATTAAATACATGGTTGAGATTTATAGCTTATTTGTTGAACAATCACTTAAATTCCAATGTTTGTTTTGTTCCCAGTACAGTACATTATTTAAACTTGAAATTGTCTATTAAATGCAGCAAAACTGACTTCTTTTCCTTCATGTGGTATGATTGCCAATGAGTCACAACTCTCCATCAGAGACCATAGAAGTTTTTGTTTTACAAAAACATGTTCCAGAATCATTGAAGTTAGTGCATGGGTGATCCTATTGATGATACTATTTTCTAATTTTTATGTGAAAACATTTCATCATTCCTCATTTTTGCTTTTATTTCACATTTATATTTATGAACAATATTAATCATTTTATTTTCATATTCTATGGAGCACAGCTATATGTATCAGACGCATGAAATCACAATTTTCACACACATATATGAAGTAAACTGTAAACATCATCCTCTTAGTGATCAAAAATAGACACAAAATCACAAATTATTTATATAATATGCCTATCAATGTAATTTTAACACACTATTTAGTATGTTAATATTAGCATGTTTATAATAATTTACAAAACGATAAAAATAAATGCAATATTTCGCTAGATTTTGGCAGGGATTGATTTTTATTTCAGAAGTTTTTATAAAAGAGACATTGCATTTTGACAGTAAAATGTACGGGACTGAACTTCAGGGCGAAATGGAATTACTCCCAAAAAAAAGGGGGGGCATGTATACATCATGATAGCTGCCAAGTGTGTAGCTATATTTAGTTAATTTGTTCGTTTTACCGTTTCAGTGGAATGAAACCCTTAAATCAATGACGCAGACCATTTCATCAAAAACTTTTCAGTTATATCATGTCGCGACTAACATTTTGGTCAATTTCTTTTATACGGCTTACAGTTGATGAGTCGTTGATGTGTTTGAAAAAATATAACGACAAATTTGTCTGCTAAAGGCAAATAACTCGTATAAAATTTCATATATATAATTTGTCGATATCTTAAACGGTTTTTGAAAATGAATGAAAATAAAAATAAGCCAAATTCAAAATTTTGAATATGACCTAGACTTATGACCTTGACCTAATTTTCATTTTTTTGGACCAAGGACCTCAAATCAGAAGATCCTAGGTCTCTATCACTTATGGTTTACAAGATAGAAATGCATATCACTTATATCAAATGCATAAGGGGAAATAACTCTCATATGGAGTGTTCATATCGCTTCGGTCAAATTACAACAAATCATGCGAAAGATATAATGAGCAAAGTTTATAAAATAAATTTGTTGCTTTCTTTTACGATTACGGAGGAGATGTAGACACAAGGAAAACAGTGTTTGCGGAGATAACTCGTACAAAGAAAATTGTTCATCTTAGCAGGGTAAAATTTAAAAGCGCATGAACTATATGATACCATATGAGAAATATCTAAGCGACATATTGCGACAACAAAAATTTCAGAATGTGGCAGATAAAAAAATTTTGATAAGATAGTTTCTTCATACTGATGCGATAAATAATGGTTTAATTATACTTTTGAGTGAAGTAAGGGAGATAATATGCTACTTTCTGTTTTGGTGAAACGAATGTTTGTTTCCGGTCTCATATGATAGCTTCTTTCACACTGATTTCAAAAATATATAGTTTCTATGTACTTTTGTATGTATAATAGGAGATAAATGGACACTTCCGGTTTGTTGGAAGTCAATTTTAGTCTACAGTAATCAGTTTATGTATCTATATGACAAAAAAAAAGGATTCTGAGTACTTTTAGATGAAAAAATTGCAAAAAAGCTACTTCCGGTTTTCTCAAGCTCACTTCCGGTAGCCATTTTTCAAGGTCATATGTCACCTTACCTTTTGTACGAGGTCAAATAGCTTTATAATGAACTTAGTTGAAGTTATAATCAAATAACCTTATATCAAGTCGTTTCAGGGGGACTAACTCCTATAAGATGCCATTAAATTGTATCGGCTAAATGTAGCATATCTTCAATACAATAAGGCAGACACTTTGCACTTGTTCTCTCATGTATATCTTAAAAAGAGTCGGAGAAAATCTAAAAACAAGGAAAAGTCAAAAATAGCAAGAAATATCTAATTGCACACTATTGTGCAATAGCAAGAAATTTTCAATTGATTGGAGTTATCTTTCTTTGTCCAGAATAGTAGTTGAATCAACTAAAATCATTGATTTATACAATATACAATGTATATTCACTTTTACTACCAACTGATAAATTAAAACAATCTTTACCATTCAGTGATAACAAGCACCTTTTGTTACATTTTAATATTTTATGATGTATTTAAATGAGTAGTTATTGTTGCAAACTCCATTATAAATTTTAATTGAGATAAGTTTTGGAAAAGGGAAAGGGGGATGTGAACAAAAAATGGGGGGGGGGGGTGTTAAATTTTTCTCATTTCAGATTTCATAAATAAAGAAAATGTCTTCAAACATTTTGTTTGAGAGGATTAATATTCAACAGCATAGTAAACATAGGCAAAAAAAAAATATTTTAATTTCATAAGACCACATTCATTCTGTGTCCGAAACCTATGCTGTGTCAACTATTTAATCACAATCCAAATTTAGAGCTGAATCCAGCTTGAATGTTGTGTCCACACTTGCCCCAACCGTTCAGGGTTTAACCTCTGCGGTCGTATAAAGCTGCGCCCTGCGGAGCATCTGGTTATTAAATGTTTTTGCACTCTATCCGTTTTAGAACACACCAAATTACTCATCAGTTATCGTTTTTTCATTCAAGATCAAAACTTTACTTCAACATTTCTTAAAATCACGAATTTCTGTAATTTTATGATGTTGGGTAAAATCATTATAGTTTCCGGAATTCCTTATCTATTTCGTTATCGTTTTTTTTATTGAATATATTAGTCGATTTCCGTGTACTTAATAGTGCTATTAGAGTACGATAAATCATATTTAAACGGTTCTATTTCTATTTTTTACTTCAGTGTAGCTTAAATTGATATAAAATCGTCCGAAATTAAGATCAAATTAAAGTAAAACATAGTTTTTGAGTTCTGTAGAATCCACCCCTTTCTAGATAAGGAATCGTATCGGAAAATTGTAGAAAATCTTCCGAGTCGTGTCAAATTTTCATAGTCCAGTTCACAATGAAACCCTTCCTATGCTAAAAAGCAAAAACTATCCATTGATTGACATAGAAACTATGTAGTTAAACACTTAAATGAAGATACAGTTGTATTGCGGCAGTGGGAAAACGAAAAGATGAAGTATGAAAAAAAATGAAAACATCCCATTTGGAAATACAAAATATCATAAGAGTTGCTATAAATATTTCAAAAGTAAGCACAACCTATCATCTTCTGTTTTGTCTGTACAAAGACTTTGTACTACATGTACCAATTCTACCGACCAGTCTCTTCTCATATCAATGGG
The DNA here is from genome assembly GCA_019925275.1 of Mytilus edulis. Taxonomy (NCBI): domain Eukaryota; kingdom Metazoa; phylum Mollusca; class Bivalvia; order Mytilida; family Mytilidae; genus Mytilus; species Mytilus edulis. The sequence continues at coordinate 116,284,187 of CM034350.1, read as the reverse complement.
GGCAGTAGATCTACAACTCATTCTGATTTGTCTGTTTGTATATTTTGCAAATGTATAAAGCCTATAAGCAAGTTACACAACTTCATAAGGCATCCTCTGAGGAGCAAACACAAGCTGTATTGAGTGTTACTACATAGATCTCCTACAATGATCTGATTTACAAAATAACTCATGATAATTTTACTATTAAATCTTTATACCATCGAGCTTGCATCGCTAAGCCCGAGTCACACTGTCCCGATTTTTATTTACGATGGACACCCGAATGCGAAAATTGTAGGTTCGTACGAAGGTGGTCCCGATCTCGTTAAAATACCAAAATGTGACCGAAGCATGTACGATGAATAATGAAGTCTATACGATGGTGCCGAAATTATATACGATAGCTAAAGATGGACACACGAAGGTTAACCGAAGACGGGTATTTAAGCTTCATATCTCAGCCGAAGCCTACACGATGGATCACGAAGGCTACACGATGGATTACGAAGGCTACACGATGGATTACGATGATGGCGCGATAGCCATACGATGTCTAAAAGACACTCTAGAACCAAAATGCTCAAAACTTGGTATGGTGTTACTCGTTTAGAATATCTTAAGCGCTATTGACTTTAAAGTTCAAAGGTCAAGGTCACAGTGGCAGTTATACAAGGCAATATCAACCTTGTGGACACTCTAAAACCAATATGCTTCAAAAGATCTTAACCACATTTGGTATATTGTGCCTCCTTGTAATGATCTGACATTTTTTACTTTCAAGGCCAAAGTTCAAGGTCATACAGATGGACTTGTTTTTTCTCCTTGAAATAGCATTAAACACAGGAAATTGGTTGCTCATTTTTTTACCTGCTGGTTCTAATGACAATATTAAAGGTATTTCCAGTTACTGCATGTTTTGGTTGATTTCTAAAAAAATAGTTTATGTATCAAATATTCATATTCAATTTACCATTTTCTGCATGTGTCATATACAAATATAGTGTCCATCTGTGTCCCAAATGTGTAACATACGAGTGGATGCCACGCTCGGCATTGCCTTGTTCAACTGTAAAATGTTTGCACTAGTCTGAATAATTACCACTAATTATGCCCATGTTTACTGATTTATCTTAAAGGTAAGGTAGTGGGTTCGTTGATCCCTTTTTTTCAAAAAGAACTCTTTCCAGGAGAATATCATAATAATATAGACAAAGGAAGGATGTGGGGAAAGCAACAAATGCGGCAAAATATGGCATATAGAAAACAAAATGGTTATGGAGTAAACATTTGTGTGACAACAACTCAGACGATACATAAAAATTTTGAATAATAAAGAAAAATTTGGTTTCACTATATACGTGTACCTGCAGTGTTGGTGTACGAGGCGCGTTTATGATTTTCATTATGTAACTTGATATGAAAAATTGACAAAAAATAATATTTTACTTGTAAAAGTAAATCCTGAGCCTGTAATATCTGCTGTTCCATTTGAATTAATAGAAACAACGCTGTCGCCTTTCTTGTTCTCATAGAATCATATGACATGAGCTCCATGTTTTGTGAACGTCTTTCTTAACTGTTGTATTAGACTGACCCGTGCATATCGCGCATGGCACTTTCAATGTATTTTATTGCGAAAATTAACTTACATTTAGCTGGATTTATTGCCGTCGTAGTTCCATCTTGTCGCCTTCGTACTTTTATTCGATGGCAACACGACGGGATTAAGAGGTCTTCACGAAGTCGTTTTGCCAACGTAAGACCTTCGGGTAGCTTCGTGATTCATTCGTGTAGACATCGTAGTGTCAAAACTACCCGATGGAAACGATGGAAATACAAATGCAATACGATGTTCAAAGATGCATTGCCGGTGACATTACGATGGTGAGGATGGTGATACGAACTCAATACGAACCCTCAACATCGGACGCACCTTCGGGGATTTTTTAGCATGTTAAAAAATTTAGAACCCTTCCCGAAGTTGTCCCCGAAGGCTAGAAAAAGTGGCCGATGGTTAAAGATGGCACTACGAATAGCCCGATCTGGATACGCTCAGTCCCGATTTTGAAAATTTCCATAATTGTGTTGCCATCGTCGTAAAAATCGGGACAGTGTGACGCGGGCATAAATATTTGCTACAAAATTTGAAATCAGAAAGTATAGAGCTATTTAATTCTGAACAAAAACAGCTTTTACTAACATTTCGACGATTAAAGATGACGTGCATGTACGCAAGGAAGTATACTGGTTAACAACTTTAATTACTTGATCAGTTAACCGGGCTTAATTTCTGCTCGAGAATCGCCGCCGAGAAAAGTGCACAACATATTATCAGCTTCAACAAAAACTCAAAATATATGGTCAATTTATAGTTACATGTATACAGCCTCAACAAGGCCAAGGTACATCCAATATTGTATACATTAGCTCGATATTTTTTTCTTATGCCGTAATGATGGAACATTACCCGTTTCAAAATGACTGTGATATACAGTCTGTCAAATTCAAAGATCTGAGCAGTGACTGCGAAACTGGTTGCAAGCACTTCATGCAGCTACTAGTATTTTACAAAAGAAGATATAGGGTAAAGTTGTAATCCAATCAGATGAATATCCATTATCTAAAAACATTTCACTTGATTATTCAATTGAAATTATGCCACCTGATTTAAAAAAAAATCTGTATTGTCTTTTTGGATGATGGCACATCTCCGGCAGTTAATAAAGCGTACGATATTCCTATTGACAAAGTTCTTAGATGTATGGCTTTAGTAGAATGTAGATTATCTATAAATCTTTATAAATATTTTGATATGAGCGTCACTGGTGAGTCTTATGAAGACGAAACGCGCGTCTGGCGTACTAAATTATAATCCTGTTACCTTTGATAACTATTTACACCACAGGGTCGATGCCACTACTGGTGGACGTTTCGTCCCCGAGGGTATCACCAGCCCAGTAGTCAGCACTTCGGTGTTGACATGAATATCAATTGTGTGGTCATTTTTATAAATTTCCTGTTTCCAAAACTTTAAATTTATTGAAAAACTAAGGATTTTCTTATCCCAGGAATAGATTACCTTAGCCGTATTTGGCACAACTTTTTGGAATTTAGACCCTCAATGATCTTCAACTTCGTACTTATTTGGCTTTATAAATATTTTGATATGAGCGTCACTGATGAGTATTATGAAGACGAAACGCGCGTCTGGCGTACTAAATTATAATCCTGTTACCTTTGATAACTATCTATAAATATTTTTTTACTCTTTTTCATTTAGGTTTATTATTAAAAATGCACACACCTTTGATAACTATTAACAAGTTTGACTGATCAGGAGATTAGAAAAATAGAACATGGAGCATACATGGCATTATTTTTCTTCTGGGGGTCAAAATTTTATCCAAGACAATGTCGACCTAACTACAGACATAATTAAAAGTTCTCCGTATGACTTTGGTTGGCTGAAAGGCAACATCGGGCCGGTATGATGTCATCCAACTTTCTACAAGATTTGATCTCTGTTCACGCATTGGTATAAGTATATGGGGAGGGTTGAGATTTAAAAAAAAAAGTTTAACCCCGCCGCAATTTTGCGCCTGTCCCAAGTCAGGAGTCTCTGGCCTTTCTTAGTTTTGTATGATTTTTATACGACCGCAAAATTTGAAAAAATTTTCGTCGTATATTGCTATCACGTTGGCGTCGTCGTCTGCGTCGTCGTCGTCGTCGTCGTCGTCGTCGTCCGAATACTTTTAGTTTTCGCACTCTAACTTTAGTAAAAGTGAATAGAAATCTATGAAATTTTAACACAAGGTTTATGACCACAAAAGGAAGGTTGGGATTGATTTTGGGAGTTTTGGTCCCAACATTTTAGGAATTAGGGGCCAAAAAGGGCCCAAATAAGCATTTTCTTGGTTTTCGCACTATAACTTTAGTTTAAGTTAATAGAATACTATGAAATTTTGACACAAGGTCTATGACCACAAAAGAAAGGTTGGGATTGATTTTGAGAGTTTTGGTTCCAACAGTTTAGGAATTAGGGGCCAAAAAAGGGCCCTAATAAGCATTATTCTTGGTTTTCGCACAATAACTTTAGTTAAAGTAAACAGAAATCAATGAAATTTAAACTCAATGTTTATGACCACAAAAGGAAGGTTGGTATTGATTTTGGGAGTTTAGGTCCCAACAGTTTAGGAATAAGGGGCCAAAAAGGGACCCAAATAAGCATTTTTCTTGGTTTTCGCACCATAACTTTAGTATAAGTAAATAGAAATCTATGAAATTTAAACACAAGGTTTATGACCATAAAAGAAAGGTTGGTATTGATTTTGGGAATTTTGGTCCCAACAGTCTAGGAATAAAGGGTCCAAAGGGTCCAAAATTAAACTTTGTTTGATTTCATCAAAAATTGAATAATTGGGGTTCTTTGATATGCCGAATCTAACTGTGTATGTAGTTTCTTAATTTTTGGTCCCGTTTTCAAATTGGTCTACATTAAGGTACAAAGGGTCCAAAATTAAACTTAGTTTGATTTTAACAAAAATTGAATCCTCGGGGTTCTTTGATATGCTGAATCTAAAAATGTACTTAGATTTTTTATTCTTGGCCCAGTTTTCAAGTTGGTCCAAATCGGGGTCCAAAATTAAACTTTGTTTGATTTCATCAAAAATTGAATAATTGGGGTTCTTTGATATGCCAAATCTAACTGTGTATGTAGATTCTTAATTTTGGTCCCGTTTTAAAATTGGTCTACATTAAAGTCCAAAGGGTCCAAAATTAAACTAAGTTTGATTTTAACAAAAAATGAATTCTTGGGCCTCTTTGATATGCTGGATCTAAACATGTACTTAGATTTTTGATTATGGGCCCAGTTTTCAAGTTGGTCCAAATCAGGATCCAAAATTATTATATTAAGTATTGTGCAATAGCAAGAAATTTTCAATTGCACAGTATTCAGCAATAGCAAGAAATCTTCAATTGCACAGTATTGTGCAATAGCAAGAAATCTTCAATTGCACAGTATTGTGCAATAGCAAATATTTTCAATTGCACAGTATTGCACAATAGCAAGAAATATCTAATTGCACAATATTGTGCAATAGCAAGAAATTCCAATTGGATTTCTATTGGAGTTATCTTTCTTTGTCCAGAATAGTAGTTGAATCAACTTAAATCATTGTTTTATACAATATACAATGTATATTCACTTTTACTACCAACTGATAGATTAAAACAATCTTTACCATTCAGTAATAACAAGCACTTTTTTACATTTTAATATGTTATGATGTATTTAAATGAGTAGTTATTGTTGCAAACTTCATTAGAAATTTGAATAGAGATCAGTTTTGAAATAAGGGAAAGGGGATGTTTCATTTCAGATTTCATAAATAAAAAGATTTTTTCTTCAAACATTTTTTTGAGAGGATTAATATTCAACATCATAGTGAATTGTTCAAAGGCAAATTTTTTTTTTAAGTTCATTAGACCACATTCATTCTGTGTCAGAAACCTATGCTGTGTCAACTCTTTAATCACAATCCAAATTTAGAGCTGAATCCAGCTTGAATGTTGTGTCCATACTTGCCCCAACCGTTCAGGGTTCAACCTCTGCGGTCGTATAAAGCTGCGCCCTGCGGAGCATCTGGTTAATTCTAATTTCTTGAGTAAATTTTGAAGCTTAGTATGACGTACATAATCATTTCAAACTACATTGTAGTACATTTTTGTTTATATTCTGATAATCTGATCTCATATGATAGCTTCTGTCATACTGATTCCAAAAATATATAGTTTCCATATACTTTTGCCTTAAAACCAGGAGATAATTGGTCACTTCCGGCTAATCGAAAGACATTTCTAGTCTCGAGTAATAAATTAATGTATTTAAATTACAAAATATATGAATTCCAATTACTTTTTCATGAAAAAAGTGAAAAAAATGGCTACTTTCGGTTTTCTCAAGGTCACTTCCGGTTGTCATTTTTCAAGGTCAAAGAAAATTGTTCGGCTTAGAATGGGTGAAAATGAAAAGCGCATACACTGTATGATACAAAAATGCCAGGCTGGTACAGGATTGGGAAAATGTTCGCCAACCCGCCAACCTTGTCGCCAACGTCGCCAACATTTTGAACAGTACCCTGTTCGCCAACGTCGCCAACATTCTGAATAGTACCCCTGTTCGCCAACATCGCCAACATTCTAACCAGTACCTCTGTTCGCCAACGTCGCCAACGTCGCCAAAATTCTAACCAGTACCCCTGTTCGCCAACGTCGCCAACATTCTAACAAGTACCCCTGTTCGCCAACGTCGCAAACTTCGCCAACATTCTAAACAGTACCCCTGTTCGCCAACGTCGCCAACGTCGCCAACATTCTAACCAGTACCATTTCTGACACAGAATAAATGTAGTCTAAGAACTTAAAACTTTTAAATTTTCCTATTAATATGGTCCAATATCAAAAATCTAAATACATGGTTAGGTTCAGCATATCAAAAACACCCAATAATTCAATTTTTCATAAATCAAACAAAAGTTCGATTTTGTACCCTTTTAACCTCAATGAGGACCAACTTCATAACGGGACCCAAACATCAAAATGTAAATACGTGGTGAGATTCTGATTATCAAAGAACCCCAAGAAATCAATGTTTTGTTAAAATAACACTAAGTTTAATATTTGACCCTTTGAACCTTAATGTAAACCAATTTAGAAACCGAACCCAAAATTAAAAATTTAATTACACACTGTCAGTTAGATTCGGCATATCAAAGTACACCAAGAATTCAATTTTTGAGGAAATCAAACTAAGTTTAATATTGGACCCTATGGACCATAACGTAGACCAATTTGAAAACGGTACCAAAAATTAAAAATCTAAATACAGAGTTAGATTGGGCATATCAAAGAACCCCAATAAATCAATTTTTATTAAAATCAAACAAAGTTTAATTTTGTACCCTTTGGACCTCAATGTGGACCAATTTAAAAATGGGGCCCAAAATCCAAAAATATAATACATAAAAATTCAGCATATTAAAGAACCCAAAAAATTCAAAAATAAAACCCTGTTAAAACTGGTAAAAAATTTAGGCAATTTATACAAAGAATTAGAAAAGTATTGGTTTAGTCCCCTAATTCCTAAATAGTTAGAGCCATAACAAACTTCCTTTTTTGGTATGGAACCTTGTGGTTCAATTTCAGAAAGATCCATAAACTTACACACAAGTTATTGTCTGGAAACTATAAAATGCTTATTTGGACCCCTTTTTAGGACCTTAATTCCTAAACTGTTTGGACCATAACCCCCAAAATCCATCCCAACTTTCCTTCTCAAGTTTCCATCCTTGAGTTTAAATTTCATACAGATCCATTCACTTAAACTAAAGTTATGTCCGGAAATTAACTATTCCTACTCGTCATTTTTCTTTAATAAAGTTTTCATCTATGTACATGTTGTACATTTATGACAAATTTTAAGGTACATTGTAATACATTAAAAGGTAACAAGAATTAAGTTGTAAAATTTAATTAACATTAAATTGGGTGTCGCGTTTTCAGGCATTTATAACCATCAACATTCTATGCCTATTTTCATATTTATAAAGAACCATAATTCTTAAACAGAAAAATAAATATATTACAAATATTTAAATTGATCACAATTTTGTAAAGCAGTAACCATGGTTAAAGCATATCAATAAACATAATAAAAGCAGTGGCTTAACAATTCATTAGTAAATTGCATAAAAACAACATAAAGTGCAAATTTCCAATCTATAAAGAACTATAAGTCAATAATAAAAATTGTCAAAATTTCAATGTATATATTTAACTTTACCATGTTTACTATTGTATTATTACTAAAATTAATACCACCATTGTTTTCCTATATTTATGATATCAGTCTTTGTTAATTTTTTTTTTTTTTTAAAGTGTGCATAATTTATTTGTGTCAACATATTCAAATAAAACAATACTTAATATGAATAAAGTTTTATCCTGTCCAGTAAATCAGCAAAATTGCACATAAGATTTAATTGTATTTAAAAAAATAACCATCACTACACAAAGCTGGAAGAGTGGAAGTAAACAAATTTTCAACACTTTTTTCCTGTTTACAAGCTTTTAAAATTAATTTAACCATGTATCCTCAAATTTCAAAAACATTTTATAATTTTATAAAAAGACTAAATAAAAATAAAACAGTGCTATGAAACTCCCAAGATATAATTAAAAAAAAAATTTCAATGAAAAGCAGGTTTATCTTGACATCATATGCATATAACTGTCAAATTCAAGAAAACATATTTTTCTATCCTTTTTTTTACTTTATATCAAACAGGATGTCATAGACATGATAGATATAAGAAGATGTGGTACATGTATCAGTTACAATGACACAACTTTCCATCCAAGTCACAATTCATAAAAATAAACCATTATAGGTAAAAGTAGTCTTCAACACGGAGCCTTGGCTCACACCTAACAGCAAGCTATAAAGGGGCCCAAAAATTACTAGTGAAAAAAACAATCAAACAGGAAAACTAATGGTCTAATTTACATAAAAAACGAGAAACACTTATGAACCACATCAACAAACGACAATTACTGAACATCAGATTAAAAGAAAAATCAAAATCATGCGGGTATTTAAATGATAAAAATTAAAATATAGTTTAGACCAATGAATACACATGTAATCAAATATTTGTTTTATAATTTCATCTCCATTAAAACACCATAACCGTGATAACATGATACAATAGATGTGTTTAAAATTGTAAACACCATTTATGTTTCTATATATGCCTTCATTATAAGTTCTCTAAGTTTCAATCCCACAAAACTATAACTTTTACCCTATAAATCATGCTAAAAAATGAATGACTTAGTGTAAATATCATTTACCCTTAAAAAGAGTAATATATCACAATTCTTTAATTGTTTCCCCCATTTTACTAAATTTAGTCTTAATCCTAATGTATATTCAGTTGTTATACTTGGTAGCTCTGACACTATCAGTCACTTCACCTGTCCACAATCATAACTGACAATGACTGATCATATTAATATAAACTATGTTGAAGAAATTATTGAAAAAATAATTTTCTGTTCAATAAAATAAGAGAAATTTATAAATAATTGTGTAAAAATTAAAGATTAAACCTCATGTTTCAAGGCGAAGTTTATAAGCCAAAAAAATACTAGAAAATAAGAAAAGGAATACATTAATTAGGAATATACATGTACTGTACCCTTAAATTATTAAAATTGTTCTCTTTCATGTTTTTGGGCCCACAAATTGGAAATTTCTAAAAATTTCTAACTGGTAAATAAAATCAGTACGATAAAATAAGTAAATGTCCAAAATATATTAAAAAAAAGCAATAAAAAATATTTCCATTAGAATAGATGATTATAGTTTAAACATATATTGTAGTAAAATTCGATTTTATCAACAATTTCGTCCTTTATTAGTCCCCCAGGGACGCTAAATACCATGACTATTCCTTTCGCTTTGTTTTAAAAAAAATATAATTTAAATTTACTTTCTAATATAATTTTTCTTTTGCCTTTATGAATTTTTAATAATTTTAGAACAAAAACATTTAAAAATTTATTTTATATTAACCAGTTTACTGTCGTCAAGGGGGGTGGAGGTTTTAAATTTACAAACTATGCATTTGAATGGGAACATTTAGTTGGACCCTCCCCCTTTTATCCTATGTTGGCAACCCCAGTCTTCATGTTTAACTACAAACTACAAGTCCTACGGCATTGGTAGTAAAATTGCTCTCGGGCTTGTAAAATTCTCTCTACAAGCCAACAAAATCCAACTAAAATTTTCAAAAAAAATTGAGCGTCTGGCTTGTGGACTCAAAAGTTAAGCGTGAAGGCTGGAACCCCCCTTTTAAAAATGTCTTATTCTGTCCCTGAGTGGTCTGATAGTAATAGTAGTAAAAAGGAATATTCTTATAAGTTAAAACATGGTGGTCATGGACATTCTCAAATGATTTAAATTAAAAATACAGGGTTTCAGGTCCGTTCGCGCCCAATACACTTTCGCACCCTACACGTTCGCACCTCGCACGTTCGCACCCAAGGTCCGTTCGCACTCTACAAGTTTGCGCCCAATTTTAATTCAAATTCCAGTTGAACAATTAGAAAATCATGATTGTTGTTTTAAATTGCTTTGGTGTAAATACTGAATGTATTTATAGCTTGGTATGAGTAAACCATTGAAGATTTTAAATGAAAAACATAAAAGATAATTGTTTTAATAGCTTGGTTCCCTTGATCTGAAACAATGAAACAATCAAATATAGCAATACACGAATTATAAACAAAACATGATAAAATTTATTCAACACACAAAAAAAAATATAGTTAGAATCTCACTTTATATTGAAACAAGCCAGTCAGTGAAATAAAGTTAAAGCAATTCATTAACCAAACATGATTAAGAGTTATTCTAATGCAATTATTTTGTATCAATGGTTCTGATTGGATGACAGTAAGCGTAAAATTCTCTATCTCCTTGTCTGTAACTAAGGAAGCCGACATTTTGAATTGCTGAATGTATTGACATGTAATTTTTACAATAATAAGCCAAAATACTCACATGTTGCACATAAAAATCTTCTTTTTATCAAATTTTATTACATTTTGAAGCGGCACAGAAGCCCGAAAACGCCCGGTGTTTATGTTCGACGCCGGAAGCATACCTATGACGTCACCTAGTGTAGGGACCAAAGAAGATAACTTCTTTTCCCGGAAATTTCTATAATGAAGATTTTACACTGAAATAATGATTTAAATTTAATTATAAACTTGTTTTGCATTAGAATAGAGATAACTGTATTGTATTTGAAGCTTTGCGGACGTCCATCGGTAGTTTTACTGTCGCAAATACCCGTTTACCTGTCTCCGCTACGCGTCGCCAGGTAAACTAAATTTGCGACAGTAAAACTACCGATGGACGTTCGCAAAGCTTCAAATACAAAACAGTTATCTCTTAATTCAAAACAAAATAAAACTTTGACAGAATCCCACTCATGACTTTTTTTAGAAAGGATTATTTTTATTTTTTTTAACAATACACTTTCCGAAACATGATTAAGATTTATTCAACAACAAAAAAATGCTGTCTCACTTTATTTTGAGACAATGACTACAATACAGTTGGAAAGCAAGTCCTTGGAAACGTCCGTTGTCGTCAAGCTTTATCAGCAACAATAGCAGGGGGAATTAATTAGGTGGCGCTACAGTCGTCCGTAACGTCAAAAAGTCCGCCAAATCAATCGGCTAAAAGTTTGACGTTTAAAGTATTTTTTGCAACTTGTCATGCTTTTATTACAATTAAATTTTAAAATTTGTAGGTTTTGTGACCAATATAATTTCTTTACGACATACAAACATTACAAAAAATAGCTTGTTATTGCTATTCCTTTATCCTGTCCGTTCTAAAAAAAAATAGTCATCTTTTTTGTTCGCCAAAAAAATCGATTTTTCCTAATTTGACGTTTGCGTATCCAAATACAGAAAAGAACGGTTATAATTTTAAATGAAACCTGGAAACCTATTTCAAATTTATACACTATTTTGAAGCCATCATTTTTTACTTTTATACATCAATTTTAGTGACCACCAGCCATGTCAATTTTTATCTGGTTTTAGCTACGTTTCTACTTCAAAAAAGTGAAGTTTAGCTTCTTTTCATTGTACCTGTTTCAAAGTGCTCTAAAATACTGATTTTATTAAAGACATGAATGAAATTTTGATTAAAAGTTGTTGATTTTCACAATTCCATACGATGCTTGTATTTTAAAGTAACTAAAACCCCTTTTGATCCCCTACACAAATTGACGGTGACATTGTTTTCTTTTTTCAAAATACGTCATGTAACGTTTATAACAAAATATGTGTCAGGGTCATGTGCATAGTAAAAATTTACACATTGGAAAAGTGAAACAACAAACAAAGATCTGCTTTATTGCGTTTAAAGCTGAACATTTTGGAAAATTCGGACAGATCTGACAAATTATTGATAGCCTACTGTATGGATGGACAAAAGCACAAAAATAGCAATAGAAAATGCATTGCAAAGAAAATTCTGTAGGAAAAAAACATATGAAAAAGAAAATGAAGGTCAGTTAATAAAATATTGCTTATATTATTATCTCTTTACTTAGTATAAGCTATATTTCCATTCTCAATTTTATAGTAATAAGAGCAAAAACTAGCTTATCAAGCCAAGTCAGCCAAACAAGAAGTTTATTCATAGAGATGTGTTCTATTTTCTTTGGTTACATCTTCTGACATCAGACTCGGACTTCTCTTGAACTGAATTTTAATGTGCGTATTGTTATGCGTTTACTTTTCTACATTGGTTAGAGGTATAGGGGGAGGGTTGAGATCTCACAAACATGTTTAACCCCGCCGCATTTTTGCGCCTGTCCCAAGTCAGGAGCCTCTGGCCTTTGTTAGTCTTGTATTATTTTAATTTTAGTTTCTTGTGTACAATTTGGAAATTAGTATGGCGTTCATTATCACTGAACTAGTATATATTTGTTTAGGGACCAGCTGAAGGACGCCTCCGGGTGCGGGAATTTCTCGCTACATTGAAGACCTGTTGGTGACCTTCTGCTGTTGTTTTTTTATTTGGTCGGGTTGTTGTCTCTTTGACACATTCCCCATTTCCATTCTCAATTTTATTACAAAATTAAACTTATTCAAATGGCAAATTCTTGTCAAATGTAAGCATATTTGATCATTATTGAAGTAAAATGCACAAAATTTGTCCCACCAGTTTCATTTCATTTCCTATTACTAGTATTCAGGTAAAGTATATATACAATACTTTGTTTATAAATATGTAATTATTTAAAGAAGCTGATACAGCAACCTGTTCAAGAGAAGAAGCCCCATTTTTTCCAAAAAGTTTACTTTCATAATCTATAAAATACCCTGAGAAATAAGACAAAGGGCTACTGTGCAAGCTAATCTAATAGTTTAATTTTACAATAATAATGATTCTGAAATTCAAAATTGAGTCACTTTCACTTATAATTTAAAGCATCATTTTTTACAGAATTTCTGTCAATATTTTTGGTATAAAACTTATAAATCCCTTTTTGTCGAGCCTTCGACTATGGTCGAAAAAGCGAGACTAAGCGATCCTACATTCCGTCGTCGTCGTCGTCGTCGGCGGCGTCCACAAATATTCACTCTGTGGTTAAAGTTTTTGAAATTTTAATAACTTTCTTAAACTATACTGAATTTCTACCAAACTTGGACAGAAGCTTGTTTATGATCATAAGAAAGTATCCAGAAGTAAATTATGTAAAAATAAAATTCCATTTTTTCCGTATTTTACTTATAAATGGACTTAGTTTTTCTGCGAGGAAACATTACATTCACTCTGTGGTTAAAGTTTTTAAAATTTTAATAATTTTCTTAAACTATCCTTGGTTTGTCCAAACTTGGACAGAAGCTTGTTTACGATCATAAGATAGTATCCAGAAGGAAATTTTGTAAAAAAATAAATCCATTTTTTCCATATTTTACTTGTAAATGGACTTAGATTTTCTTCCAGTTAACATTACATACAGTCTGCAGTTTAAGTTTTTAAAACATTTATTAGATTCAAAAACTATCCTAGATTTTTACCAAACTTGGACAGAAGCTTATTACAATCAAAAGATAGTATCAAGAGGAATATTTTTATTGATTTTTTTTCCTCACTTTTGTTGAGCCTGCGATTTACAGCAAAAGTAGGCGAGACACCAGGTTCCGTGGAACCCTTACAAATTTTTTGTATTTTACTGTTCAACTAAGAAACATAGGCTTGAGTTTAAAGGCTCTCTTAATTTGAAGAAATTTGTTGTGACTCTTGGTCACACTTTATAGAATATAAAATATATATGATCAGTACTATTTATTTAATAATTATATCAATTTTCAGAAAGATTATTGAAATTGTATCAACTATGTTTTATTGCATTAAATATAATCAGAAGTGTTTAAAAAAATTCTGCTAGGAATGATCCCACATATAAAAATTACATGTAGTATATTTCATCCACCAGATCTAATTTCTTTCAATATACATGTAGCTAGGTTTTTAATTTTACATGTAGGTGTCATTATCCACATTTCTAAATTGTTTTTTTTTTACTGCAGTACTGTAATATTTTGTCTTTTAATATTTACATTTAATCCTTCTCTGAAAAATTGGGGGAAGTATCTCTTCTTTATATTATCATAACATAGTTATAAATCGAGTTTCGTTTATTTTCTTTCTAATTTTTATACGACCGCAAAATTTGAAATTTTTTTCGTCGTATATTGCTATCACGTTGGTGTCGTCGTCTGCGTCGTCGTCGTCGTCGTCCGAATACTTTTAGTTTTCGCACTCTAACTTTAGTAAAAGTGAATAGAAATCTATGAAATTTTAACACAAGGTTTATGACCACAAAAGGAAGGTTGGGATTGATTTTGGGAGTTTTGGTCCCAACATTTTAGGAATTAGGGGCCAAAAAGGGCCCAAATAAGCATTTTTTTTGGTTTTCGCACTATAACTTTATTTTAAGTTAATAGAAATCTATGAAATTTTGACACAAGGTTTATGACCACAAAAGAAAAGTTGGGATTGATTTTGGGAGTTTTGGTTCCAACAGTTTAGGAATTAGGGGCCAAAAAAAGGGCCCAAATAAGCATTATTCTTGGTTTTCGCACAATAACTTTAGTTTAAGTAAATAGAAATCAATGAAATTTAAACACAATGTTTATGACCACAAAAGGAAGGTTGGTATTGATGTTGGGAGTTGAGGTCCCAACAGTTTAGGAATTAGGGGCCAAAATGGGACCCAAATAAGCATTTTTCTTGGTTTTGGCACCATAACTTTAGTATAAGTGAATAGAAATCTATGAAATTTAAACACAAGGTTTGTGACCATAAAAGGAAGGTTGGTATTGATTTTGGGAGTTTTGGTCCCAACAGTTTAGGAATAAAGGGCCCAAAGGGTCCAAAATTAAACTTTGTTTGATTTCATCAAAAATTGAATAATTGGGGTTCTTTGATATGCAGAATCAAACTGTGTATGTAGATTCTTAATTTTTGGTCCCGTTTTCAAATTGGTCTACAATAAGTTCCAAAGGGTCCAAAATTAAACTTAGTTTGATTTTAACAAAAATTGAATCCTTGGGGTTCTTTGATATGCTGAATCTAAAAATGTACTTAGATTTTTTATTTTTGGCCCAGTTTTCAAGTTGGTCCAAATCGGGGTCCAAAATTAAACTTTGTTTGATTTCATCAAAAATTGAATAATTGGGGTTCTTTGATATGCCAAATTTAACTGTGTATGTAGATTCTTAATTTTTGGTCCCATTTTAAAATTGGTCTACATTAAAGTCCAAAGGGTCCAAAATTAAACTAAGTTTGATTTTAACAAAAATTGAATTCTTGGGCCTCTTTGATATGCTGAATCTAAACATGTACTTAGATTTTTGATTATGGGCCCAGTTTTCAAGTTGGTCCAAATCAGGATCCAAAATTATTATATTAAGTATTGTGCAATAGCAAGAAATTTTCAATTGCACAGTATTCAGCAATAGCAAGAAATCTTCAATTGCACAGTATTGTGCAAAAGCAAGAAATCTTCAATTGCACAGTATTGTGCAATAGCAAATATTTTCAATTGCACAGTATTGCACAATAGCAAGAAATATCTAATTGCACAATATTGTGCAATAGCAAGAAATTCCAATTGGATTTCAATTGGAGTTATCTTTCTTTGTCCAGAATAGTAGTTGAATCAACTTAAATCATTGTTTTATACAATATACAATGTATATTCGCTTTTACTACCAACTGATAGATTAAAACAATCTTTACCATTCAGTAATAACAAGCACTTTTTTTTACATTTTAATATTTTATGATGTATTTAAATGAGTAGCTATTGTTGCAAACTTCATTAGAAATTTGAATTGAGATCAGTTTTGAAATAAGGGAAAGGGGGATGTGAAAAAAAATTGGGGGGTCAATTTTTTTCATTTCAGATTTCATAAATATAAAGAAAATTTCTTCAAACATTTTTTTGAGAGGATTAATATTCAACATCATAGTGAATTGCTCAAAGGCAAAAAATTTGTTTTAAGTTCATTAGACCACATTCACTCTGAAACCTATGCTGTGTCAACTATTTAATAACAATCCAAATTTAGAGCTGAATCCAGCTTGAATGTTGTGTCCATACTTGACCCAACCGTTCAGGGTTCAACCTCTGCGGTCGTATAAAGCTGCGCCCTGCGGAGCATCTGGTTGTAAAGTAGAACTCCTTTATTAATTTTTATTAATTTTTATGCATTTTGCTGGGTTTTTATTTTTGACTGGTGATATTAAGGGGAGATAACCACTTGCACAAATCGGCATAAAAACCACCGCTTCGGTTTGAAATCAATTTGACGTTTGCGTATCCAACATTCTATTGCCGAAATATTCATATCGAGTGTTTGTCTTAATGAGATGCTTTATTAAATTTAAATTCAGCCCATCATTTTTAGTTTCCTCGTAAATATTTAGATTTTCCGTTCAGGAGACTTGACAATTTTCACCCAAACTCCAAGTTTGCAGATAAAATAAAGAATAAAGGACTTTGATTTGATGTGTGAGCTTTGACGAGAATAAACTATGGATACTCAAGATTAGTTAGGTCAATAAGTTTTTATTACGACAATAGTATTCAGTGAGTTAAAATGAGGTTTGTCTCATCCGTTTTTTACTGAATTTTCACGGTCACGTGACTCTATTGTTGCTGATAAACTTGGGGTCAAACCGTGACCTGCTTTCCAACTGAATATACTTACAACAACAACAGTTCAGCCATTACATTTAATATACAAGTACGTATTTCCGCTCAAGGCGACGTCACTGACAATACGACGTCGACAATAGACATGTACAATAGTTGGAACGTTATGTTCCCGCGATAATCTCAACATACTGGGGCCGCGAAAAAGTAAAAATTATCACAATTTTCTAAAAATCTCAATTGTCCATTAAAAATAATATCACTTTGAAATTGTCTCTCGCGTTGTGTTTTTCATTGTAATACTGAGCAAATCATATAAAAACGGAAATTACATTTAGCGATTAAATTCAATTAAAGTCACTCATGAAATAAAAATAAATCCAACTTTGCACTAAACGTGTAATTGTTAGTGTTTGTCTGTGACATCACTGATGTATCCAATTCGGTATGGTCTCACGGGTTATTTCTTCACGGAATTTTCAGTAAGTTTTGTAATGAATTGTTCATTATTACCGGTTGTCCCATAAAATTTACGTAACGACATATGGTATTCGGATTTCCATCTTTTCCTTTTTCTGTAGTTGTTAACAATTCTGATACGAGTGATGCTCGATTTCCTATGTACTGGATGATCAGGATTGTCTTTTCTTGAAGTTTCTGTGATTTCAGTCACCTTCTTTCTGAATCCCCATCCTTTCTGTTCTTGTATAATGTCTCCCTTCAACAAATCTGGAATTTGAGCGAGTCTTGTAGTGACGTTTTCTGTCCTTCTCCTCGTAACGGTTAAATTTGTAGATAAATCATCAACGTCTTGTTTCCCTGGTAGCATAGCGTAATCTTTATTTCCACGCGCACATAAATCAATTGATCTGTCTTGATAGGCTTTAATACATTCATCATCGTCTTTGTCTATCTCCTTACTATAACCTATTGACTCCAATTTTCGATGTCTCTCTAGATTATATTCTACAGCAACGTGTGAAATACTAAGCGTGTTATTGTTCGACGTGATGATCTCTTTACCGTATGTAGGTTCTGAAAGCAAATATCCGATCTTAGATTTCACGGCTGTCGGACCGTTTCCCCGTACTATATGGTCTTCTACAATGTCCCAGTAGTGATCTGCGCCTACTAGCAACGATATCTCGAATGAATCTTGCTGTGTCATCGTGTGCGCTAACTTCAAACCACGTAAATATTCATATTTCGTATCAATGTTACTCATTTGATTCTGTAGAAGCATAGCGATGAAAGGTACTATCAGTACTTTGATCGGCATAATGTGTCCTGCATCGGTTTTCAGGTAGACTGTTGTCTTTTGTAAGTGTCTCGCGGTTTTCTCTTTACCTTCAAATGCCGATAACTGTGTAATTTCTGTTCCCTCTATCTGTAAGTGAAGTTTATTCGCTACTTCCTGCGTTAAAAACGATCTTTGCGCTCCTTCGTCAAGGAGAATATTCGTATCCATAAAGTGCTGGTTCGATCAAACTTGTGCTACGGCGGTTTTCAACAGTACATTTCATCGTGATTCTTTCGATTTTGAATACAAAATGGTAGTATCTTGTTCCGTTGTATGACTATCATTTACGAGGTGAACGTTTGTCGAATTCAAAGATGGTGGGTTTGGTTGGTTAATCGGGTTGCTGCTCTGGTTATCATTAGCGCGGAAGTTCGTATGCGTTGAAGTATTACCTCCATTTCTATCGCTTTCTTCATTACCTGGTTTTATGTCGTTTGTTTTGTGGGCATTACATAAGCTTATGTGGTGTTTTCTTTTACAATATCTACATGTATTCTCAGATTTACATTCGTTAAGTCTGTGGTTACCAAGGCAGTTAAAGCATAACTTATCTCGTTTTACTATGATCATACGGGATTCTGTGTCGGGTATTTTACTGCAATGGGTGGGTGCATGTATTTCATGGCAAAAAACACAAGGTTTTGTCTCAATATTCTTGTAAGATTTGTTAACGTTTTGTTTCGAATTCGGCGATTTTGTTCCGGCAAATAAAGCTGATGTTGTGAGCAAAATGTGTGACGACTCTATCTCTTGTCCTGCGTCCATTATATTGATCTCATCTAAAATGTTTTTACGGAGGTCCCGTAATACCCAAGTTTTTGTTCTATGTTCTCGCGCGAGATGTTGTCTGACTTCACCGGGTAATTTGTTCATAATAATGGGAACAAGTAGAGTGCCGTATGTTTCCTGAGTCTGACCTAAAGCTTTTAATCCCCTGACGTAACTTTCCATTTTATCGTAAAAACTTCGTAAGCTTGTTAGATGATTTCTGGGCGAAAGGATTTCTAATAATGCCTGCATGTATGCATTTATGATTTTGTCTTGTTGACCGAACCTCTCTTTTAATAAATTGACGGCTTCATCGTAGTTTACATTTGTTAGTGCGAACCCTGCTATAGAATCTAGTGCTTCATGTTCTAGCTGTGCTTTCAAGTAATTGAATTTTTGTACATTTGTTAGTGACAAGTTAAGGTGTACGGCCGACTCATATGAGTCCCAGAAAGTTTGCCATTCTAAGATGTTGCCTGAGAATATTGGAAGCGAAAGTTTTGGTAGGCGGTGACTACTAGCTGACGAAAATATACTTTGCTGTGTGTTGAACGTATGACTGGCTTGTACAGACGGGTTCTCAAACGACTGTGCGTTGTGTGGGTTGGCTATGTTGTGCGTTGGAACAAACGGTATAGTTTCTGGATTTAATGTGTGGGTTGTTGTATGTGATTCAATATGATGGGACTGCGGTGTTTGGACATTTTGTATGAACTTACGTATGTGGCGAATCTTCGTTTCCATATCCACTGAATATTCGTCTGAATCAATAATCTCATTTTCCACATTTTCCGGTTCTGTTAACTTTAGAATTTGTTCGTTTAAGTCCTCAAACAATGTTTGTTTTTGCACTAGTTTTCCGAGTGTTGCAATAACTTCTTCTTCGTCGAAATTCGAATTTTCCTTCGCTTCATCTTATCTTTGGAATAATCTGGTAACAGCGCTTCTGTTCCCCGATCGGACGGATTTCAATTTTACGAGATCCTGGTCACGGCACCATAAATATAGATGATAGTTCAGGCAACGAAATTACAACAACAGTTCAGCCATTACATTTAATATACAAGTACGTATTTCCGCCCAAGGCGACGTCACTGACAATACGACGTCGACAATAGACATGTACAATAGTTGGAACGTTATGTTCCCGCGATACTCTCAACAAATACACTTGCCAAAACTTGATTACAAAGTTATTAAACACAAAACCAATTAAAATTGGGCGCGAACATGTAGGGTGCGAAAGTGAAAGGGGGCGAACATGAATGGGTGCGAACGTGAATGGGCGCGAACGGACCCGGATTCAAAATACAGTATGTGATCACGTTTGCACTGAATGTAATTCAATTTTTTAGTCGGTATTTAATGTTTGAACTTACAAATTAACTTAAGGGACAATCTGTATACCATTTCACAGCATTATAATGTTCTATAGCACCAAGTAAGACTCAATAAAAGGTTAGCGGTCAATTTCCAGGGAAAGTTAGAGAAACCGGATGTTAACAACTTGTGTATTTCCAGAGACAAGTACGGATACATAAGGCCAAATTCCGAATTTAATTTTTCGCCATAAAGTTATAATAATATATTTATATCTAAATTTAATGTTTACAAACATGCTAAACAAAACATAAAAAATATTTTTTGCAAACTGTGCAAACAGTAAATAAAAAATAATGTTGGAAATGTTGGTGAATATAAAAACATACAAAAATAAATGTTGGCGAACTTGGCTAAGTTGGCAAACTTCAGTAAGTTGGCCTACATTACATATAAAACAATGTTGGCGAACTTGGTAAACAATAATTATTATGTTAAGGTTGGCAAACAATAATAATTCTAAAAAATTGGCGAAGTTGGCGCACACTTGGCGAACAGTTGTTGTGTGTTTGCTGGGAAGGACAATTTTTGGGTAAATTCATCTATACATGACCAACTTTTTATATTCTATATACGGTCCTGAACAGTGTTAATTATATCGCAAATGAATAAAGATCCGAGTGAAGCTTTATTCAATTCATTTATATTCCAATCATGTTTTTATATAAATGTGTGCCACTATTCTCGCGCTTTGCATATCATTTACAGTTTGAAGTTTCTGACACAAAGTCATTGTATATAAATTAAAAGATCCACGGTTTTAAAATTACTGAAATTATTCACATACAGCGATTTGCATTCTTTCATACAGCTTACTATTCGTAATCTGAATTTTGCAGGTCTTCCCCGTAATCACTCTCTTGTCTCGGAAGATAATGAAGTCATCATAGAGCAACATAATACATCGAATTAATTATTTTGGTTGAATTATTTGGAGAAATACATGTACGCAAACTGAATTTTCCAAAAGGAAGTTTTAAATGAAACTAATTATCTGCGCGGTTACTGGTGTAAAAGAAACACAATCTGGATATCATATTTTTTTTTTTAAATAAAAAAATCAGGGCTGGCGGGGATAAAAAGTTATCAATTAATTTTAATTGGCCTTACAGTTATTTCAATTTTTATCATGCCATGCGAAAATTCCAAGCAACGCAAATACGCAAACTTTTTCCAAGAGAAAGAAGACTTGGTACCGGCATTTGACAATTATTCCGTGGAAAGATACGTATTTCCTTATGAAATGTTCTTTACAAATGAAAAGTACAATTTCGATGGGTTAGGAATAATTAAGTATAATTTAAAAGTCATGTTTATTGAAATAAAGTTTTGCAATTGTATGTGTTATGTGGAGTGTGTGATTGTACATATGGTAATTATACAGGTTATAAGTAATCTTCTGTAAAAATTACAATATCAAAATATATTACAAATTACAAAATTACAAAACAAAGCATGTGTTAATATATCACATGAGTTAATTATCGATGTTCCTTATGTTTTTAACCTTCATATTTGTATTCATCTATTTCAATTTGTATACATTTGGTAAAAACCAAAAGAAGTACAGTAGATAATTTGGTAGGATATATATGATGTATTTTGAAATTTCTGAATTCTCTTAACTAATTTTAAATTAACATGGACTGTATTGTTATGTCTATTTGTAGGCAGTTCACAGATTAGGGGGACAAGCAATGAAGCAGGAGTGTGATCAACTTAAAGTACAACTTATAAGTGGAACAAAATTTAAAGAAGCCAGAGAATACTATATTCAGACGTCAGGAAAAAGTACGTATTTAAAAATCATTTCCCCTACCATTATACACAAATTGTCAGCCATCATGCCAAGAATAAGCAATGAAAGATGTGTTTGATTGACCAAAAATACATCTGACAGATGCAAATCTGATTGATTAGAATTCAGATCTCCTCTCGGTTAAAAAAAAATGTGTTAAAAATTGAAGACAAGTCTTTACAGCCTCTACAAAGATTTATCATTTTAGTGTTTGCTATTTGGAATTTTGTTTATTATTTTTTTTGTGTTCATTTTATGGTATTCATGTTGATGATTAAGTCTGCTGGTGGACTGATAGTCCTCTAGGGTTTCACAAGCCCAGTTGCCAATACTTCGGTACTGGCATGAAAATACGGATTTTATGTTACAAAAATTTGCTGTTACAAAATTTTGGAAATTATTCAAAATTAAGGAATGTATCTTCTTCATGCAAAGCTCTGAGTCCTTTCCCGGCGTTTGCTATACTTTTTTGTCATTTTTTATTTATTGCTCTTCGACTTTTTAATAAGCTTTGAATTTTCAAATATTTTGGCCTCGATCATCACTGAAGAGACATTGATTGTCGAAATGCCATCTGGTGCAAAAAAAATGGTAGACTTTATGTTCTTAAGTCACATTATTTCAAGGGAAGTGAGATCATTTCTTACATGTATACAAACTATGAAAAAGATATCATAGGAATTTACAGCTGTACATGCGTTTACCTCTTTTTCGTTGTTTACCTTATATTACCTCGATCAAACAGTGAAACTGTCAAACTAACACCTGTTATCCATACAAAATTAGATAGAAAGGGACAAAAGGTAAGAAATAAGGTTCCCAAGCCATATATGACAGTTACCGAATTAGATTTAATACCGGGTTTGTAATAACATGAGCAACACGATAGGTGTCACATGTGTAGCAGGATCTGCTTACCCTTCTGGAGCACCTGAGATCAGCCACAGTTTTTGGTGTGGTTCGTGTTGCTCAGTCTTTAGTTTTCTATGTTGTGTTTTGTGTTCTTTTGTTTGTCTGTTGGTCTTTTTTCTTTTTTAGCCATTGAGTTGTCTGTTCATATTCGACAAATGAGTTTGAATGTACTTCTGGTATCTTTCGCCCCTCTTTTACATTGAGTCACTAACAATATAATAGGATAATAACCTTTTATGCAAGACTGTTTTGTTTGAATAACCTTTGTCTTATTTTCAATTGTTAAACAAACTAAGGCCTAATTAAGAACATTTTAAATACTTTAATTTTGATATTTTTGGGAACATTGCAAAATTACATACGCGCAAATTCATCGACAATACAAAATTCATGAAAATAAGTATAGATGAAAAAAGTACATATACAGTAAAGCAGATAGACATAAACTGTTAACACACCACATAATCAGCAAACCAAGGTATTGACAGAAGTCAGTAATTACTGAAATAATCATTCAACTCCTGAAAGTTATTGCCTATGAATTACAAGTTTTTAGACCCCTACCGACAAAATCAGTTTTCCACACTTTTTTGCTTCATGCTTGAAGATATTGATTTGAAATTTGGTATAAAGTTTTATCATATCAAGTTACAGATCAAGTTCGAATTATGTTCCGGTCTGATGATTTATGGTCCTTAGACTTAGAAAATTCACTTAAATAATCAGTTTTCCGCACTTTTTTTGTCATGCTTGAAGATATTGATTTAATAATTGGTATATAGTTTTATCATAACAGATAAGTTACAAATCATGATCGAATTTTGTTCCGGCCTGATGATTTTGTGCAGAGTTATGGTCTTTTGAGTTGGAAAATGCACTCAAATAATCAGTTTTCCGCACTTTTTTTCATGCTTGAAGATATTGATTTAATGATTGGTATATAGTTTTATCATGACAAGTAACAGATCAAGTTCGAATTTTGTTCCGGTCTGATGATTATGTGCAGAGTTATGGTCCTTGGATAAATAATCAGTTTTCCACACTTTTTTTCGTCATGCTTGAATGTATTGACTTGATATTTGTTATATAGTTCACACCATGACAAGTTATAGATCTAGTAAGCATTTTGATCAAATACAATGAATTCTTAACCGGTAAGGGACTATGTATTGCCATCAATACTCTCAGAATGCTTGTTGAATTTAAACTTAATTCTTGAAAACTATTGCAGATAGAGAGAAAACGTAAGCAGTCAAATTAATCAGTCTAATAACATATATACAAATACATCAACATTACAGGAGTGGACATTTTTTACCCATTTTTATACGACCGCAAATTTATTTGCGGTAGTATTATGTATGGAGTTGTCTGGGTCTGCGTCTGAAGACATTTTGGTTCGCAGACAATAATTTGAGTAGAAGTTCATGGATCTCTATGAAATTTTAACATAAGGTTCTATGCCACTGAAGAGTGGTTGTGTGTGTTTTTTTCGGGGGCTATTGTCTTTGCGATTTTGTAATTAGGGGCTAAAAAGGTCCGTTCTACTGGTTCATGATTCGCAGACAATAATTGTAATGTAAGTGTATGGATGTGTAAGAAATTTTAGTAATAAGGGGCCAGAAAGGAACCAAAAACAATTATTTGTCTGGTTTTAAGACAATTACTTGAGTATAAGAGATATTTATTTAGTCAATATTTTAGCACAAGGTTCCACTTTACAATAGGAAGGTTGGGATTAATTTTGGGGGTTATTTTTTTTCTTTAAAAATGTCCTGTACTAAGTCAGGAATATGGCCATTGTTATATTATAGTTCGTTTCTGTATGTGTTACATTTTAACGTTGCATGGTTTGTTTTCTCTTATTTTTGAGTGTAAATTCACATTGCGATACGACGTGTCACGGTACTTGTCTATCCCAAATTCATGTATTTGGTTTTGATGTTATATTTGTTATTCTCGTGGGATTTTGTCTGTTGCTTGGTCCGTTTCTGTGTGTGTTACATTGTAGTGTTGTGTCGTTGTTCTCCTCTCGTATTTAATGCGTTTCTCTCAGTTTTAGTTTGTTACCCCGATTTTGTTTTTTGTCCATGGATTTATGAGTTTGAACATCGGTATACTACTGTTGCCTTTATTTATTGTCATAGCTGTTAAAGAATTAGGGTCCAAAAAGCTTAAGGGTCTAACAAAAATATGTTTTGTCAGGTTTACAGACAAATAACTTGAGTATAAGTGTATGGCACAAGGTTCCATACCACAATAGGAAGGTTGGGATTTATTTTGCGGGTTATTTTCGTAGCTGTTTGGGAATTAAGGGTCCAAAAGGGGTGAAAAAAATAAGCATGTTTCAGGACAATAATTGGTGCATAAGAGTATAGATTTCTATGAAATTTTACCGCAAGGTGCCATACTTCAAGATGAATGTTTGAAATGATTTTTGGCGGGTCATGGCCCATATCGTTTAATAATTAGGGGTCGAAAAGGGGCAGAAAACAACTATTTTTCTGGTTTGCAGGCAATAACTTGAGTAAAGATCTCTATTCAATTTCATCACAAGATGCCATACCACAATAGGAAGGTTAGGGTTTATTTTGGGGGTTATTAAAGTAGCTGTTTAGGAATTAGGGGCCAAAAATGGTCTAACAAAAACAATTATTTGTCTGGTTCTCAGACAATAATTGAGTTTAACTGTATATATCTCTATTCAATTTAAGCACAAGATTCCATACCACAATAGGAAGGTTCAGATTTTTTTTTTTTTTTTTTTGTAGCTGTTTAGTTATTAAGGCCTAAAAGGGATAACAAAAAACAAGCATTTTTCATGTTTCAGGGCACTAATTTGTGCATTGGAGTATGGATTTATATGAAATTTTAATACAAGGATCCATACTTCAAAAGGAAAGTTGGGATTGATTTAAGGGGTCATGGTCAAAACCGTTTAATAATCAGGGGCTGAAAAGGGGTAAAAAACGAGGATTTTCTGATCTGAGGACAATAACTTCAATTAAAGTCTATTTATTGTTATCTAATTGTGCCACAAGGTGTTAAACCTTAAAATAAAGTTTGGTATTGATTTTAGGGGTTGTGACCCTATTGGTTTATTTAAAAGGGGCCAAATCAATACTGTGTATAAACTGCTTATTTCTTTAGCAATTTCAATGTGGTTTAATTCAAAAGTCTTGAATTCTTGAGAGTCTTTAATATGCTGAATCTAATTGGATATTTATTATTTGGATGTTATGGTCTGTTTTTGAAATGATGCATATTAAGGTTCAAAGGGTCCAAAATTTAACTTTGTTTGATTTCTTTAAAAATTATGTGATTGGTGTTCCTTGATATGCTGAATCTAATTGTGTATCTAGATTTTCTTAATGTTGAGGCCTGTCATCAAATTTGTCCACATTAAGGTCCAAAGGGTCCAAAATACAACATTTTGTGATTTTCAAAAAAATTAATTTTGTGGTAGGTTTGTTAGTTATTCTGTTTAAACTTATTTTCTGAATGCTATATATATATTTAATTTTTTTTCATGAAGCAAACTCCCTTAAAAATAAGCTTTTATTGTTTATTAATAAACATGTGTTTAGATTATTGAATTTGGGCTCAGTTTTCAAGTTGTTCCAAATGGGGGTCCAAATTAAACCGTGTTTGATTTCAACATAAATTGGATATATATATGAGGTTCTTTGAAATGCTGTATCTAAACCTGTATTTAAATTTTGGATTTTGGGCACTTTTTCAAGTTGGTCCAAATGAGGGTCCAAAATAAAAATTTGTTTGATTTCAACAAAAGATAAATTTATAGGGTTCTTTGAAATGAATCTAAACATGTATTTATTTATTTTTATTTTGGGCTCTGTTATCGAATTGGTCCAAAGGTTTTTAAATTAAACTTTTGTTTGATTTCATCAAAAATTGAATTCTTGGGGTTCCTTATTATGCTGATTTTAACCATGTACTTAGATTTTGGATATTGGACCATAATAGGTAAATGTCCATTTGAAATTTTTCAGTTCTTTGACCACATTCACTTTGTGTCACACTCCTCTGCTGTGTCAAATATTCAATCACAATTCAAATTCAAAGCTGTTTTAATTTCGCCATGGCGTTGTCAGTTTATTTTAGATTTATGAGTTTGACTGTCCCTTTGGTATCTTTCGTCCCTCTTTTAAGCTTAAATGTTGTGTCCATACTTGCCCAAACTGTTCAGAATTTGACCTCTGTTGTCGTATCAAACTGCGCCTAACGGAACATTTTATTGCATTTATGGACATTTTCTTCATAATTGTAAAATAGAGAATTAAAAAGATAAAATATTCACTAAGGTAAATCTACAAATAAACAAATTAACCAATTCAGATTTAAAAAAGAGAGATAAGATACCAATTAGAGACGCTGAAAAATTTCTATAGAAAAAGTTAAAAAAAAATAACAAAAGGACCAATGAAACTAACAAAATATTATTGTATAGAAAAAAAAGCAAAGGACTGAACAACACCAACCCGACCAAAGAAACAAATCTGAAGTCAGGTTCTCTGAAAGTGTAAGCATCTATACTTCTACACATGCACCACACATGGTAAAGCCCAAGCAAGTGAAAATAGGGTAATAAGTCGCTTTCGGCATTTTGGTTATGTCGCAATCACAGAAGAGGGGAGGGATTATGGTTAGTACAAGTGGAGCATATGGGTCAATATGCCCAATTCATTTTAGGTTATGGAAGCATTTCTTCAAATCCGTTGTCAATATTGTTACCCTCCCTCTTTGGCGTTTAAGTATGCAGTGAAAGATGATAGGATTGTAAAATAAGGGATCTATCAGAGGTCTAGAATGGTTTTTAATTTAACACCACTGATATTAATAGGACATATGCATAGCATTACTATATGTATGAATATCCTTGTTCAATTCTGTGGAATGTTGACTAAAATGTTTGTCCATTTATCGATGACACACAGAATTGAAGAAAACCCATTTAAAAGATGCTATTTATTGATCTTGGATATACACTTTTGTTCAAGTTTCATAACATTCCTTGATGGTTTACAAATGTATCATGTAAAAACATTTAAACCTAAACGATTTGTTAATTTTAAGTTCAAAATAAACTAATAGTCGATATATAAGTAAAATACTGAAAAAAAGCTTCCGTCAAATTTTTAAGTACCATAAACACAATGAAGGTTTGACTTATTAATTGATAGGTAGCAAAAGTTGACCCCAGACGGTATCCCCTTGTTAATTGCAAAAAAAAGTTCTTGAGTTGTAAATACGGTAAAATTAAGATTGCTATTTTTATTATTTTGCTATGGATACTGTCTTTTTATCATAAATAAGTTGAATATCTATATCATTAACGGGAAGCTTAATACAAAAATTTATGATAAAAGAGATGATTTTTCGTTTCCTATCGTTAATTATCCATTTTTAGATGGTGATGTTCTCTTGTCACCATCTTATGGTGTTTATATATCTCAACTTGTACGATTCGCTCGTGTATGTAACAACGTATTAAATTTTAGCGAGAGAAATTTATGTATTACTAAAAAATTATTACACCAGGATTTTCGTTATCACAAACTAGTCAAAACATGTACTAAATTTTATCATCGGTACAAGGACATCATTCGTAAATATAACTCAGCATGTAGACATCTTATACGTTCAGGTATTTCACATTCAAACTTTTATGGTAATATTCTTTACAAAGCACAAAAATGTCAGTATTCACCTAAAAAGCTAACGAAACCTTTAAACAGACTTATTAAGTGCCAGTCTGCCTAAGAATCAGGCAGTGGTGAAAACATGACCAAAAAAACCCACCCTATTTGACATTAATTTCTGTTCATAATATGTAGTTATGCACAAAAATAAAATTCATTTCCATTTTCTGTTCTGGTAATAGAAGATACCATTTGGTTGAAATGCACTACAAATTACCAAATAAGGGGAGATTACTCTGTAATTTGCTATCATTCTAACCAATTTTCTAACCAAGTTATTTGATATTACCAGACAAACACAAACGAAAGACTAATACTTTTTAACTCAGGATGATGGTTAGTATTAAATAGCATGATTAGCTCGGTGGGTTTTTTCTAATCATGTTTTAATTTTTACCTAAATTGCCTGATCCTTACAAAGACTGGCACTTAAGAAGGAATATAGTTACGATACTGTTGCCAGGTCATTAAAGATTGCATATTTTGGCTTTTATATTGATTCACTTATAGGGTCTTTGCATCAGAATTAAACATATTTATTCTAAAACCAGTTGTTGGCATGACACGGATTATGTTCTTCTCATATATTTTATGATGGTATAATACTTAATCCCTAACGGGAGGGATTGTGCTTGATATTCATATGATTAAGACATAATCTTTCAATCAGTTTAATTGAGGTCTGAAGCTGGCATGTAACTGCTAATAGTCCTTTGTTAATTTATGTATGATTGTCATTTAGTTTAGTTTCTTTTGTTACCTATTCTTACATCGGACTCGGACTTCTCTTAAACTGAGTTTTACTATACGTATTGCTACATTGGCTCGAGGTGTAGGGGGAGATCTCAAAAAACATGTTTGATCCCGCCGCATTTTTGCGCCTGTCCCAAGTCAGGAGCCTCTGGCCTTTGTTAGTCTTGTATGATTTTTAATTTTAGTTTCTTGTGTATAATTCGGAGTTTAGTGTGACGTCCATTATCACTGAACTAGTAACATATTTGTTTAGGGGCCAGCTGATGGACTCCCCCGGTTGTGGAAGTTTCTCGCTGCATTGAAGACCCATTGGTGGCCTTCAGTTGTTGTCTGCTCTATGACCGGGTTGTTGTCTCTTTGACACATTCCCCATTTCCATTTTCAATTTTATTCTGTCTATCTTCTGTAAAATTCCATGAAGGTTTGGCAAAGTTATAAATAACTTGAAAACTTAACACTAACACTTTATTTAAATGTTGTCTGTAATAAAAATAATAAAAAAACTATTTAAAAGTAGAAAACGGTAAAAATAAAAAATAAATAAATTTTGAGCTGGATACTGGTTTTTTTTATCATAAAAAGCTTTGGTTTAAATTTCACAAAATTCCATCAAGGTTTGAAAAAGTTATTGATGTCTTACAAAAAAACTTTAAACAAAGAACGAGCCCTTATGGCGACTGCCATAACAATATAGAAAAGTTGCACATGTATGCTTGCTCGTTTTGAAGCTGAGATATTTTATCATATTTGTTTCAATTTAGGGGTTCAAAGTGAGATATACATTCTGCAATTTTGGAAACACTGAAAACCCATTGGTGGTGCAGCTTTTGTAGATGAAAAAAGATTTTTTCCCAAAGCTAAATTAACTTAAAATTCATAGGAAAAAGTAAAATCACAAAAATACTGAACTTCGAGGAAAATTACATATATGCAAATATTGAATGCTAAATAGGTCGCTTTTCAATACAGTGCAAATGTCAAAACTTATTCACTTAGATATTTGAGATAACAACATGTCTAATTATACACTTTGACGTGCATTAGAGATATTGATACTTATATTCCATAATGGTAAAGAAAATCATCATGTCGTCCGTAAAGCGAGGTATAACTTCTTCATAATATTGACTTCCAGGAACCCTAAATACAAAGGTATTCCTGTCAACAGTAATACAGTATCCCAGAAATCGTGATAAAACTTAATGCCCTGGAATGTTTTACCAGTAAAAAGATATTAAGTTATTTATCATCTTAATAACGTGTTATAGTGTTCTTTTATTTGTCTTTGTAAATGAACTTTACTGTTTAGTCCTTTTTGGTAATGTCCTTTTGCCATATTGTTTTTCTTTGTTGACATATTTGTTTGTTTTTATAGTGATTAAGATTATAAAACATTTTTTTTCTGCTAAACACTTATTTTTTACATTTTTACCTATTATAAGAAGATGTGGTATAAGTGCCAATGAGACAACTCTCCATACATTAGTCATAAAGTATTTAAAGTAAACAATTATAGGTCAAAGTACGGCCTTCAACACGGAGCCTTGGCACGGTATAAAGGGCCCAAAATGACTAGTGTAAAACAATTCAAACAGGAAAACCAACCAATCTATATAAAAAAACTAGAAACACTTATGAACCACACCAACAAGCGATGCGGCTGAACAACAGGCTCCTGTGTTTGTTTTGTTCACACATTGTTGTCAATATAATGGAATTGTATGCGACTGTTATAAAAGTAAGAGGTTTAGCTAGCTATGAATCCAAGTTAAATCCACCATTTTCTGCCTAAGGAAATGCCTGTACCAAGTCAGGGATATGACAGTTGTTTTAAATTCGTATCATGTGTTTGAGCTTTTGATTTTGACATTTGTTTAGGGACTTTCCGATTTTAATTTTTTTATGGAGTTCGGTATTTTTATTGTTTTATTTTTTGTTCAACAGAAATTCAAAATTCAAAATGTGAAAATTGGAATCATCTCTTGTCGCAAAGATAAGTTCTTGTCCGATGCTCAGCGTCAATTTCAAGATGCAATTCAAGATATCAATTAGAACTAAATGTTTATGTGGTATTCTTTTCTCAATTTCACTGAGATTGAAGAATTCAACATGATTATTCATCATTTATTGAGCAGGAAATGAAATTGAAGTATAAGGCCAGCTTCTTTAAACTTTCACAGAATATTCTGGATGAAACAGCCTCATATGAATAAAGGAAGATGTCGGAAAGCAGATAGTCACAGTTGGTTCCCATGGAACTGCCGATTGTCTGCCAAAGACGTGTTCTCCGACAGTAACAAATGTGTTGCGGAGAAAAAAATCCGTCTTTTGACGATGTCATTTTCAGTGAAAGCTTTTGCTTACTCAGAGCGATTTTTTTTTTATCTCAGCGGTCTCGGAGGGCCCCATGTGAGCTTTTGCCATCACTTGGCGTCCGTCGTCGTCATCGTCTGTTGTAAACTGTAAGAATTTTCTCCTCTGAAACTACTAAACCAAATATCTTCAAACTTTAACCGAATGTTTCTTAGAGTATATAGTTATAAATTGTATCCGAAGTTTTGATCCATCAACAAACATGGCCGTCAAGGCTAAAATGGAACATATAGATCAAATGCAGTTTTTGGCTTATACCTAAAAAGCTAAAGCATTTAGAGCAAATCTGACAAGGATTCAAACGTTTTATAGATCAAGATCTATCAGCCCTGAAATTTTCAGACGAACAGAACAACCCATTGTTGGGTTGCTGCCACTAAATTGGTAATCTTAAGAAAATTTTGCAGTTTTTGGTTATTTTCTTGAATATTATTGAAGATAAATATAAACTGTAAACAGCAAAAAAATTTAGCAAGCAAGATCTACAAAAAGTCAATATGACCAAAATTGTCAATTGACTACTTACAGTACAGCCTGTGACATCCTCTTAATTATGTCCACCCTCTTGCATGGTCAACATCCAATGGTGGCCATTTTTGAGGGTATTCAATCTTGAGATGTTGGCCATTTATTGGGGTCATAAAACATAGGTTGATGTTTTATCTAATCATGTTACCTGTTGAAATCAATCAGAGTTGAAGTTTTTAGCTTGTATGTTTCATTAAAATTTACCTGTACAGGTAACTCAGGTTTCTTTTTAAAAATGACATTTCACCTTTTTTGGAAAATGTAGAATAAAATATTGTTTTATTCTTTGTTAATTTATATTATTTATTGATTTATCTGTCTTTAAATTTATTCAAATTTATTTTTTATTTGTTTTTAAATTAATTTTTGTATGTTTTTTGTTTCTTATTCTTTTAATTTCATCTTGGTGACAATTTTGAATAGCAAAAAAAACAAAAAAAAGTTGAAGATAAAGTTATTGACTAGCATTTGAAAGACAACAGATTTTAAATAATCATTTTTTAAGTAAAAAAATAATAAATGTACATGATGTTCATTATTCAATTGTTTGTTTGCATTATTTATTGAACTATTATTAATAATAACTAATAATCAAGCAAATGATATTTTTAAAGAAACCATGAGGCTAGTAAATTTTAGCAAGCCGTTTTCTTAAGGTGGTACCTAACACTACAGGGAGATAACTCTGTAAAATCAGTAGAACATTTTAATGATGTTGTGTTACTAAGGGAATAATAAGCTTCTCAATTATCAAAATAAGTTTTTGTCAAACTGCTATACAATCAGTGTATTTTTTCTGATTAAACCGTTGGTTCAAATTTTTTGATTCTTTTATATTTTTGTCAAAGGGAATATTTTGTCAAAATTTTAAGAAAATTAAAAGAGCCAAATTAATTTTAGTTGAGGTGCTGGGTACCACCTTAACAAAATAAACTGATCAGTAACAATCCTTTTACAATAAATTTTGATATCATCTATAATCATTCAGGAGAACTACAAAATCATTATACGGTTTAGGAAAAAACTATTTTTGTCTATCTTTATTTTTTTCAAATCTGATAACAGGAGTTGTGCATGAACAATTATTGTTGAAGAGACTTATTTTCCAAATGCCAACCTAGTTATCATCAAATTTTGATAAAAACACATTAAAAATGCTAATCATAATGAAAAATGTTCCTATCTCTGAATAAAGTGAATCTAATGAAAAAAAATATTTAAAGAAAAATATTGTCTTGCTTTTTTAAACAACTATGAACTAATTAAATATGTTATCCACGGTTTGGCTAATTTCTGTCAGTTAAAGGCCAAAATTTGACAAAATTACACTTATATAGATGGTGACACTTTTATGGTCTATTAATTAAATCTTTTTTTTTTTGTGAACATTATATTGTTGAAAGTGCTAGACTGGCATGATACATGTACATATTCTTGGTATACATTTGCAAAGAATATTTCCGTCAACCCAGGCCTTTGAGATAAAGTTAAAAATTGCAGAGACTTGAATGAATTAAACCTTTTTAAAGCTGTTGATGAAAAATTAATTTAAAGAAAAATATAAGAATATTTTTGAAAATAGATTTAAGAATAAAAACTTTGATAAAAACTGTTTATACTCAAATGTGTCACTAAAGTAGAGAGTTAGTGGTCACAATTTATATAGAAATAGAAAATAGTGGACAATATATAATTCCTAGAAAGGATAGAATATGTAAACTGTGCCACTTGCTGGACAATGAAGAACACTCCTTTCTTAATGGTAAAATAAAAAAAAATAACTTGAGATAATCTTTTTGAAAATTGTTTACCTTTTCATAATAAGGTCTCTTAAGAACAAAAAATGAAAGAAATGCTAAACCTCAATATATGAACATGTTTAAAATATTGGCTCCTTTATAAAATAGTCATAAATTAGAACTGAGGGCAGAAACCTAAAAAACATTCCATGTGTTAATTTCTTATAGAATTGTTATTTCTTTGCATCATAATGTTTTTTTTGTCACAAACAATATGTTTATATGAAAATAAAAAGATTATGAAATTTTGTTGTAATGAATATTTCGGATATATTTATTCAATTAAGAATTGAATGCTCTTTTTTGTAAATTTATTGGGGTGTAAAAGCGTTGACCGAAGTACATTTTGTATGAAGCGCGGAAGCGCTTCATACTTAAAATGTGCGCACGGTCAACGCTTTTACAACCCTATAAAGTTACAAAAAAAGCATTCAATACTTATAATTACATTTTTACCTATATGATCATGAAAACACGCCTTTTATCAAGTTTTTATTTCATTTACCTGTGCACTTTATTGTGGGACCTCGTGTCATCATGAATGAGAAGTTTTATTGAGTGATACAACTGCTTACGGAATAACACATGATGTGCAGTTAGCCAATCAGAATAACGTATTGTAATGAAACATACATCTAATGTAATTATTAGAGAAATAATGAATTGCCTAAATTTTATTTAGAATAAGTCATAAAAACATTTTTTAACTTTGTTAAACAGTGTTGAATGCAGATCAGTCTATCTACAATGCTCTAATTATAAACCATTTTGAATTACGAAAATTAATTTGAGTAACACCTTTTCAATAGAAAAAGGCAGGCATTGGAAAAGTTTGCATTATATCAGAAGATGATACTCATTTATTCTACTTACCATTAAGTACATGTAAAAAATAACTTTTAAAATTGATTTAAAACTATTTAAAAGGTGTATTGTCAAACAAATAGTCATGAGTCAATTAAAAAAATATAAAGCTATTTGTTCAAATAGTTTTATTATTTCATTTTGTTTTTGAAATTTCTTGACATAGTACTCTCAGATCTGTTCATTGTGTCTTTATGTGTCGGGATGTATAAGTACCCGGCCACGTCAACTTGTATGTTTGTCCATCTGATGAGTTGAGCCTTTTTCAACTGATTTTTATAGTTCGTTCTTATGTTGTACTGTTATACCACTGTCCCAGGTTAGGGGGAGGGTTAAGATCCCGCTAACATGTTTAACCCCGCCACATTATTTATGTATGTGCCTGTCCCAAGTCAGGAGCCTGCAATTCAGTGGTTGTCGTTTGTTTATATGTTACATATTTGTTTTTCGTTCATTTGTTTTACATAAATAAGGCCGTTAGTTTTCTCGTTTGAATTGTTTTACATTGTCTTATCGGGGCCTATTATAGCTGACTATGCGGTATGGGCTTTGCTCATTGTTGAAGGCCGTACGGTGACCTATAGTTGTTAATGTCTGTATCATTTTGATCTTTTGTGGATAGTTGTCTCATTGGCAATCATACCATATCTTCTTTTTTTTTTATATAATCACAGTTATTAAGTTTGACAAACACATATATGTATATTTTACCTGAGACACATGACCTGTATGTTATATCATTTTAACACTTCAATGCACCCAAGATTTCCCTTTATCCTTGACTAGTTTATGATAAATACTTTGTGTATTGATTAAGCAACAGGGAGTATAATGATGGACATAAAGGGCCACCATGGTGGACAAAATGTTTAGGGCCACCATGAATAAGATAATGTCACAGGTAGTACTGTAAGAAGTAATTGCCCTTTAAAGACAAGTTTACACAACTTGTTCATCGTTTGCTAACGTTTGAAAATCTTCTCCTCTGAAACTACTAGGCCTAATACTTTTAAACTTTAACTGAATGTCCCTTAGGGTAACTGGTTTATACATTATATCCGAAGTTTTGATTCATTAACAAACACGGCCGCCATGGCTAAAAATAGAACATAAGGGTCAAATGCAGTTTTTGGCTTTTATCCCAAAAAATATAGCAGTTAGAGCAAAAGTGACATGGAGTTAAAGTGATGAATAAATCAAGATCTATCTGCTACGAAATTTTCAGAGCAATTGGAACACCCATTATAGGGTTACTGTCCGAAATAGTTTATTTTATGAAATTTTGCTTTTTTTGGTTATCTTAAATATTATAATAGAGAGAAAGAGCATATGGCAAAAATGTTCAGCGACTCTTTTCACAAAAAATCTTACGACTAAAATTGATCGTAAGTTATACTAAAATGTGTATGACATACGAGTTTTTTTACTCTTAAAATTTTTTGTGAAAAGAGCCGCAGCTACATTTTTAAGTAGGATCTACATATATAAGTCAAATGATAGAAATAGTCAATTGACTCCTTAAGGAGTTATTGCCCTTGAAACGTTTATTTTTTACATTTTTTCGTGCAAGTCTGTTACTTTTTCAAAAATCTTCTTCTCTGAAACTACTGGGCCAAATACTTCCAAACTTTAATTGAATGTTCCTTAGGGTATCTAGTTTATAAATTGTATCCGAAGTTTTGATCCATCAACAAACATGGCCGCCATGGCTAAAAATAGAACATAAGGGAAAAAAACAGTTTTTGGCTTATATCTCAAAAACTGCAGCAGAAAGAGCAAAAGTGAAGGGGAGTTAAAGTGATAAATGGGCCATGATCTATCTGTTATGAAATTGTTAGACAAGATCGATAACTCTTTGTTGGGTTACTGTTGGAAATAATTTATTTTTATTAAATTTTACTGTTTTAGGTTGTTTTCTTTAATATTATAATAGATAGAGAGAAAGTATAAATGGCAATAATTGTTCAGCTAAGTAAGATTTACAAATAAGTCAACATGATCCTGAAGGAGTTATTGCCCTTAAAACATTTTTTTTAACATTTTTTGTGAAAGTCTAATTACTTTTTCAAAAATTTTCTTCTCTGCAACTTCCTGGTCAAATACTTAAATACTTTAATGGAATGTCCTTTAGGTATCTTATTCATAGATTGTATTCGGGGATTTGATCTGTTCAAAAACATGGCGGCAGTTTATAAAAATAGAACATAGGGGTCAAATAAATTTTCTGGCATTTTACTTATTTGTAGATCTTACTTTGCTGAACAATTATTGCCATTTATACTTTCTCTCTATCTATAATAATATTAAAGAAAATAGCCTAAAACAGTACACTCGTATTAGCCTCTTGTTTTAATAAAGTATGATTTTTCGCTTCCTAAAACAAGATATTTGTATTGAGTTGGCAATTCTGTTTTTATGAAATAAAGCGGGACCAATGCTTCTATGTTTTGGAGTTAGTACGAGTAATTCCTGTGTAAAGAATGTCGAATGTTTCAATATTGCATAACTAAAGGACCCATGATTGCATGTATTCCCAACATATCTGTTGAATTGTTTAGAGACTTTCCGTTTTGAATTTTCCTCGGAGTTCAGTATTTTTGTGATTTTACTTTTTAATATACACATCTTATATCTCAATATCCGTGAGTAAGTAGCTTCCCAATGACTCTGAAGCATTTTTTATTGCTGATGAAGTAGACGCTAAATAAATTAAAAAGCGTTTTTTTTTGTTTTTTTTTGGGGGGTTTTTTTTTTTTTTTTTTTTTTTTTGGAAAAGGGTGGGGGCGGGGGCATGTGGTAGACAAAATATAAAAAATCTAACCAATGTTGTTGGTATAGGACATTTATGTTATTTTATGTGTTCAGTAAGGAAAGAAAAATTCAGCTCTTCATCTTTGGGAGAAATTCAAATTTTGAAACTCATAAATAATTTCATTATTTTTTGCATAATAAAAAAACGCTTATCATATATTTCCTATGGAGATCTGATTTGTCTGTCAATGAACTGGTTTTAAAAAAATATGGAGAAATTTTACATACCAAAAACCAAAGAAGCCGGTTGGTACCTATTTATTTATGAAATAACATTTTTGTTTGCATATTTTTACAGATAGACTGCAACTTTTGGAAAGAATTAGCAGTGCATATGAATTTAAGTCAATTCTATCAAAGGGAACTTATGCTTCATATGAGAACCGGGTATATTTAGCAGGATCTGTTAAAACAGGCAAGAGCACTCTAGCAAGTGTCTTAATAGGTGAAAAAGTTCCAACCGATTGGAAGTCTACCGATGGACTTATTATACATTTTGGAAAAAATGGGATTGATTTGACGGAAAGAAAAATGATTCCATTAAAAAAAGGTAAAGTTATATTTTACATTTTGTTGGTTTACCATAATATTTTCTTTAAGGAATCGATTAATTAATGATCACATTTGGTCCAGCAGTACTGTTTGATGAAAATGTAAACCTCATGTTGGGCCACTGATTTTCAAATATAACAATTTAAATTAAGAATTTTAAATTGTTTTCAGATTCATACTACTTTCTGGTTTAAGACCACTCCTGAAAGATACCAGGCTTAATGTTAGATACATTAGACACACGTTTCTTCTCTATAAAAGGGAGGCGAAAGATACCAAAGACATATTCAAACTCACAAGTCGACAACAAATTCACAATGCCATTTCAAATAACCGAAAAACGACGAAAAGACAAACATAAGTATCCAAAACCCAACATGAAAAACTAAAGACTGTGCAACACAAAACTCACCAAAAACCGAGATTATCCCAGTTGCTGCGGAAAGGTAGGCAGATCTTGCTCCACATACGACTACCGTCGTGTTACTCCTATAAACTACGTTAAAATAGTATAGGATTTTCCTGTTGTTTAGAAAGACTAACAGTTTAAAACGAAGAATTTTCATAATGAGTAACAACTGGCGCGATGCACATTTATTAGCTTGAAGTTGGCCTTAGATGTATTTGGCCATGATCTGGAGGTCCTTTGGGGTTTCAGATCTTATACATCATAGGCTTTCAAATATTCGGCTTGAGCGTCCCAGATGAAGATATATCCAGAAAAGCGCTTCGCACGCATGAAATTTATAAGTGTAACTTTTACAGCACTGGGTTGATACTGCTGATGGTACTATCCGTATCATCAACACAGTGGTCAGTAAATCGGTACTGAAATGATCTATAACAAACCTTTGTAAAATTGTCCGAGACAATTATTAAGAGACTTAAGGTTTGAACTCTCTCAGGCAAAGATGGTCTTAAGTGGATTTTGCTACTTTTTATTGGTCTTTTTTGGTCATATAGTCTTTAACTGTTTCGGTGGCTTTACAATATTTGGCTTTGGTCGTTCCTGATGAACGAGGTTGATAAATTAAAGGGCTTCGCACACATGACATTTATAAAGTTTGTTTTCATTGTCGAGTCTTCGACTTAAGTCGAAAAAGCGAGACATAGCGATCCTACATTCCGTCGGCGTCGTCGTTAAATTTTTTTAAATTTTAATAACTTTCTTATACTATTTTGGATTTGTACCAAACTTGGACAGAAGCTTGTTTATAATCAAATGCTAGTATCTAGAAGAAATATTTTTATTAATTTATTGTAATGTTAACTTGAAGAAAACAAAATTTCCTTCTAGATACTAGCATTTGATTATAAACAAGCTTCTGTCCAAGTTTGGTACAAATCCAAAATAGTATAAGAAAGTTATTAAAGTTTAAAAAAAAAAAAGCTTAAACTTTGCTGCTTATTATTAGATATTTTAAAAAATTATTATGTTTTATAGATTATTTAAAGACCTAGTAATAATGAGGAATGATAATTTGGAAATTGTTTATTTTTATACGCCCGTTTACTGTCCGTCTGTCCGTCAACGTGTCGGACATTAACTCAAAAACGCTTTAACCAATTTGCATAAAACTTTTGTGAAATGTTTATATCTTTAGACGTGAGCTCCCTTTCGTTTTTTATAAATATTAGATTTTACGTTTCCGAGTTATGGGGTTTTATTCATTAAAAAAAGGGGAATTTTCCAGTTTTCGGACAATAACTCAAGAATGCTTTCACCAACTTGCAAGAAATTGTGGTGAATTGTTTATATCTATTGACATGAGCTCTCTTTCGATTTTTATAAATTTTAGATTTTACGTTTGTGGTGAATTGTTTATATCTATTGACATGAGCTCCCTTTCGGTTTTTATAAATTTTAGATTTTACGTTTCCGAGTTGCAGGGTTTTATTCATAAAAAAGGGGGATTTTACAGTTTTCGGACAAAAACTCAAAAATGCTTTCAGCAGTTCTTGTGAAACTTTGGTGAATTGTTTATATCTATTGATGTAAGCTCCCTTTAAAATTTTATAAATTTTACATTTTACATTTCTGAGTTATGGGGTTTTATTCATTAAAAAAGAGGGGATTTTCCAGTTTTCGGACAAAAACTCAAAAATGCTGTCAGCGATTTTCATGAAACTTTTGTGAATTGTTAATATCTATTGATGTAAGCTCCCTTTTGAATTTCATAAATTTCTAATATGACATTGAGAATTAATTGATTATTATTTGTATATAGTCTGACAACAGATTTACTAAGTATTGTGCAACAGCACAGTGTATTGCACAACAGCAAGAAGCACAATTAAAACATCCTTCTTTTCTGAAAAAGGATTATACTGGTTGTGATTTTGTTATGAAAATACATGGAGCCGGTGATAAATCAGTTGGC
Source organism: Mytilus edulis (assembly GCA_019925275.1). Lineage (NCBI taxonomy): Eukaryota > Metazoa > Mollusca > Bivalvia > Mytilida > Mytilidae > Mytilus > Mytilus edulis. The sequence goes on along the minus strand of CM034350.1, from coordinate 116,243,443 downwards.
ATAGCTGTAAACTGATACAGATTTGCGGTCGTATCAAGCTGTGCATTTTGTTAGTCCCCTACCGACAAAGTCGAAGGGGACTTTAGGTTTGCACTCCGTCCGTCTGTCCGTCTGTCCACCCGTCAGTCCGGCAAATCAGTTTTCCACACTTTTTTTCTTCATGCTTGAAGATATTGATTTGAAATATGGTATATAGTTTTATCATGACAAGTTACAGATCAAGTTTGAATTATGTTCCGGTCTGATGATTTTGTGCAGAGTTATGGGCCTTGTTCTTCTATTTGTGATATGCTGATTTTTTTATTGTTACAAATTAAAACGGTGTTTTTTGTAAGTTTTCAAAACTTTCGATAGAGTTGCAGTTTGTATTATGCGTAGTCAATCGGTGGACATACTGGAGTTTCTTTAAAATCCGTGTGAAAAAGTTCGGGTTCATTTTGAGTGGTATTCTAATATAAAGTTGTTTTAAGGTCACTCAGTCGTTGATATAATAAACAAGGTCGGACTGATCTCGACAATCTGGGGAATCCGATTATATTTTTTCTTTCTTATCAGAACATTAAGTACGTTGAAATGTTGAAATCTACCTGAACTATCACTATATCTTGAGTTTATTGAGTTATTGAAAATCATCAAACTTTTCGTACCCGACCGACATAACTATCATGTCGAACCCTTTGTCGGGTAAATAATTTCGATCTATGATTATCTTTTAGATCAGATAATCGTATATTAGATCCTTTGAAATTGAAGATTAAAATCAGATTTCATTTTCAACAGATAATTTTGACTGATCCCCAAGTCACTTCGAAAACAAATATGTAGAAACGGACAGTGCCACAGTTAACATCCGGGAATCAGTATAGCAGATAACTGCGCATGATCAATCAAATCAAAGTGTACACCAAATTCGTTCTCATCCTCAGTTCGAACCTATGTTCTTTAAAATCTCTTCAATACATAACATTACAATCAAAATCAGAATTTTAAATGCAGAATCTTTATCGATACCAAAGTTAAATCATCATATACGGATTGCATTGACTTAAATGTCTATTCCTTATAATTTACGAATCACTAAAAGGCCAAAATTTACATAAAGGTGAGTGTAATTATTTGTATATACATCGGAATCATTAAAAAAAAAGGGTTCTTCCAGTATTTTTTTTCATTACCAAACGTGACTGCGGTTTTTGTCGAGTTCTCGAAAAAGCATGAAATGAGAACAAGTTTGCCGTGTGATCCAGGTCATCTTGGCTTTATGAATGATTCTTATTTACGGTTCATAACATAAAAAGTTCCTTTTTTAATTAGGGGGAGGGGTGTAATATATTTTGAATCTCGTAAATCTTTAAAAAAATTAACTTGACAACAGTTAATGATAGAAACAATCTTTAAAATTGAAAATGATCTCCATGATTAAGTACACCAAATTAAATAGAGTATAAGTTCCCAGGGATCAGCCCACCCACTGCCATTTGATAAAGTTCTTATATTTTGTAAGTTTTCAAGATCCCCACCCCTAAAACATATTGTTTGGTTTATCATGATAAAGCACTTGAAATTCAATAAAAGGTAAGTCCCCAGGGGTCACACCTACCCTCTGCCATTTGAGAAAGTTCAAATATCTTGTTAGTGGTCAAGATCCCTATTCCTAAACCATGTATACTCTGGTTTGGCATGCCAAGGTGAATCGAATGATATAATGTTGAACCAATTTCGTGGGATGCATGAGTACAGGCGAAACACGAAATGTACATTTCCTATAGGCTTTGTATTCAAAGATTTGCAAATCCACGAAAAAAAAATTCTCAACCCACGAAAATTGATACTTATGAAAATAAATTTATCTGCAGTACAAAGTAAACACCGTGGAGGTCATCCCACCCCTGAATATGTTCAAATATCTTGTAAATAGTCGAGATCACCACCCCTAAACCATATATATATACTAGTATTCATGTTTGTCATGTTACGAAGATTTGATATAGATATAGGATAATTCCGCATTGGTTCCCCAACCCCAAATGCTGTTATATCATGTAAATGGTTGAAATCCCACTCCTAAACCTAAATATTTCTGTTACATCATGTCACCAAGATTTGAATTATATAAAGGGTCAGTCTCCATGTGTTCCTTACCTCCAATAATAATTCCCACGGCCACCCCTCAATCATAAATATTCATATTTGTCATGTCCCAACGATTTGAATGATATAATTAAACTCATCATAGATAAATACACGGATAAAAACTTTAAAAATTAAAGGGTCAGTCCCCAGGGGTCCCTCCTACCGCTAATGATCATATATATTTTAAATGGTCGAGATCCCCGCCCCTTACCCATAAATATTCCTGATTGTTGTGCCAACAACGATTTGAATGATATATAGGGTAGTACCCAGGAATCACCCCTCCCCTTCCATTTGAGAAAGTTCTTATTATTGTAAGTGGTCAAGATCCCCAACCCTTATTCATATATTTTCTTGTTTGTCATGTCATGTCACCAAGATATAAATGATAAATATGCTCAGTATTCACGCCCCCTCCCTTCCCCCACCGCCAATGATTTGATATTTTGTAAATGGTCGAGATCCCAAACCCCTAAACCATATATATTCCTGTTGTCATGTCACAAAAATTTAAATGACATATAGGCAAATCCCAAGTGATCAGTCCGACCCCCTGCCATTTAAGAAAGTTCTAATATCTTGTAAATGGTCAAGATCCCCACTCCTAAACCATATTTATTCCCTGTTTGTCTAGTCACCAAGATTTGAATGATATATAGAGTCAGTCCCAGGGTTCCCCACCGCCAATGATCTAATATCTTGGAAATTGTCGAGATTTCAAACCCCTAAACCAAATATATTCCTGTTTACCATGCCACAAAAGTTTGAATGATATATAGGATCCTTCTCCAGGAATCACACCACCCCCTGCCATTTGAGAAAGCTCTAATATATCGTAAATGATTAATATCCCAACCCCTGCACCATATATATTCCTGTTTGTCATGTCAAAATGATTTGCACAATATGCAGTGCTAGTCCCAGGGTTCGTTCAAACCCCAAGTCATTTGAATATGTTCAAATGTCTTCTAAGTGGTTGAGATCCCCACCTATTAACTGTATATATTCAGCAATGATAAGCAGGATAAGTCCCCAGGGGTCATTCTCACCCCTGTCATTTAAATACGTTTAAATATCTGGTACGTGGTCAAGATCCCCACCTCTAAACCATATATTTTCTGGTTTGACATGAAAAGATACGCTAAAATTAAATATATAAGAAGTCTGTATGGGGTCATCCTCAGCCCTGTCATAAGAGAATGTTCTTATACATTATGAATAGATAAGATTCGCATCCCCAAACCATATCATTTCTGCAAGATAAATTGAATGAATTAAAGGGGGAGTTTTAGTGGGTTTATACTTGAGGGGACTTTGTATGGGATACTTCGTACCAGCATTATATTACAATCATTCTTGTATACATCTAGTCCAACACAAAAGCGCTGGGTTTTTTTTTTTTATATCTGACAAGCTTAATTTCGGATTAAATGATCACAAAAGTACGGAGGCTAGGACTTGTAATATCGGTTATTGTTGGGTACCGCCTTGTATCCGTCATTTATCACATTAAACATTTTTCAAATCATTCAGTTTGCATCTAAATATTATTATTCGAATTTCGTCTAAACACTTACACCAGTGCGGAATATTAGCGTATGGCTTAGTACACCATGTATGCATTTACCTATTGTTGACACAGATAAGAGATATGACAAAGAGACAGTGATATTACAGTTTCTATAAAATCAAGCATATTTAACAATTGCTTAGTGACTGTATGCCGAGTGACTTAAGTATAAACTTGTCTGAATAATACAGTATGTATGAAACTTTTCTCCTTCTTTATTGTTTCGTTTATTCTTTTTATTGTGTGATATTGGATTAATTTTATTGGATCAATTTTTGTAAATTATGAGGAAATAAGTTCACGAATGAATAAATGAGCTAAATAATTGTATATCAAACTCTATCTGCTCAAGAGCAATTTACACCTGTACCAGTGTATCCTTGAGAATAAATTGCTCTCGGGTAAAAACAATTGTTTTCACAGTGTTCATCTATTCGAGAAATGAACAATTTCATTCCAATAGAATACCTCAGACTGCTCTAAATAAAGGCAACAGTAGTATACCGGTGTTCAAAAGTCATAAATCGATTGAGAAAAATCAAATCCTGGTTACAAACCAAAACCGAAGGAAACACATCAACTATAAGAGGAAGACAAAGGAACAACAGGAACACCGAAGTGCAACAAAAACAAACGCCAACACACATAGAAACGATTTATTTGATAACAACTGATATATTCCTGATATATTCCTGACTTGGTACAGGACATTTTAAGACAAAATGGTTGGTTGAACCTGGTTTAATGGCATGCCAAACCTCTCGTTTTATGACAATGTTAAAAATATCGCCAAAACACTACGTGGCAGAAATACAGCACAAACATACGCAAGAACATTCATAACGGAGGTTTGGCTAGACATTAAACCAGGTTATTTTTAGGAAGGTATAATGCATCTTCTACATAAATATGGGCTGCTTTAGCATTACAATGCACATATATCGGGTACTTGCATCATTACGTCATGCTAAATTACTGAAATCTTCACAATTTCAGCATTTTAGTTAAATTTTAGACGGTTTCCGTGTTAAATGAAAGTGGCTGCATTCGTGTTCATTCTTGATATTGAAATGTAAGTTGTGTTTAATGATAATACATAACATATATAAAGATCGAGGATGAACACGGATGCGGCCACTTTCATTTTTGACCAAAACCATTTGAAAAGTGACATTGTTGGGCATAATTGATAGATTTTTCATATTTAAGCTAAAATCGGAGCGTTTTTAATGAGTGAATAAGTTAAAATCTTTCACAAAAACTAATTGAATCAATTACAATAGACATTGAAGTGTTTAAAAAGTGTCCAAAATCTTTCGTTAGATGAACTTGAAATTTGAGGCCAAAACCGGACCTTACCGGACCTATTCCTTTGACGTGTGTCTGCTTAACGCGTCTGCTTTGATATTAAACTTTTCTTGGATATATAAAACGCACTTAGCCTTGGTCTAGTTACTTACTATAATCATATCTCTTTTGATAAAATATTTAAGGACTCTTTTATTCCGCCCATTTTATTGAAATACTTTATAGCAGTAGATTTGCCAAGAAATAATTTGCATTTTTGTAACGAGTTTTGTCACAGAAAGCTTTTAATATAAACAAAAGTGCCTAACGTTCAAACAAAAAATTCCAAGCTCCTGATGACTTAAAATTATTAGTTACTTAAAATGCCCTATATCCTTACATGCTCCAATCAGATTCAACTTTTCTATCTTGTGATTGAAAGAAAATAGATTTTTGACTCTAAGGAAGATTTCCAATCCACCAGATTAAACATTCATTACTTTTATTTAATATGAATTAACAAATTGTCTTTATAAAATTGAGAATGGAAATGTGGAATGGGTCAAAGAGACAACAACCCGACCATAGAGCAGACAACAGCAGAAGGTCACCAACAGGTCTTCAATGCAGCGAGAAATTTTCGAACCCGGAGACTTCCTTCAACTGGCCCATAAAATAATATATATATTCGTTCAGTGATAACGAACGCCATGCTAAACTCCAAATTGTACACAAGAAACCAAAATTAGAAATAATACAAGACTAACAAAGGCCAGATGCTCCTGACTTTTTATATACTTAAAAACTGATGAGTCTTTTGTAGACGAAACGCGCGTCTGGCGTCTATACTAAATTTGAACCTGGTATCTATGATGAGTTTATATTCATTAATGCTCTGTATTCCTAAATAAGGGTGCATATAAAACACCATGTTCACTTGCAATCAACTTTACAATTAACTTAGCCAGTTTCCGTACAGTAACAACAAGCTTATGCATAATTCAGCAATATTTGCGACTTTAATTTTTGTACTTCTCTCACAGAGTCTCAACTGAGTCATAGGAACTCAATATTTTCACACCAATGTTTAACTATGTATTGTAATTCTATGACTGTCGAACAATTTCATTGTCTCTTGCAATTTACTTAGATATTCTTTATTAGAATCACATACCAATAATATGTCATCAATGTTAGCACAATTATCCTTCTTTCCTGAAAAGGGATTACACTGGTTTTTATCGAGCTTATGACTTCTGTCACAGAAAGCTCGACATAGGGATAGTAATCCGGCGGAAGCGTAAACTAACTACTTGAAAGCTTTTTATTTTAGAAAGTGGAAGACCTTGATGTGTCATACTTTGTATATATATGCCTTTTGCTATGAAGTTTCCGTCTGCCAAATGTCCTTTGGCATTGACCTCATTTTCATGGTTCAGTGACAACTTGAAAAAAAGTGAACAAGGTTATGTTTTTGTGGTCAAGTCCATATCTCAGATGCTATAAGCAATAATTCTACTATGTTTGGTATATGGAATGATTGTAAGGTGAACATGTCTAACTGGTAGTTGTCATCTGACCTTGACCTCATTTTCATGATTCAATGGTTAAAGTTAAGTTGTTGTAGTTTGGTTTTTTCTTATACTATATGCAATAGTTCAACTATATTTGGTGTATAGAATTTTTAACGATTTGCATGTCAGTCTGACAGCTTTTATTTGACCTTGACCTTATTTTCACGGTTCATTGTTCAGTGTTAAGTTTTTATATTTTGATCTGTTATAACCTTGACCCAATTTGCATGGTTCATTGGTCAATATTAGGTTTTCATGGCACATATTCCCCTTGTTAGAGTTTTCGTCTTTTCCTCTCGGCATATGTGTGCTTTTTTAGCTAAAAACGTAATTTTAAAATAATTTTCTTTTTGAAATGTCCTTCTTTATCTTGCCGGATACTTGAGTCCTCAACATCATGTAATTAGTCCATGAACTTGATTTGACTTTCATCATATTTCCTAGCTTGGCACTACCGTTGATTTACTCTAAATTCTCTCGCAGCTTCTATATGAGAATAAATTATGAGAAATTTTATCTTTTCTTTGTCCTAGCATTTTACACATTCTATCTAGCGCAGGTGTTAATAACTTTTTCCTTTGGCTGGAAAAATCTGCATGTACATTCAAGAGGTTATTCAAGGAATCCAACGATAATTCAAGTTTTTCTTCTGATTCTTCCGACGAACTCTTCCAGGATCTGACCATAAGCTCAATCATTAGTATTATCCCTTTCATTATGTACCCCCGAGTCCTTTGCAAAGATCTGTTTCACAAACCACGCCTCTTTTGGGAGATATTTAATATTAATAGATATTTTGTTTTTTAAACTTACTGGTTCCCATACATGATTCATCTCATAAAAACAGAATTTGGGAATTTTACTAAAAAAGATGAATAGGGATAGCAGTAAAATTGAATTTGCAGGAAGACTCAAAATAAAGGAAGGGGTCGTACAGAATTTTAGTACAAGTTTTAACTCGAAGTTTGAGGCATTTAAATGTTTAAATATGCCGTACAGCCCTATGGTTTGACCTTTGAAATACATAGTAGTGCATATGAATTGTTCATTGTGGGATATAATTTTTACCAAACTCATAGTAAAAGAAGAACTGTTTTAGCCGTACAAGGAGCTCCTATGGGAAATTGCATTGTCTAGGTTTACTGTTTACGTTTCTGTGTGTGTTACATTTTAACGTTTTGTTTCCGTTGTGTCGGGTTTTTTTTCTCTTATTTTTTAGTGTGAATTCACATTACTATAAGACGTGTCACGGTACTTATCCATCCGAAATTCATGTATTTGGTTTTGATGTTATATTGGTTATTCTCATAGGATTTTGTCAAATGCTTAGTCCGTTTCTGTGTGTGTTTCATTTTCATGTTGTGTCGTTGTTCTCCTCTTATATTTAATGCGTTTCCCTCAGTTTTAGTTTGTTACCCCGATCTTGTTTTTTGTTCATGGATTTATGAGTTTTGAACAGCGGTATACTACTGTTGCCTTTATTTACAAAATTGCAAAGGTTATTGTGACACTAACTATTCTAGAGGTGGTGTGAGGCTGACTTCATATAGAAAATTCTTAGGAAGAAAGAAAAGAAGTTAGCAGTATCATTTTACTTCACTTTCCGTTGTAAAGATCATGTTCTCTCACTAAATAGTTCAAAGGTTGGTGACTATATTGAACGCACCTTTCCCATCGAACTTGAGGTAAAAGATACATCAGATACAATTGAGTCTGCCTCATATCTAGAATTTACCCATGACGGTCAGTTCAAAAAAATCTTTACGGTAAAAGAGTTGATTATAGCTTCCCAATTGTCAACTTTTCATTTCTATGTAACAACATTCCAGCAGCGCCTGCATACGGATTATATCTATCCCAGTTGATACGATATACAGGGGCTTGTTTTCCTATTATGATTTTCTTGATAGAGAGTTGCTGCTCACATGGATGGTACTCATCCAAGTGGTGAATTTGAAATTATTCCTTTGGCAATTTTACGGACACCATCCCGAGTTTTATGCCTACGGAAAGTAAAAAGAGGTCTTTTATCAAATAAAAGTTTTGCCTCTTCGTCATCCTTTAATTTATCCCAGTTTTTTAAGATATTGTTCTTTAATTGTGATTTCTGTCTTGAAAACACTGTGGAGAATACCAAGGGAGGCGACTATAATACAGATTTGAGTTTTACCATTAACGTGACATTTCTTTGTTTTGCAGTCACTTCCTGCATAACAGTTTTAATTTCACTGTTTGGATATCCCCTTTTAATAAGGCGTCCAGACAATAACGCATATTGTATTTGCAAATCTACTGGATCGTTCGTACATCTCTTAAAGCGAAGCATTTCTCCTTTAATTATGCCTCTGAAAGTAGAGGCTGGGTGGCATGAGAACCTCTCAAAGTACTGATAATTTCCAGTCTTTTTTCGGAATGTCGTGAGGTTCAATATTCCTGTTTCTCTAAATCTTGGACCTTTGAATACCAACACATCTAAAAACTGCATTTTAGTTAGTGATTTCTCGTGTGCAAATTTTCGTAGTGCATGGTGTCTGTTAGCATGTTCAATAAATTGTTCTATTTCATCATCTGTACCTTCATTGTAAATACAAAAGCAATTGTCTCTAAACCTATACAGGCTCGATATTTTCTGTTTATGTTGGAAAGTCCTTAAAATACTATTTAAGACTTTATAAACTCTCAGATCCATAATTTCAGGTGATAAACTATTTCCCATTGGAACTCCAGTTGAAGTTTTATTAAATTCATCATTGAACATAAATTCATTTTTAGCTCACCTGACCTGAAAGGTCAAGTGAGCTTTTCTCATCACTTGGCGTCCGTCGTCCGTCGTCCTGCGTCCGTCGTCTGTCGTCCGTCGTCCGTCGTCCGTAAACTTTTACAAAAATCTTCTCCTCTGAAACTACTTGGCCAAATTCTACCAAACTTGGCCACAATCATCCTTGGGGTATCTAGTTTAAAAAATGTGTGGCGCGACCCGTCAAACCTACCAAGATGGCCGCCATGGCTAAAAATAGAACATAGGGGTAAAATGCAGTTTTTGGCTTATAACTCAAAAACCAAAGCATTTAGAGCAAATCTGACAAGGGGTAAAATTGTTGATCAGGTCAAGATCTATCTGCCCTGAAATTTTCAGACGAATCGGACAACCTGTTGTTGGGTTGCTGCCTGTGAAATGGTTATTTTAAGGAAATTTTGCAGTTTTTGGTTATTATCTTGAATACTATTATAGATAGAGATAAACTGTAAACAGCAATAATGTTCAACAAAGTAAGACCTACAAATAAGTCAACATGACCGAAATGGTCTGTCGACCCCTTAAGGAGTTATTGCCCTTTATAGTCAATTTTTAACAACTTTTCGTCATTTTTGTTACTTTTCTAAAAATCTTCTTCTCTGAAACTACATTGCCAAATTAAATAAACTTGGACACAATTATCATTGTGGTTTATAGTTTATAAAATGTGTCCGATGACCCAGCCTACCAAACAAAATGGTATCTTTTTTTTTAAAGTGTCTAATGACCCCGCCTACCAACGAAGATGGCCGACATCAGTAAACACATTAACAGGTGAGCGACACAGGCTCTTGAGAGCCTCTAGTTTTCAAGAACTATCCTTAGAAGTTCAAATATATACCGCAGGGGAGGCAATAATATCGTATGTTTACATTTAATTATCGTAGGCCAAGCATGTTTGACTGCGTCAATCATTTCTGCATGGGACATATTGTTGGACATTTCTTTTATGTCAAAACTGACTGAGTAGGCGTCAGGTTTTACCTGCAATTTCTTAATAATATTTATAAATTCTAAAGAGTCCCTTAAATGTGTTTCTTGTTTTACTACTGCTGGAAGCATGAATTTATCAAAATACTTCCCTCTAAAACAGTACCAGATAATGACCCAATATGCCTCCCTTAAATTCTGACATTTTTATACAGCGTCGGATTCTGTTGACCCCTTTATATTAGTTCAGGATTCAGTTTGTGCAATTTAGGCAGAAGATACAACCTTTCTTGTTTAAAATCTCTCATAGCAGAAAGATATTTAAATGTGCTTTCATCAATGACCCCTTTCCAATGCATTTTAAAGATAATAGTATTGATTTTCTGGTTGGTCTCTTTTATGTTTAATGTTGCAATTTCTTTGAAGTGAGTAGCACTACTGAGTTGCCTCAGTCCTCCATTTATATATTCTGTTTTATCCCAGTTGACTATTGTGTTATTTTTATCTGCTTTTCGAATAACTAATTTTTTGTTTCGTCTCAGGGTAGAAATTGCCTTTCTTTCAAGCGTAATGAGATTATCGTGTGCTTTTTGTATTGTTAAATAATCTACCTCAATCTTAGTTTTGAATATATTTGTCTCAATTGCATTGTTTGCAAGTTCCGGTTCATATCAGGATTTTGTTAAAAAGGGATGACGTTTAAATATATCACCCTTGTCAAAATGATATTTACATCTTGGTTTTCTAGCAAATTCATTGAAATCTGATGCAATACTAGATTTTGATAATTTTGTCGAGGGAGACGGTATATATTTTAATCATTTACTGAGTAACAAATCTCATCGTCTTTTATTTTTTTAGTGGTGAATATTTTAACATATTCACGTGCCTTTTCAATTGATTTTTTCCTCTTGAGAGAGCGAATCTCTATCTTTCTATTTTTCTGATAGAAGGCCTTTTTCATGATAGCCTTTTTTGTTTTTTCTCTCTTTTAAAGTGTCTGTTAGCCATGCTTACAGATCAGAGGAAATCGCCAGAAGGCATGATTCTTTATCAAGCTTATATGAACTCGCAAACCAATTAGATATCAGTTACTCAATAGGAAACCTTCTAAAGGGAAGAAGAGAACATCCCTCCTAAACATTGAAACCAATCATCAGTCATTATTTTATAAACTAACACGTATACCAGATGCATTAACAATTTGACTTTTTAATTTACCAGACAATCAAAAACCATACATTTTTGTTTTGCAAATCTCAGCACTATATTATCAACTTATTCCTCTCTCTAAAGAATCTCTGACGTTTCGGTTTTTACATTTACTTTCCCTGTATTCTGGTGGTAACTTAACTTTAACATAAAATGGACATAATTAATCGACCCTTTAACCTTTCGGTTTGATATTTTTCAAATTTAATATCTATTTCGACAGACAATTGAAACACATATCAATACTCTATTGCTTTTGCTGATAATAATCGGTGCATTTAATTATAAATTATATTAATTATGACCACATATCGTTTACACTATGTAAAAAATTATCTTTGATGGTTTTATTTCTAAACTTAAAATAAAAAGATATTTGTAAACATTTGTTTATCTTTATAATTGCATTGGGTTCATTAATAAACTAACCTGCTGTGTTCTGCTCGATCAATTATCTATAAATTAAGCGTAACTCAAGAACTGATAAGACATTACACTTTTATTTACAAAAATTACAGCTGTTTGTCAAAAAACATCACTTAAGAAGTGTAAAGCCACACGTTAAATGTTTTATCATCTTCATTTGACTTGTCGGATGTTACAAAGTTCAGTTACATCATAAATATTCCGATAAAAGTTATGTACATAGTCATTCCGATATTCGTTCGATAATATTTATTACTTAAACGGAGGGAAATCTTCTTCCTCCCCTCCCCCTTCCACGATTAAAACGACGTCCGCCTCGTCCTTGTTAGGATGTTCAAGGAAGCTTCTTAACTCTCGTATCTCATCCTGTAGTTTATATATAGTATTTGCTTCATTTTCCGGTTTCTTAGTACTTGGTGCAGACATTTTTATGCAGTTAATCTGCATTATGCGAGCACCATAGATTTGTGGTCTACCCAAAAAATGCTGAAATACTTGCCATTGTTATTATCTAGCTGGCTACTATGTTATATATAACTAATTGAACACTTTTTTAATACTTTTTATTCTAGAATATAAAAAATATTACCATAAAAACGTTAAATGGTCGTCGATTTTCCCAAAAGTTTTGAAGTTGCACATAGGAAGTAGTGCTCATTAGGAATTCTTATGTAGTTTATTATCGCCTGTGCTTTTGGTTAAGATGTAAAAAAACAATTGTACGAAATATTTAATCGCCGAAAATCTTTTAAGACAAGTAGTTAAGATTTCCCAAATGGCAAAAGTCGTAGGAATATTGTTTGTCGTCAAAACGTAGTACAACTACGTCAGTAGTCTATTATATAATAAGTTCAACTGTTCATGCTGTTGGCGGCAATTTCAAATTAGAAGACGAAATTCGTAATTCGTATCTTTTCAATTTGGAGGCAGGGGTTCAAATTAGCGGTGGTCCGAGGTCCGCGCACCTTCCACTTTCGAATTGGTTACTAGCCACGCCCGACGGGCCTTCCACTCTGAGACAACTATATCACAGTTATAGTAGTCTCAGTTCCACTTGAAAGAAAATAAAAAATAGCTTTGTAAACCTTTTCGCCGGCAAGGTCTCCAAATCAACGATCTCAAAACTTATTTTAATCATTATTATTCATGACAGCGATGTCAATTTTGTTCAATCGCTAGCTATATACAGAAAATCGCCGACATAAAATGTGTTAATACGAGTAAAATCGTATCTGACTGACAAAAACAACATTGGAACACAATGACAATGGCTGCCGTGAAAAGACAATTACAATTTCGGATCCGATTCCGGAAGCGGATAAGGGTAATTCCGGGTTTTTGGCGAATCCAGGCAGGTGACAAAATACATCTATGCATGATAAATGAATATAAACACTAAAATTGAAAACCAAAAGATGTATGTAAAAGAAAGAAAAAGCAGAAAATATTTTAAACAGAAACTCAAAATTACTTTTGACAAATTTTAATGTCAAAATCCAATACAATGTGACAGCTGGGAACAGTATATCTAACAATATATATGTTCCTGGTCACAGTTTAAATTTTCTTTATCAGTTATAATTGTTGATAATGCATGTAAGATGCTCTAAAGTGTAAACATATTACTGCAATTTTGAAGGGGTATTTTTTTTTCTCAATTTTGAAGGATCAGTTAAAGTAGCTGGAAGATTCTTACTTTATTTTCACAAATAACTACCTGAATGTAGGCAAATCATATGATATATAGGTGGCGTCCTTTGGGCCACTCTACCCCCTCCTGTTTGATAACTTTGAAACGGATGACCTCTCAACCATATACATTCATGTATGGGACTATATATATAACTAATCAAATCAAATATAAGGGGAGTCCATGGGGTGACCCACCCCCTCCTGTTTGGGAACTTACGAAACGGTCGAGATCCCCACCCCTAAACAATATATATTCATGTATGGGTCAATATAACTAATTAAATGAAATATAGGGGGAGTCCCCCTACCCCCTCCTGTTTGAGAACTTGGAAACCGATGAGATCCCCACCCCTAAACCATATATATTCATGTATGGGAAAATATAACAAATCAAATGAAATATAGGAGAAGTCCCTGGGGTCATCCTATCCCTTCCTGTTTGAGAACTTGAAAACCCTCGAGATCCCCACCCCTAAACCATATATATTCATGTATGGAACAATATAACAAATCAAATGAAATATAGGGGAAGTCACTGGGGTCACCCTACCCCTTCCTGTTTGAGAACTTGAAAACCCCTGAGATCCCCACCCCTAAACCATATATATTCATGTATGGGACAATATAACAAATCATTTACATTTACTATGGGCAGGTCAGTCAGACCTCACCTTTGATCCTTGTAGTAGTGAACATTTGTCTGATTTGTGTCGCATAACTATTGTACTATAGAACACATACTCAGTTTTCTTTACAGGGAAACCAGTCCATTCATACTATTACATGTTCGTACTAAGTCAACACGTACTACTAACAGTCAACTAAAACCAACGTTAACTACCAACTAGAACAACTACAGTCATTGCGAACTTGTACCACTGCAGACTCACCATAAAAAATATACATTTATATATTCATTGCTATTGAAACCTTGATAACATATAAATTATTTGCCTTAATAATTAATTCATTAGATAAACATAAATGTACAATATATGAATGTTTAATGCCACATCAGAGGCGGATTTATAGGGTTTTTCAGTGCCCCCCCCCCTTTCCATTTTTGAGAAAAAAATTTGGTTGATTATATAGGGAATCACTTAAGCATCACTGGAGCAGGTCCCCTGTTAGGCAGGGAGTGGGCCCCCACTTATGAAAATTTCTGGATCCGCCACTGCACATAATTACGTTTGCCTGGTTTTTGGTTAACTGCCTTCAGCGCTTACAGCGCTTTGATTCTAATAGCCCTCAGATACCGTTCATTCCATATCTCTTTCATTTCCTTTACTAGGTATGTCAACTTTTTAGCTCACCTGGCCCAAAGGGCCAAGTTAGCTTTTCTCATCACTTGGCGTCCGGCCTCCGTCGTCCGTAAACTTTTACAAAAATTTTCTCCTCTGAAAATACTTGGCCAAATTTAACCAAACTTGGCCACAATCATCATTGGGGTATTTATTTTACCGATGATTCGGCCAACCAACCAAGAAGGCCGCCAGGGCTAAAAATAGAACATATGGGTAAAATTATGATTTTGGATGATATCTCTGAAACCAAAGCATTTAGAGCAAATCTGACATGGGATAAAATTGTTAATCAGGTCAAGATATATCTGCCCTGGAAATTTTAGATGAATCGGACAACTTGTTGTTGGGTTGCTGCCCCCTAATTGGTAATTTTTAAAGAAATTTTACTGTTTTTGGTTATTATCTTGAATATAATTATAGATAGAGATAAACTGTAAACAGCAGTAATGTTCAGCAAAGTAAGATCTACAAATAAGTTATCATAACCAAAAAGGTCCGTTGACCCCTTAAGGAGTTATTGTCCTAAATAGTAATTTTTTACCAGTTTTTCGTAAATATTTTTTAATCTTTTACAAAAATCTTTTCCTCGGAAACTACTGAGCCAAATTTCATCAAAGATGGCCACAATCATCATTAGTGTATCTAGTATAAAAAATGTGTCTGGTGACCCGGCCAACCAACCAAGATGGCCACCATGGCAAAAAATAGAACATAGGGGTAAAATTTAGATTTTGGCATATAACTCTGTAACCAAAGCTTTTAGAACAATTCTGACTAGGGTAAGACTGTTTATCAAGTCAACATTTATCTGCCCATGAGTTTTTAGATGAATTGGACAACTGGTTGTTGGGTTGCTGCCCCCATAATTGGTAATTTTTTAAGAAATTTTACTGTTTTTTTGTTATTGTCTTGAATACTTTTATAGATAGAGAAAAACTGTAAACAGCAATAATGTTTAGCAAAGTAAGATCTACAAATAAGTCAATATGACCAAAATGGTCAGTTGACCAATTAAGGAGTTATTGCCCTTTATAGTCAATTTTTAACAATTTTCATTAATTTGGTAAAATTTTTACAATATATTTTCCCCTGTAACTGCTTTCTTGTACATTTTTATTGTTGCGCATATGAAAATAGGTGCTTGTTTTTTTAAGTAATGAATGTTACAATAGGCCGAAGGGATTGTCAAAGGAGGAGGTATACCAGGGTTATTATTGTAATAAAAGATATTTGTCAAGGCCTTTCTCAAATGCATATTTAAAAATATAAAGCAAAAGACACTCTTAATCAAAATAAAGTTAATGTCATGTCTCTTATCTTAATCGCTATTGTAAAACTCAAAAAATAGTTTTCTTTGCAGTTGTTACTGTTGCATTTAATGCAACAACATATTAACCTTAATGCCAAATGTCTACCATATTTGGTTTTCCTTTCATTGTTGTAGTCATTATCAGGCCGCGGATTTTCTTTTTGAATTTTTTCGTAATAGGAGATTCGAATACTAACACGTATAATTCATATTTGTAGGTTCGGTGGTATGCGTTTTCATAGTGAAAGTTCATATGATGAGCTGTTATTGTTTAAATTGTTACTATTTGGTCTATGGATAGTTGTGTATTATAAGCACACATGCCACCTCTCTTTTTTAGTCCCCTTCAGACAAGGTCGAAGGAGACTGTAGGTTTGCACTCTCTCTATAGTAAAGATCAAGTTTGAATTTTGTTGCGGTCTGATTATTTTGTGCAGAGTTATGATCCTTGAACTTAGAAAATTCACTCAGATATTCAGTTTTCCACATTTTTGTACGTCAGATGAAGATGTTGATTTGATAATTGGTATATAGTTTTATTATGTTATATTATAGTTCGTTTCTGTGTGAGTTACATTTTAACGTTGTGTTTCCGTTGTGTCGGTTTTTTTTCTCTTACTTTTGAGTGTGAATTCACATTACTATAAGACGTGTCACGGTACTTATCTATCCCAAATCCATGTATTTGGTTTTGATGTTATATTTGTTATTCTCATATGATTTTGTCTAATGCTTAGTCCGTTTCTGTGTGTGTTACATTTTAATGTTGTGTCGTTGTTCTCCTCTTATATTTAATGCGTTTCCCTCAGTTTTAGTTTGTTACCCCGATTTTGATTTTTGTCCATTGATTTATGAGTTTTGAACAACGGTATACTTCTGTTGCCTTTATTTATGATGAAAAGTTACAGATCAAGTTCGAGTTTTGTTCTGGTCTGATTATTTTGTACAGAGTTAGTAAATTCCCTGAAATAATCAGTTTTCCATACTTTTTTATCCTGCTTGAAGATATTTACGTGATATTTTTTATATACTAGTAGTTTACACCATGACAAGTTATAGATCAAGTTAGCATTTGGATCCAGAACAATGAAATTTAAAACCGTCAGGGGACTATGTATTGTCATGCAATACTCTCAGAATGCAACCATTTCTATTGTAAATTGTAAGATTAAGTTTTAAAAAACGGTCGTACAGTGTTGTGTCAATTAATTTATATTGACAATGAATAAAAATAGAAATGTTACAAATTATTATTTTTTTAATTCATTTGATATGTTTACAATCTAAATATACAAAGCAAGAGAAAGGATTTATTTTTATAATTCATAGAATAATATTACACAGTTATTATTTGAATTGATCGTCATGATTGTAATAGTCGATCTATATGAAATCTGCCAAATAGTTTTAATCTTTTTACCAATAGCTTTCATTGCTGTTATATTTATATATCCCGACATTTTAATTTATGTTACTTTCTAATCTGTGTGGGTCCGGTGGTTCATTTTGTGTAGAGTTGTTGTCTCTTTATTCCGTTTGTGGTTTTAATTATGTATTTTGGGAACATTTCAAATATGTCTTATTTGTCAATATAGTTATTTTAATTTTTTTAAATTTAAATTATGTAAAAGTTTAGATAGAAAATCTACTTTTTCGATTTATATGATTTTAAGATTAAAGCAACTATATGCACATGACTATTTTGTTTATACACAGTTTAGAAGAAAAACCGACAGGATGAGAAAATACGAATTTCCATTTTGATATTCTTGTCTTGGTTAGAAAATACATAAAATAACAACATTACACTCAATCCCAATTTAATATTCTTGAACGTGTCTATAAATAAAACAAATCTATTTTATTCATTTTTTTCTTAAAATGGCCTGTACCGAGTCAGAAATGTGGCAGTTGTTATCAAATAGCTCGTTTCTATGTATGTTGACGTTTGTTTTTGTTTCACTTCAGTGTTTTTATTGTTCCTTTGTTTTCTTCTTAAACATGTTTAAGTTTTAGTGTTTACCTCCGATTTAGTTTATAACTTGGATTTGTTTTTTATCATCGATTTAGGACTTTTGACGGCGGTATACTACTGTTGGCTTTAATTATTTTAAAGAATTTACCTGTTATAATAAAAACATCACAAAAAATATGTCCCTTTTTGTGACGTTGAATCATTCATGTGACTCGCTGCGCAGTTTATATTTCATTTGTGGTGGTGTCCTGGTGTGCTGTCGTCAATTAATGGGAGGTGTCCGGTGTTATTCTGCGGTTTAATTTTTTATGTATTTCTCTGTGCTGAGTGTTCTTGCATTTGTTTGTACTATATTCCTGTCACGTGATCTTGTCATTTTAGCGTTTTATTTACATTGCCATATAAGTTTGAGGTTGGGATAGCCATAAAACCAGGTTTTTATACGACCGCAAAAAAATTTTGGGGTCATATAATGCTATAATGTCGTCGTCTGCGTCGTCGTCGTCCGAAGACATTTGGTTTCCAGACATTAACTTTAGTTTAAGTGTATGAATCTCTGAGAAATTTTACCAAAAGGCTCAATACCACAAAAGAAAGGTTGTGATGGTCCCAACCGTTTTGGAATTAGGGGCCCAAAACAATATTTTTTCTAGTTTCAGGACAATAACTTGTGTATAAGTATTTTGATTGCTCTAAAATTGTATCAAGAGGTTACATTTTAATGTTTTGTTTCTGTTGTGTCGTTGTTCTCCTCTTATATTTGATGCTTTTCCCTCAGTTTTAGTTTGTAACCCAGATTTGTTTGTTTTTTTCTCAATCTATTTATGAGTTTCGAACAGCGGTACACTACTGTTGCCTTTATTCAATAGCACAATTAAAAGGTTGGGATTCATTTTGGGGGTAATTACACAAACCGTTCTGAAATTAGGAGCCAAAGAAGGTCTAAAACAAGCATATTTTTAGTTTGTAGACAATAACGTGTGTTAAAGTGTATTGATGTCTCTTAAATTCTACCACATTTTACAAAAAGAAAATTGTTTGGGGGGTGGGCGGTAATTTTTTTCCTCAAGATTTAAGAAATTCAAAAGAAAATTTCTTCAAATATAATTTTTTTTCCCAAAGATTTAAGAAATTGTCAATTTTCCGAAGAAAAATTTGGGGTAACAATTTATTTTGGCATATTTTTGTATATAGTCTTAAAACATATTTACTAAGTATTGCGTAACACAAAAGCAAGAAGTCTTCAATTGAATATAAATTCAAATCATATAACCAATTTCAAGTTCTTTGACTATATTTATTCTGTCGCAGAAACCTATTATGTGTCAAATATTTAATTACAATCAAAATTCAGACCTGTACAACAATGTATCAAGCTTGAAAATTGTGTCCATTTTTGCCCCAACTGTTCAGGGTTGGATCTCTGCGGTTTTATCCAGCTGCGCTCGGCGAAATATTATATTTTTCTTAAAATGTTATGTACCAAGTCGGGAATATCACAGTTGTTATCTTTAGTCCGTTTATAGTATGTTGGTGTTTGCTTTTATTTTAGTACAGTGTTTCCGATGTTCCGTTGTTTCTTCTTATAGGTGATGTGTTTTCCTCGTTTTTAGTTTGTTATCCGGAATTGTTTTTGCTTAATCGAAATTATGACTATTGAACAGCGGTATATAAATAAACTCATCAGAGATACCAGGACTAGATTTTGTATATACGCCAGACGCGCGTTTCGTCTACAAAATACTCATCAGTGACTTTCGAATCCAAAAATGTTAAAAAGGCCAAATAAAGTACGAAGTTGAATAGCATTGAGGACCAAAATTCCTAAAAGTTATGCCAAATACAGCTAATGTAATCTATGCCTGAGGTAGAAAAGCCTTAGTTTTGTTTACTACTGTTGCCTTAATTTGGTTTGATAGCTCAATTAAATTATACTAAGTGGAAGTTGTACACTTAGGAGGTTGAACCGCAGTAAGCACAGTCAAAGGATTGGTTTAGAAAAACAATAAATTATAAATATAAAAGGCGTGTTAAAACATCTATCTAGTAGACATTTGTTTTGCCGCAGAAAATAAATTGTATCAGATGAATTATCTGCGACTTATATATGCTGTGGGACTTAAAGGAAAATATAGACAACCGTCAAACAGCAGTCAAAAAAAAAGACACAGAAAAGATTTCTATTGTACATCACGAACCCCAACATTGACCTTACTTTAGGTACTTGAAGATCGAGTTTATTACCAGATACTGCTTTGGCAGTGGATATCTTTATGTAGTTCCTTGTGAATTAACAATACAAATCTTAAACAAGTCTTGTAAGGCTAGGTGGCAAATGACTTTTTATTATTTCAAAACCTAGTTTTAGAATGGCAGAATGTTATGTAATAACAGCCATATGTTATTTGTTTTAAATTCAACGATTCAGGTTTATAAAATTTCATCAAAAGGCTTAAAATTTGTCAGATCAACTTTTTGTCTGTAAACATGAAATCATCAATGAAGCTTAATCACAAAATTTGAAAACAAAAATCTTAATATAGGTAAAGTGCATCTAAACCCAAATCTCCAAAAATAGGCCAAAATACAATGGGCTACCTGTACCTTGGGATAAGCAGTCTTTGCTATTTCTACCCCGCGGTATTTAACATTTTATGAACAGTAAATTTACAGAAAATCACTCCATCAATTATATTTAACGAGAGCACGAATCTGCTGTTTACTCTGCTGATGATTCTGGTGAAACATCCGCTAGCCGTGGCATCGATCCAGTGGTTGTAAAAAGCATCACAGATACCTGAAGCATGATTGGTATTTCGTATTAATTTAATAAATCACTAAATGTTTAATTTTAGGTAGTGCAGGTCATGATGTGTTCGCCAAACTTTTTCGTGGAAATTTTCAACTTGAAGAACAGATTCAACCAGAGGCTTCGTTTAGCAGTAATTCATCCTATGTTGAAACAGAAGAAAGTGGCACTGCAGTCGTTCAGACAGGAAAGATAACAAAATCAGAAAAGGTGGAATTAGAATTTTCAATCCAGGAAGATATGCGCCAAGAAATATTAGAAGGAAATTACAAGATGGCTATTGCACCCTCTGACCTTGTTGATTTTGGAGGTCAAAAATCGTATGATATGACACATCAATTATTTATTCAATGCAAAGGAACCTTTGTGTTGATGTTTGATGGCAGATATGGTTTATACGATGCCCTGGTAGAATACAAACCGAAAAAGATAACAACTATGTGTATGTATAACTAAATTTGAATAACTTTTTTTTCACTTGAGCATAATGGTGTTTGTCCTACGATTTCTCTAAATACTCGATATTAAGGAAGTTTGCTGCTCAGTTTCAAAATAAATATCTTTCCATAACACTAGTATATATTGATAGGGGATTAATTGGGGAATAAAAAAAGCCCAAAAATATAGGAGTCAATGTGGTTGTTTTCGAGATATAAGTCATTGAAATTTTGGCGGGAAAATGTTCTCTCTTGAATTTTCATAGCTTTATCATTGAACAGTTAAAGTTCTCAAAAACTATTAAAAAATAAATAAGATTTTATAAGACTTTTACAAATGGCTTATAATTAATTATACATGTAAAAGATTTATAAAAAGAAAAATGGGGGTTAATGGGCAATTTTTTTTTTAAGGCATTCAAATGGATAAAACCAGAGAATTACGAAAATCTGACAAAAATTCCTAAACTTGACAAGCAAACATCCTTAAACGAATTTATTTTAAACGGCTGTCAATCCGTCAGTTCATCGGTATTGTATTATATATCTGTCCGCTTGTCATTACAAAGTTACGGACATTTGACACTTAGATTTTTCTTAAATCGGGCACTTACTTCGGTAATACTGATTTCCAGTTTGTCGTACCAGAGTTACGGAACCTTAATTGTGACTTTTCAGGCATTTTTTTTTCAGAAATTGCGCACTTACTCTAATAATCCTGGATTGTTTTCCTCTAAAATTATAATTTGTTCGGAGGGATTAATGAAAGAAGCTCTCTTTTCATTTTTGATATTTTCCGGTTTTTCGCTCAATTTTATTGGACTTAACTTGGGAGATTTGAGTATATCTCTTACACATAATTGTTGGAATTGGTGCACATAACAACCTGTTCGATTAAAGAAAAGAATAGTATTCTCATGCATGTTTTTCTACGGCTATTGATTAAATGCCTTTAAAATATCCCATTATGTTTCTGCAACTATTTCAATATGCACAACAAGGGAGTATCATGCGTTCATTGTGCAGCTATTAGTGAGTCCCCAACAGGCAAATCAGTTTACCATACATTTGTTTTCGTCATACTTGACGATATTGATTTGATACTAAGTATATAGTTTAAACCATGACAATTTACAGATCAGGTTCGAATTCTGTTTGGTGCGGATTGTTTTGTGGAAAGTTAGGGTCCTCTGACTCATTTTGATATTTGTTATATAGTTTAATTATAACAAGGTGTAACTCCAGATATCATTTTTTTCCAAGTACAATGAATTTTAATCCGGTAGGGGACTATGTATTGCCATGCAATACCCTCAGAATATTTGTTTTTATACGACCGCAAAAATTTTTTTTGCGTCGTATAATACTATGATGTCGTCGACGTCATCGTCGTTGTCAGTGTCGGGGTCGTCGGAAGACACATTTACTTTCCGGACAATAACTTTAGTTTAAGTGAATGGATCTCTGGGGGTAAAGGTACCAACAATTTATGAATAAGGGGCCAAAAACAAGCATTTTTGTAGTTTCCGGACAATAACTTGTGTGTAAGTGTATAAATCTATCTGAAATTGTACCACAAGGTTCCATATCACAAAGGGAAGGCTGGGAATGAGTTTTGGGGTAATTGCCCAAAACGTTCAAGAATAAGAAGCAAAAAACAGGCATTTTTTTTCTAGTTTCCAGACAGTAACTTGTGTTTAAGTGTATGGATCTCTCTTAAATTCTACTGCAAGGTATCATACCACAAAGGGAAGGCTGAGATTAATGGATTGATTTTTTTTTCATAATTTTTTTTTTCCTTAAAATTTCCATTTTTCCATTGATTAATTCTGATCGATATATAAAAGCAATAAAATATAGATATGGCAGGAGATACACACAAAACAGGATGCATGAATTGTTATATTTAGTATTGTGCAATAACACAGTATTGCTCAATAGCAAGAAATCTTCAATTGTATAGTATTGCACAATATCACAGAATTGCGCAATAGCAAAAAAATCAATTGCACAGTATTGCGCAATAGCCAGATATCTTCAATTGCACAGTATTGCGCAATAGCAAGATATCTTCAATTGCACAGTAGTACGCAACAGCAAGAAATCTTCAATTGGGTCAAGATGCGTATTAGTTTCTCCATGCGGTCATAGTAAAGTTTTCTTCTGTTGTTCAGTCGATATCGTTAACTTGGATATGTGTAATGGCTCGTTTCGAAGCTGAGACATTTTCACATATATGGTTAAATTTTCGGGGGAAGAAGTGAGATTACTTTTGCCGTAAATTAGCAAACCCCGAGTATCCTTTTGTGATGCGGCTCCTCGTGGTAAAAAATCCAATTTTGAACACAATAAGTTCTTTGAAAATTTAATACTTTGAACACATTTATGAGCTCCATAGATTTTACACATTTATTCTGTGTTCTCCTACTTTCTAAATTAACACAAATAGTTAAGCTTATTCACTTGTTTATCATAGAAAAGTGTCAAATATCACTACACAGAGATTTTTTGTTTACACGTGAATTTTGAGTTCCTCATTTCAAGGCGCATTAGGGATATTGTCCCAATTGCACAGTATTGCGCAATAGCAAGATATCTTCAAATGCACAGTTTTGCGCAATAGCAAGAAATCTTCAATTGCACAACAGCAAGAAATCCTCAATTGCACAGTATTGCGCAATATCAAGAAATATATAATTGTACAGTATTGCGCAATAGCAACAAATATCCAATTGCACAGTATTGTACAATAGACAGAAATATACAATTGCACAGTATTGATCAATAGCAAGAGGTATGCAATTGCACAGTATTGCGTAAAAGCAAGAAATCTTCATTTGCACAGTATTGCGCAATAGCACAGAATTGCACAATATCACAGTATTGCGCAATAGCAAGAAATTTTAAATTGAAAATGATTTTAAATATTTCAACCCATTTCAAATTTTTAAGATCTTTCACCAATTTATTTTGTGTCAGAAACCTATATGATGTCAAAAAAGTTATCACAAGCCAAGTTATGACAGTATGAAGCTTGAACAGTGTGTCCAAACTTGCACCAACTGTTCAGGGTTCGACCTCTGCGGTCGTATCAGGTTGTGCTCGGTGAAGCATTTTATTCTTGTTATTTGCTAAAAGTGTCAGGTCAATGAGTTGCAAAAGTAGTTGACGTATGTTCAAACAACGTTACTCAATTTTAAATATGCGAACAAAGTGAAAACTACAGGAAATCGCAATAACAGGGTTAGTATATGCAACAGTAGTTTATCGCTGTTCAAAAGTCATATATCGATTAAGCGGAAACAAATCCGGTTTACAAATCAAAACCGATAGAAACACATCAACTATAAAGAAAACAACGGAAGAACAGAAACACTGAAGTGCAGAAAAAATAAACGCCAATGAAACATACATAGAAACGAACTGCTTAATAACCATTGCCATACTCCTGACTTTGTACAGGACATTTCAAGAAAACATGGTAGGTTGAACCTGGTGTTATGGCTAGCCAAACATCCCGTTTATATGACAATGTTAAAAATACCGTTAAAATGAAAACGTTACGTGAATGGAATACAGTACAAATAAATGCAAGAACACTCAGGACATGGAAATACAAAAAACAAATAATAAATTAGAACATTTCGACATGTAAACCTCAGAATAACAACGAACACATAAAATTAATGTACGACAGTTCACAAATACAGCAAAATAGAAATATGAACAGTGCGTCACACAATAGTATCATGTAAATTTCTAAAAATTGAATATAAAATCAGTATTAAGTTTGTAATTATGTATTGATTCACTCATAGGGTCTTTGCATCTGAAATAAACACATCTATTCTAAAAACCAGTTGTTGGCATGATACGGGTTATGCTCGTCTCGTATATTTTATGATGGTATGATACTAAAGCCCTAACGGGAGGGATTATACTTGATTTTCATATGATAAAGACGTTATCTTTCAATCAGTTTGATTGAGGTCTGGAGCTGGCATGTCAATAACTGTTAGTAGTCCTTTGTTAATCAATGTATCATTGTCATTTTGCTTAGTTTCTTTTGTTACCTATTCTGACATCGGACTCGGACTTCTTTTAAACTGAGTTTTACTGTGCGTCTTGTTATGTGTTTCTTTATTCTACATTGGCTAGAGTTATAGGGGAAGGTAAAGATATCACAAACATGTTTTAACCATGCCTCTTTTTTTTGCGCCTGTTCCAAGTCAGGAGCCTCTGGCCTTTGTTAGTCTTGTAAGTTTTTATTTTATTTTAGTTCATTTATATGTTTTGGAGTTTAGTATGACGTCCATTTTCACTGAACTAGTACACAATTTTATTAAATGGACCAGCTGAGGCCCACCACCGGGTGTGGGATTTTTTTCGCTACGTTGAAGACCCATTGGTGACCTTCGACTTTATCTGCTCTTTGGTCTGGTTATTGTCTCTTTGACATATTCCCCATTTCCATACTCAATTTTATTTGATGTATTTTCTAACAATTACAAGAATATTAATATAGCGTCTTGTTATGAACGATCACCCGCAATGGAAATCAAAACCCAGCCAAAATGTCACAATATTGTAGGACACAGTCGGTAATTTGACAGATCAGGTGACGTTTCTAGTATCGTATAAAATCAGTCTTTGGTGTTGGGACACCGATTACTCTGAGTGTTAATTCTAGATTTTCTTCCTCAAAAAAGTGCTTGAACAGTATGTGCCCTTTAAGTACATCCTAGTTTATAGAGTGTCATGTGTATTTATTCATAATGTGAAGATGCGTACACCTTATCTATCAAAAATATAAGTTTGATACTACTAAGAAATATATGCCACTACACATTAAATAACTTGGCAAGTTGTATTTTATATATCAGAACAATTGGTATGAATTCTGCTTTATTAAATAAAAAAAAGTAGGCTAGCTGAGCTGCACAAATATTACCCGTTGAAATACAATTTATTTTATTAAAGTCATATAGAACGAGTTTCTTGTAATTTTATTGTTATCAAAACTAGTGAACCAATACATGCATATATATACTAAACGAAGTCCTGAATGCACGGTTTTTCATACGACCGCAAAATTGTTTTTGGGTTCGTATAATGCTATGATGTCGTCGTCATCCGAAGACAAATTTGGTTTCCGGACAATAACTTTGGTTTAAGTGAATATATTTCTACGAAATTTCACAAGAAGGTTTAATACCAAAAAAAGGAGGGTTGGGATTGATTTTGGGGGTTATGGAACCAACTGTTTAGGAATTTGGGGCCAAAACAAGCATTTTTGTAGTTTCCGAACAATAACCTGTTTGTAAGTGTATGGATCTCTCTGACATTGTAACACAAGGTTCCATATCACAAAGGGAAGCTGGGATTGATTATGGAAGTGATTGCCCTAAACATGCAGGAATTGGGGGCTAAAAAGGGGCCAAAACAAGCATTTTTCTACTTTCCAGACAATAACTTGTGTTTAAGTGTATGAATCTCTTTTTTAAGGGGTTCATTAATTTTTTCAAAATTTTTCGAATTCACAGCATTGCGCAATAAATATTTAAGATCTTTGACCACATTTATTTTGTGTCAGAAACCTATATTATGTCAAAAATTTGATCACAATCCAAATTCAGACAGTATCAAGCTTGAAAATTGTGTCCAAATTTTTCCAAACTGTTCCGGGGTCGACCTCTGTGGTCGTATCAGGCTGCGCTCAGTGAAGCATTTTATTCATTTTTTTTAGGAATCTATAACGTAGATAAACTTATAATATTTCATTCAGTGATTGGTAATCACAAGCTAATTAACTTTTTGGTTTATTGCTGTTGAAGGATTATTACATTGATAAACAATCAACACAGAGCATGCGGATCACGTGACAAATAAGTAAATTGATAGAGCCATGATACACTTTTAATATTTTCGATGCGTTCTAATTTTTGTTAATTAAAACTTTTCCTTAACAGTTGTTAAATGATTTGCTGTATTCATTTTGTTCCTTAGGAATCAGTTACTACTATTTAATTTCCAGTGTACATTTGTTTACATTCTTTAATCATGGGTTTCCCACTCGTACTTAAGCTGTTCGGTGGCCGAAATTCTAACGAGAAGTCATATTAAGGTCATTGTATACAAGAAAATATCGGCTAATAAGTGTACGGGAAGACAGTGATTGGTAGTGCATTTATGAAAATATTGATAATGTAAAGGATTTTCTTTTGCAAAAAAGTTCACGTACACTTATTTATAGTAAAACGAAGCCATTATAGAATTTATAGCGTATACAACTTTTTCTTAAATTGTTCTTGATCAAAAAGTTATCAATTTTCATGATGTTGGTTTTTTTTTATTTCTCTGTTGTTCTTTATGAAGATCAGATTTTCCTAGACACACACCAAGAAGTCCATTGTGTTCAGTACTTGTGTGCACTTCTTGGTCAACCTGCTGGCATCTTCGTTTTTTTGTCAGATAAATTTCTTATTTGATTGAAGATTTCAAATAATCAAAACCACGGAGTATTTAACAGTCAAGTTTCTTCTTCGTCAAAATAATCTCCGCATTACGCCAGCTTATTTCTACAATCGTAAAAATGGAAGCCATTGTAGGGATGATGCGCGTCCAAAATTAGCTCTTGAAAACCGATACATTTATTCTCATAGCACCATTACGATCCTAAACACATGACATGGGTAAAATCTCTTTGTTCTTAATGTGCTATAATCTAGATAATGCACAGCAAAGGTGTGCATTAACTACCTCAGATATACTGCACAGTTCAAATCTATTTTTACCTTTAGGGGCGGTTCCTGGATTTTGAAAGGGGCGTTATTCTACAAAAAATTTTAAAAATATCACCGAGCGTAGCGAGACTAAAAGCAATATTATTATATCACTATGCTAAAACTCGATACTTTGTCCAATCCAAGGGTGAACGACCTATTTGCCCCCATCCCTGAATCCGCTGTCGCGAAGGACGCGAGTTTATTTTATTAACTGACATTCTGTGAACAATATTTTTCTTTATGGACTATTAATAATTCAATTCAGTTTAACTTTACATTTAATATCGGAAATTTGTGATACTTATTTTAGCAAGTTTTTTATATAGACAGAAATTATCTCCCTTGAAAACGTGGGCCGAACAAAAACAATTAGAACTTTAAATCAGTATCAATGTGGACTGTATTGTTGTAACATCTATATTATTAATAGAACATTAATCAGAAACTAATAGTTTATTCTTTCGCCACATCCGCCATATGCCTTAAAACTACGACAAAATTGAACTTTTTACAAACATCGTAGTTCCAAAATAGGAAAAAAGAAAGGTCTCTCATTCCTTTTTTTTATCTAAGCTTGGACATAAGATATTTCATCATATTTTGTGTACAACGTAAATCTTAAACTAAGTGTTTTAAAGTCAGAAAGAGAAATGTATCTTAGAATATCCAAATAACAGAATCTGATTTGGATTAGTTTTAGAGTCAATGGAATTTATAACGTATTTTTGAATATCTATTCCTATAAAGTGACTTTTTTTGGATCGAATTTAATGAGGATGGAATAAACTGGAGATCAATCAGACTTCTTTTAGATGGACGTGACTTAAAAATTAATACAGTAGAAACAAAGAAATTTGTGGGGTTGAGGGAGTAAAAGATTGAAAGAGAAATGTATTTTCTGTTTATTTAACATTTTAAATTTAGGTATTATAACATCTTCCTCGGTTCATCATTCTCTAAACATATCATTGAGGGAACGAAATTCAAAAGCAATTAATCCAAACTCAATAACCCTTTTGTAACGTGTCTGGGGTCCGTACCCGAGTTGATTCTCGAGATCTGAGACTTGTGTATATATTTTCTTTTGTTTATAATTCATCTTTAGCTCAGTCGGCTCATTAAAGATTTAGGCTTTGGCAGAAAATGAACAAATATATAAATATGACACCAATTTTGTCATTTTTATTCCAAATTACAAGCAATTGAAGAAAGACTTAGAAGGTTGATGTACTGTTAACCAATTCTTTCGATAATATCTAAATGAAAATATTTTGTTTTACCAAATTCAAGTGTACGCCCGGGCGTTTTGACGTAAACGTAGCTACACGCATGCAAACTGTGACATATCGGGAAAAGATGCATTTTTCGACTGATTTTTATTATTCAAACTGATTTAATTTGAAAACGAGTACATGGACCCCTATTTTTTAAAACGACATTTTGTTTCATTTTCCAGGGACATTATTGGACCAAATTTTATAAAACTGTAAATAGTGCGGGTTTTTTTATTTTGATAAATATACAGCAAAAAATGACGTTTTTTTCTCAATTCATGACCATTTGATAAATATGAGTAATTTCTGAATAAAAAATTTGTAAGGGTTCCGCGGAACCCAGTGTCTCGCCTACTTTTGCTGTAAATTGCAGGATCAACAAAAATGAGGGAAAAATCAATAAAAATATTCCGCTTGATACCATGTTTGGATTGTAGGAAGCTTCTGTCCAAGTTTGGTAAAAAAAATCCTGGATAGTTTATGAATCTAAAAAATGTTTTAAAAACTTTAACTGCAGACTGGATGTAATGTTAACTGGAAGAAAAACTAAGTCCATTTATAAGTAAAATACAGATACACAGGTACAAAATGTTAACAAAATTTCCTTCTAGATACTAGCTTTTGATCATAAACAAGCTTCTGTCTTAGTTTGGTACAAATAAAAAATAGTATAAGAAAGTTATCAAATTTTTTTGAAATTAAACACAGAGTGAATGTGTTGTTTCCTGGCAGAAAAAAAAGTCCATTTAAAGTAAAATATGGAAAAAATTGATTTGTCATTTTACAAAATTTACTTCTGGATACTATCTTATGATCATAAACAAGCTTCTGTCCAAGTTTAGTACAAACCAAGGATAGTTTAAGAAAGTTATTAAAATTTTAAAAACCACAACCACAGAGTGATGTAATGTTTCCCGCAGAAAAACTAAGTGCATTTATAAGTAAAATACATAAAGCATTGGAGAGTAGAATTTAGTCTGAAATTATGCAAGTTATCAAATGATTAACCTTACTGTAACTTTAATAAAAATGTAACTTATAGTTTAAGGTAAGTATTAAGTCAGATAAAGAAATTCTAACTGTAACTTTTAATTCCCAATGTTTCGCTGTTTAAGATTCAAATACGAAAGGAGAGAGTAACTACTTACTTCGTCCTTTTTAATGTATAGTCGTCCCAAAGCTATTCGTCACATTACCCACAACTCTGAGAAATGTGTCCTCCCATTTTTATGTCAGTCGAAAAGATTTTTCTTGCAAAGACAGAATCATTCCTATAACAGGAATTAACTTCTGAACTCGAAGAAATACATATTCCAACTTTAATAAATTTGCGAGACAATCCTTGCCCGATAAATTAAGGGATAATTATCAAATTATGATACAAAGACACAATAATTTTAACTGCCACAGGAAGTACTGATGTAACCAAATAACTGGTATGAAATACTTTTGCCTATGTAGCGGCTCACAAGAAGCATACTCTTATCGAACACGATGTCAACAGACATTGCTGCTACAAAGGGATCTATCTGTAAGGTGCGCAAAGTGTGACATTCAATCTACACCAGCCTTGGAGTTAACGTCCCAAATCCGACCGGACACATACATATTTTATAAAACAAAGTTAATATATGTTTTGATATATTTATTCATTTTCCAAAGGTGTTATGATGACAACGTCTTCCTTATACAATATTATCTGTCAACTCCATTATCTTATCCTATATATTCAACACAACCGTGTCATTTCGGATTCCCGTTTTTTTAATCATATTCGTATACATACATATATATAAAACTGTCTAGCGATTTCAATTTTGATATTATCTCAACTCTTTATCAGTAGAGCATTCTTTGCTCCAATAAAGTTTTAAGGATACCAGTGTTTTGGTCGCTTAAATGATCTGTTCAACTACTTCAATTATTTCAACTTGTCTTCCATTTTCTCTGTATGTAGTTTTAGTGGTTACTGTTCTTTTGACAGTTGTTAACGCAGATGCCTGTGTTCAAATCTTTACTCTTTTTCTTATATCGCTACGAAAAATTAAATCACAAAAATACTGAACTCAGATGTAATCAAATCGGAAAGTCCCTAATCACATGGCAAAATCGAATGACAAAACACATCAAAAACGAATGGACAACAATTGTCATATTCCTGACTTGGTACAGGCATTTTCAAATGTAGAAAATTGTGGATTAAACCTGGTTTTATAGCGCTAAACCTCTCACTTTGTACAACAGTCTCATCATCAAATTCCGTTATATTTACAATGATGCGTGAACTAAAAAGAAATAATAAATAAAATAGTCAAAATATGGGTACAGCAGTCATCATCGTATTACAATTTTAAAAGAAACAATTTCGCGTGTCTGACGTCAGAAAATTTATACGTCACATATTTTTGTCGTTCAATGTTTAAACAAACAACTCTAAAATTTCACATCGGAAATGTTTGTATACAGGGTTAAAAAATCCAAAGTATGCAAGAATTAATTTCAGAAATAGACCGAGATTTAAAATTGTCCAAAAATTCTATAGAATTTAACCTCTTTTGTAGGGGCTCTTGGTATTATATGTCTTAATTCCTTTGGACTCAGATAACATGTTTCTGTAGATGTAAGAGCTTTAAAAGGCCTCTTCTTTGTTGCAATTATGATTGGTATTGTTGGCTTTAATTCTTTTCATTCTACCAACTTCTACATCCTTCCTAACGATAGGGGAAGACTTTACTTTCTTATTGTTTTCTTGTACAGCTACACTGCCAGCCTGTTTCATCCCTTCTATTAACTGACCTACTTTATCATGCTTGATATCTTCCTTAACTTTCTGAGTTGCTTCAATTATAGTATCAATCTTATTGGTCTCAACGTCATTGTTATTTTCATCTGAATTTATTTTTTCTTCTGTACTAATGAGACCAATTATTTGTCCCGGTTCTTTCCTGAGGCATTCATCTGTGTCTGACGACAAGTTTATGTCAGGTATTATGACTTTTTCATTTTTGGTTCATCTTTGGCATGTACTTTCTTGTGTCTTTTAACATTACTCACTTTGTTGCTCATATATGAACACCCCACTTCTGTACATGTATAACGTTTATTAATGGCACTCATACCACACTCTACTAAGTGCTCCTTTAAGTCATCTGTATTCAGTGTATTGTAAGGGCGCCAGGGACACTTTTGTTGTTGACTCCTAGCTGTAGTCTTTTTTTTGGCATAACTCTGAAACAACCGAATATTCCTTCATATTTCAACATAACCTGAGTACCATCAATTTCAAAACTATTCTTCTCAAGATCAATCTTACCTTTGATTGTCTTCATAAAATCAAGTCAAAGGATACCATCAATTGCGATTTGAGCTACAATAGCCTCAACAAAAACAGATTTCCCGTGTTGGAAAACCAGATGAAAACTACCTTTACCAACAATCTTAAGTTTATCACCACTAGCAGTGAACACATCAAATCTGTTTGTCTTGCCCTAGGTATCCTATTACTAGTATATGTTTTCTCGGAAATAATAGTTACTGTGGCTCCTGTATCTACCAGCAAACTAGCTGATAATCCTTATAGGTTAGTGTCAACATGCATGCCAGCTTCATGAGCTGCTGTCGAGACACCTATGTTACCATGCAAGCCATTTTTCAGTTTCTGTGAACTTTTTATCATGCGTGTTGTACCTCTACCTCTACTGTCATTGAAAGAATTATAATTACTCTGTCCGTTATATGAATTATCTCTATTACCATTTGTGTTCCCTGGAAATCTATGTCCATTATTATAACGACCTCCTTTATGTCGAAATCCACCTCTGTTAAATCGTCTGAGTCCGTTATTATTTTGTGTTCTAGGTTCTTCTGTCTGACGACGACGATTTCAGTCTTTCTTCAGCTCACGGATGTCATTTTGCAGCTCTTGAACTTTTTGTTCCATCTTGCAATGTGATCGGAATTTTCATTTCTGTCAATATGACTCTCCTTTTCGTCAGTCTGTGATGCTTGTCTTAAACAGGATCGGCCATCTATAACATATGTAAGATGTTTTTCTGCCCTGTTATACGTTTCGAGTTCAGCTGCTACTCTAAGTGCATCATTTAATCCATGAGGCCTGGACTGTTTAATACGGATTCTCATTTCTGAGTCTACCAAAACCTCAATAAAATATTGTTTTGTAAGGGTATCTCGTACATCCTCTGGTTTGATAAGCTTGAGTTAATAATCGTCTTATTGATTGTCCTAACTCTGGCAGGCTCTCTGATGCTTTTTGTCTCTTCTCTGTAAGCTGTACTCGATAAAGCTCTGTTTGATTCGGAGGAGCAAACCTTTGCCCCGGAGCATTTACCAACGCTTTATAATTTTATTGTTTATCAATCGGTACATCCCCCATTATGCCTTGAGCCTGCCCTCTTAATGCGGCTGCTAAATTCAGTCCTTTATCCTGTTCAGACCAATTATTAATACTTGAGCAAGCCTCAAAATGGGACTTAAAATCTAACCATGATGAGGTACCTTCATATGTTGCAGGTTTAACTCGCACTGATGTAGAGTTGTTTTGTCTCAAGTTTTTACTATCTGTCTTCATGATGGGTTCATTTTTTCTCTTAGTATCTGTAGAGCGATATTTTGACCTTATAGCTACCCCGGATGGTACATAAACTTTATTATCATCAAGTAAATGTGGATGCAATCTGTACTCACTTAGTAAAAGATTGTAGTAGCTCCAATTGCTCTTTTAATTTCCTTATATTACAATCTATTAGTTCAGATTCTGTCGATGGTCGACCAGTAGCATACCCGGACTCTTCCATAAAATCATAAGATAAGCGACGCGAAGGTAGTCTAGGTGTAGATTTACTGGGATTTTCTGTTACGTTAATTTTGCTCATGAACTCGTCCATTTCATCTGGAAATATTTTTGCCATTATGACTTTATAAGAAATAACAACAACAGTATTTTAAATATTTTATTATCTTAAATATAATTGAGCGTATAATTGACAAGTAAAGCTCTTTTGACTCCTTACTAGCCTTTCCAAATTGTACTGATTATCTCAGATATATTAAGTTTTCTCAGATCCCTCTTTGCTGCCACCAATTTATATCACGTATCTGGGTCCGTACCCGAGTTGATTCTCGAGATCTGAGACTTATGTATATATTTTCTTTTGTTTATAATTCCTCTTTAACTCTCTCGGCTCATTAAAGCTCCTACAGCTCAATTATTATTCATCCCAACTGGCTTACTGACTCTAAAGGTAAAAAAAATTAGCAAGATCTACTTGCTCACTAGCTCTGTAGCTCCTAGCTCAACAGACTCACTAGCGCTGTAGCTTCGCTGGCTCTCAATATTTCTATCTCAAATAGTTAACTCAACCGGCTCGCAATATTGTTGCTCTTTCTGCTATGTCGCTATATGAATCACAAAGCTCTTTAGCTCTTCCGTTTCTCTCGATGCAGCTCACTTATAGTTTCAGATCATTCTTCTGCTAAGTTTCAGTTATATGAAAGACTTGAGCAGTGAATCCAATGTTTGGAACAAAAAGCAGGTATTTATCTTATCACTTATACGTGTCGTCTGATCGTAATACCGACGCTGACTGACTGCTGACGGCTGTTCATATACCCCTGGATGATTTGGATATACCACTTTTGGACAATATCATTACCCTGTATTGCCTAGTTTCAACATGGACGAGTTCACCTTAATTGGACTGTGCCATATAGAAGATACCATAGTTACAAGCGATGACTATAAAAATACCAATTATATTGTTATTGCATCTCACGCCGAGGCCAGGATTCTTCATACAAGTTCACTCATTTGCCAATTTATAAAATAGTCAGAGATATGCACTCGCATTTGACAGAAGAATATAGTCTGAAATAATGCAAGTTATCAAATTATTAGTCTAACTATAACCTTAATAAAATTTAACTTATTAATTCGATGAAGTTTAAGGTAAGTATTAAATCAGATAAAGACATTCAAACTGTACCTTTTAATTCCAATGTTTCGCTGTTTAAGATTCCAATACGAAAGTGAAGAGTTAACTACTTACTTCGCCCATTTTAATGTATAGTCGTACCAAAGCTATTAGTCACACTTTCAGTTATGATTTTTTTCATACACCGATCATTTGAAAATACACAATTTGTTAAAGTCTTAATCGTCACTAACTTAATAAAAATTGGAAAAAAAATTATAAAAAAAAAAATACCATTAAATCGCAATTTTAAAATAAGTCTAAATATAAAAAAAAAGTTAATTTAATACTGACCAAAGTCGTATTTCCCCCTTTCATTATCCTACAAGAAACTTTCCTATGATTCGTGGATTGCGGAAATCGTCAACATTTTTAAAACGTTCACGTAAATTGATTGCGTCATGTGTTTAAAACAGTTATTGGCCAATCAAATCGGTATATACGATTTAATCTGCACGCTCTGGACGACCCTTT
Source organism: Mytilus edulis (assembly GCA_019925275.1). Lineage (NCBI taxonomy): Eukaryota > Metazoa > Mollusca > Bivalvia > Mytilida > Mytilidae > Mytilus > Mytilus edulis. The sequence goes on along the minus strand of CM034350.1, from coordinate 116,207,465 downwards.
AACCCGAACACCTACGTCGTTCGGGTTGATTTGGGTCACCAGAGCCGTGCATATTAAATCGTATATACCGACTTGCTTGGTCAATAACTATAACTTATATGCCAGTTGTATTTTAAAAGACAAATGTGACTACTAGCTATTGGGAATCAAATAATGTACTTTTGTGCATTTATTCGTTTAAAACAATTGTCTGATCGGTTGTCAGTGGGAATTTTCCAAAGTTCAAAAACATTCTACTTAAATATTTAGTGGAAGGGCAGGCTACAATTTTTCAGAGGTTGAAGACGAATAACACTAGAAACATATACAAACAATGAAGTTTTGTTATGAAGTTATGCATTTTTCAGATCTATTTGTGAAGTCTGTCGTCAAGAATTTTTAGTAAAAATTAGTTATGCCAACACACCTACTCTGTTTCTAATGACTCGTTAGAAAGGTATTTCACTTGACCCATATATTTCATTTTAGTACTGTGAATTTTAGATGTAATTAAATCAACCTGTAGCCTAAATATATAAAAGTAATAGAATCTAAAGCGAGATGCTGTATCAATAAAATTGAGAATGGAAATGGGGAATGTGTCAAAGAGACAACAACCCGACCAAATAAAAAACAACAGCAGAGGGTCACCAACAGGTCTTCAATGTAGCGAGAAATCAAATATGTTTGTCATATATGTTTTCAAGACAGAGTTGTCATCTCAAACTCGCCTGAACAAAAAAAAAGGTGTACTCTTTTCGATGAAGTTATTGCCCATTTATAGGATTTTTTCCCAAAAAAAACTCTCGCCGGGTGCAGATTTGCAATTAAATGCTTTGGAAAGATCCAATCTATTATCTTTCTGTGAATTATTTTTTTAAATAAATATGAATTCATAACTACATAAAAGTCATGGCCCGTACAAGTGTTTCTTACCAAAAAACACAATTATCGTCCTCAAGGTCACATGAAGGTCAAAATTTTAAGAAGGCACACCACCTCATGATGATACATCCACATGCCAAAGATGTAAGGCCTAGGTCAAAATGCAAAGAAGTCATGGCCTACATGGTTGTGTTTTTCACGAAAAAAAACCCCATAAAGTTGACCTTGAGGTCACATTTGAAGGTCACTCAAATGTCATCATGATGCCAGACACTTAACCCTGTGGTGATACATCCACATGCCAAATATCTAAGGCCTAGTTCAAAAGACGAACAAAAATATGTCTATTATGTACTTTTTCAATAGATTTTGCTCTTATTTAATGAACCAATTTGAGGGTGGGGTGTAATTTAAACTTAAATACCAAAAAATCTAACGGTTAATTTTTTTAAAAAATTTGCAAGAACAACCGACTAGTATAGCACTCCAAATGCTTAGTTTTATGAAAAAATTAAACGACAAATTTTTTTTCAAAAAAAAAATTCTTCTTCAAATACAAGAAGCACAGCATTCACTTTTCGGGGCTGATTCTGATTACCCCCTATTAAAATTCTGGCAAAATTTTAAATCAGGAATAAAAAAAACTTACAAGAAAGGGGTATCACTGACCTAATATTCACCTCAGCTATCATTATTAGCTATGCCATTGTCAATTAAGGATTACATTTTAAAAAATTTTAACAAATTCAACCCTATACCCATATTTCAGAAACTTCCTATTTTGGCCGATACTAGTATGTAAAAGATGCCATATTTGAGTTGCCAAATCTTTTAAACCTATGGTTCAAATCTTTTAAAATTTTTACAAGATGTTAAGGTTGGCCTAGTTTATCAATGAACAAAAATTAAGAAAAATTAAACGACAGGATTTTTTTGGGGTATAGTGATGTACAGTACGTAGTTGTCGTTTGTTTATGTAATTTATACGTGTTTCTCGTTTTTTATATAGATTAGACCGTTTGTTTTCCCGTTTGAATGGTTTTACACTAGTAATTGTGGGGCCCTTTATAGCTTGTTGTTTGATGTGAGCCAAGGCTCCGTGTTGAAGGCCGTATATTGACCTATAATGGTTTACTTTTATAAATTGTTATATGGATGGAGAGTTGTCTCATTGGCACTCACACCACATCTTCCTATATCTACAAAATCCCACTTCAACCTCCTCGTTGGTGAGCAGGGGACTTAGACTAACGAAGGGGGTACTTATACTTGTGAACAGAACAACTTAATGAATAAATAAGTATTATTATCTGTATTTTACCTGAGTTTACCTGTCAAAAAAATACGCGCAAATGTAATAAATAGCTGAGCGCAAACGTAATGATTTTTGCGCGCAAATGTAATGGTAATGCGTGCAAACGTAATGCACCGATTTCAACTGGGTATCTGAAATTGGGGATTAATTGGGGAAGGAGATGTATAGAAATTACATATTTTTTGTCGCTATGCTATTTTTTTTTTCTTCAAATTTTGGGAAAGATAGCTTCTCATTTAAAACATTGACAAGTTCGACCATCAGATAAATCTGAAATCGGAGACTTTTAAATATACTCAGTTTCTTTTATTTTGATGATTCCTGCATCAATGAATATATGAATATATTTGTCACTTATTAAGATATATTGTACAGATATTGCTTTATCTAGTGTTTTGTATGCTATTCTTTGTTGGGTTTTTCGCCATGGTGTTGTCGTTTCTCTTTGACGTATGAACTCTGATTCTACCTTTGATATTTTCTTCCTTCTTTTTTAGATCAGTAAAAGTAACTCTGAAATCAGTGTTTCACAGTCAAACCAGATAATAATTATTTTTTGCCATTTCGGCCAAAAAAGAAATGCATTTCAGAATATCCACATGAATAAAATCTGATTTGGATTAGTTTCGTGCTTAATGGAATTTATTACGACTATTTATATATATTTATTTACTATGGGTGCCTTTTAGGTGACAATATTGAGATCGAATTTAACTTGTATCAAAACGGCGGAGGGTATAAGCCGCAGATCAATCAGATTTTGTTTAGATCCGACATGTCTTCAAAAATTAATACAGTAGAAAAAAAAAACAGTTTGTCAATTTCTAATTCGTCACTTATTATGTTGTCATTTCTATGTTATATTTAACATTGCCATTAAAGTGCGAGGTTTGGCATGCCACAAAACCAGGTTCAACCCACCATTTTTTCCTTTAAAAATGCCCTGTACCAAGTCAGGAATATGGCCATTGTTATATTATAGTTCGTTTCTGTGTGTATTACATTATAACGTTGTGTCGTTTGTTTTCTCTTATTTTTGAGTGTAAATTCACATTGCGATAAGACGTGTCACGGTACTTGTCTATCCCAAATTCATGTATTTGGTTTTGTTGTTATATATATATATATGTTATATTTGTTATTCTCGTGGGATTTTGTCTATGTGTGTTACATTTTAGTGTTATGTCGTTGTTCTCCTTTTATATTTAATGCGTTTCCCTCGGTTTTAGTTTGTTACCCCGATTTTGTTTTTTGTCCATGGATTTATGAGTTTTGAACAGCGGTATACTACTGTTGCCTTTATTTATTCATATAAAAATTGTGAATAAATTTAACATGTTTAACAGAACCGATAAAAAAAAATATACCATTAAATCGCAATTCTCCAAATAATGTAACATTTTTTTTTACAATTTAGGAAGAAGCCTAAATATGAAAAAAGTTAATAATTTAATACTTACCAAATTTTAACTACATAACAGCGTATTTTTCACTTTCTTTATCACCCAAGAAATTTCATAGGAGCCGTGGATTGCGGAATGTCGTCCGTATATTTCCAAATGTTCACGTAAATGGCGTCATGTGTTAAAACAGTTAATCTAATTATTGAACCAATGCATGCAAATACACTTATTCTTCTGTGCACAATTTTATCATTTTTTACGCATCCATTTCGTATAATTGTCAAAAAAATATTTCACTCGGTCAGTGTTGTGAAAATATGTCAGCTAATTAATTGTCGTGTTTTGAAGCCGAAGTTTATCGGTTGTCACCTTTGTAAACAATCAACAAAAAAGCATGGATATTCAGGTAAACACGTGTATAACATGTATGATGAGATATAGTTTATTTCGATGACGGAGCGATGTTTACTTTTGTTGACTCTCTCTGAATATTTGGGTTCCCCTTCGCACTTGCGTATCGCGATTACAAGATTTTTACGAGAAAAGTCACGATGAGGTAATTTGAAGTTTCATATGACTTTAACTTTTCATTAAAAAAGCTCATCATATATACAAGACTTCTGAATCAGTACGTCAGACCTGGGCTCCAATCAAACATTTGGATACTAAAGAAAACAAAACTCAAAAGTGTTTCGAATGACTTAGTTAATTTCTGATAATTACAGTATCGAGGATATTCCATGTCACAGAAACCATAAAACGGTATATCTACAGTAGAACTTTGAATAGATTTATGTATTGATGATAGCATTATGATGAGATACATTGTATCTGTAGTTTGCAAAATGTTGTTAATATTGAATTTATTAGTCCCTTGGCAAGTCAAATATGTTATCCTAATTTCACATATTAATTAATACAAACTTAGGATTAAATAGGTTTGAAAAAGGTAGAACGAAAGCAAATAACAAATTAGTACAAATAAGAATGTTTAAAGGGGATAAAACTTGTGCATTTTTAATCTCCTCCTAATGTTTATGCAACTTGAAACAGATCGGTGCAAAGTTCTTATGCACTTGAAGGCATGTAGTAATAATTCTGCATTTGACACTTTTATAGTTGTAATAAGAATGACTTCGCTGTTGTACATTTGAGTGTTTTTACCCGTGCGACCCGTCGCTGGGGACACAGAAATATTGGGCCCTCCGTCCTATGTTATAAGTTTATGATGTACATTTCTTGCCTGATTTTCATAAACTTATAACATAGGTTAAGTCAGTACTGTCGCGGGCAAGTTCTTAAGATAGTGTCGATCAAATATTTATATATTATAAGAGTATGGTATGTTAATAAGTTCCCTACCAACGAACGAAAATATTTGAACTCAGTCAGTCTGTCCATCCGTCAGTTCGGCAAATTAGTTTTCCACACTTTCTTTCTTCGTGCTTAAAGATATTAATCTGATATTTGATTTATATTTTCCTTATGATTTTTTATAGATCAGGGTTGATTTTTTTACTTTTTGAATTCTTAAACCAAAGTTATGGTCCATAGACTTCACTCAAATATTCAGTTTTTCGCACTCTTTCTTGGTTCATGAAGATTATGATTTGATAATGGGTATAAAGTGTTACAAATCAAGTGCGAATTATGTACCGGCCTGATGAATTTGTGCAGAGTTTTGGTCCTTGGACTTGGAAAATCACTTAAGTAATCAGTGTTCATACCTTTTTCGCTCACCGGGCCCGAAGGGCCGAGTGCGCTTTTCCCATCAATTGGCGTCCGGCGTCCGTTGTCCGTCGTCGTCCTGCGTCGTTAACTTTTACAAAAATCTTCTCCTCTGAAACTACTGGGCCAAATTAAACCAAACTTGGCCACAATCATCATTGGGGTATCAAGTTTAAAAAATGTGATCGGTGACTCGGCCAACCAACCAAAATGGCCGCCATGGCTAAAAATAGAACATAGGGGTAAAATGCAGTTTTTGGCTTATAACTAAAAAACCAAAGCATTTAGAGCAAATCTGACACAGGTAAAATTGTTTATCAGGTCAAGATCTATCTGCCCTGAAATTTTCAGATGAATCGGATAACTTGTTGTTCGGTTCCTGCCCCTGAATTGGTAATTTTAAGGAAATTTTACTTTTTTTGGTTATTATCTTGAAAATTATTATAGAAAGAAATAAACTGTAAACAGCAATAATGTTCAGCAAAGTAAGATTTACAAATAAGTCAACATGACCGAAATGGTCAGTTGACCCATATAGGAGTTATTGCCCTTTATAGTCAATTTTTAACCATTTTTCGTAAATCTTAGTAATCTTTTACAAAAATCTTCTCCTCTGAAACTACTGGGCCAAATTTATCCAAACATGGCCACAATTATCTTTGGGGTATCTAAAAAATGTGTCCTGTGACCCGGCCAACCAACCAAGATGGCCGCCACGGCTAAAAATAGAACATAGGGGTAAAATGCAGTTTTTGGCTTATAACTTAAAAACCAAAGCATTTGAAGCAAATCTGACATTTGGTAAAATTGTTTATTATATACTTAGTAGTAAATACAGATAAATTGTATGTGTAATACAGTCAATGGCAAGCATGCTGTATCAGCCACCCGTGATGATATCGATATCAGCACGGTTGCAAAAGCTTTATCACACCTCTAATCTGTATGACGTCACGTCATCGATTGCAGTCACTTTTGCAACGGCTTTATCAAATCCCTAATCTGTATGACGTCATGTCAAACCTATAATCTGTATGACGTCATTTCAAACCTCCTTATCTGTATAACGTGACGTCATGTCACATAAAAAACATCTACTTGAGGTATATGTATATAATAAAGTGTATATGATATGGCTTTTTCAATATCACACACCGTATCAACCCTCAACCAATATAATCCCTCGAGCAGAGCTCTTGGGATTATATTGGTGTCTCGGGTTGATACGGATGCGATATTGAAAAAGCCATATGATATTCTCTATTTATCAGGTCAAGATCTATCTACCCTGAAATTTTCAGATGAATCTGACAACCTGTTGTTGGGTTGCTGCCCCTGAATTGGTAATTTTAAGGAATTTTTGCTGTTTTTGGTTATTATCTTGTATATTATTATAGATAGAGATAAACTGTAAACAGCCATTGTGTTCAGCAAAGTGAGATTTACAAATAAGTCAACATGACCGAAATGGTCAGTTGACACCTTTAGGTGTTATTGCCCTTTATAGTCAATTTTTAATCATTTTTCGTAAATCTTAGTAATCTTTTACAAAAATCTTCTCCTCTGAAACTACTGGGCCAAATTAATCCAAACTTATCCACAATCATCTTTGGGGTATCTAGTTTAAAAAATGTGTCCGATGACCCGGCCATCCAACCAAGATGGCCGCCATGGCTAAAAATAGAACATAGGGGTAAAATGCAGTTTTTGGCTTATAACTTAAAAACCAAAGCGTTTAGAGCAAATCTGACATGGGATTAAATTGTTTATCAGGTCAAGATCTATTTGCCCCGAAATTTTCAGATGAATCGGACAACCCGTTGTTGGGTTGCCCCTGAATTGGTAATTTAAAGGAAATTTTGCTGTTTTTGGTTACTGTCTTGAATATTATTATAGATAGAGATAAACTGTAAACAGCAATAATGTTCAGCAAAGTTAGATTTACAAATAAGTCAAACATGACCGAAATGGTCAATTGACCCCCTTAGGAGTTATTGTCCTTTATAGTCAATTTTCAACAATTTTTATAAAATTTGTAAATTTTTACTAACATTTTCCACTGAAACTACTGGGCCAAGGTCATAAGTAAGATGTACAAACACATCACCATCACCAAAATACAATTTTGTCATGAATCCATCTGCTTCCTTTGTTTAATAGTCACTTAGACCAAGGTGAGCGACACAGGCTCTTTAGAGCCTTTAGTTTCACCATGTTTGCCTTGATATTTGTTATATGATGAACTTCATGACATTTTACAAATAAAGTATAGGACTTTGTTCCAGTATAAAACTATAATGTATTTTCAACCGGTCATACTCGCAGAAGGCTTGTCGTTTGGAAAAAATAGCATTGTGCCCCGCGCACTGTGTTTGATTGGGTTTGGGGGTATGGGGCTAAGAAAAATCAGGCGTCAAGGCGTCCATCTGTACGTGCGGTCGTGTTAGCGCTCTCGTGTGTACAATTCTTGCAAGATTTGTATAAAACTAATATAATAGTTCTATATTAGCAATGTTACGGACAAGTTCAAAATCAGTGCCAAATAACTATTTTGAAAAGATTTGTTATCCCTTGAAATATTAATGATATGAAATATTGCTTTCTTACCGCTCTCATGTGTACAATTCTTGTCAGGTTTTAATCAAGCAATATCATAGATTTTTTACCAGCAATTTCTGGGGAAATTTCGAATATCAGTGGCGATCAAATATTTTAAGAAGAGTTATGCCACTTTGAAAAAATATTGCATTTGCTATCAAGACTTAAATATTTTATTAAAAGTTCTAAGGAACAAAATAATAAGTTATTTTTAGTTATTGTCCATGGACAGATACAATGTGTGCAACGCGGGGGACATAGTTATCCTGTTCCGTTATATAATTTAAGAATTAAGCTACAAATTTCGGATGTCTTTGAAAAATAAATCTACTTCTTCTAAGAAACTCATATAAAATTGAAAAAGGGGCCCAAATAAGCATTTTTGTGGATTCCAGACAATAACTTGTGTTTTAGTATAAATCTCTCTGAAATTATATCACAAGCTTGTATACTACAAAGGGACGATTGGGGTTGACTTTGGGGGTATGGCTTAAACCATTTAGGAATTAAGGACAAAAAAGGAGGGAAACAAAGTTTTTTTCTGGTTAAAGGATAATTAAGACAACGAAGGCAGTGTAAGGGAGGCAATCCAAATTCATTTAAAGAACAATGTTGTGCATGTTTGATTACCACCCTTACAGTGCTTGTTCAATATGCATTAAGAAATGTTGAATTGTATTGAGGTAGTTAGCTGTCAATTCGCAACAGAATAGTGTATTGCACAAAAGGGAAAAAAAATGAATATAAATTCAAATGATATAACCAATTTCAAAGTTCTTTGACTACATTTATTCTGTATCAGAAACCTGTTATGTGTCAAACATTTAATTACAAAATTATACCCAAATTCAGACCTATATCAAGCGTGAATATCGTGTCCATTTTGCCGTAACTTTTCTTAGTTGGACATCTGCGGTCGTATACAGCTGCACTCAGCGAAGCAATTTATTGTAGATGTATTCACGACATACCTAATTAGTAATTTATATTAAAACGATCTCCTTGAGGATAAAAATTATCATTCAAATGAAAGGTAATAGAAGGATAAATAACATTGATATGTATTCTTAAGATCATAAAATAATATATTTGCCATTTAACATAAAATTAAAGAGCCGTCTCGGAGTTGTTTTTTTTACGCTTCGAGTGCAAGAGTTAATGATTTGAATCCCCTGGGGTCTAACTAAAGACTTGTTTTAGCTTCTCCATTTGACATGCGATATACAACTCTGAAAATGACATATTAATATTTTTACGTGACTGTATACATTCATTGCATATGCTTGGTTCATTTTTGGTTTAAGACCCATTGATGAACTTCGGCTGTTTTCTGTTCTTTGGTCGGGTTGTTGTCTCTTTGACACATTCCCCCTTTCCATTCTCAATTTTAACAATTAACAATAAAGGTTAAAGAACCATCTATCCATATTAAATTTAAACTCATAAACATGAAAAAAAGTTGTGATGAAAGTATTTGAATTCAGTTTCTTGGTGTGATATCTTTACAGCTATTCTGAAGCATTGGATTGACTCTATTTTGACCTACTGTGTAGATGTATTTGTTGATGAACACAAACTACCGAAGATATTATTTGCAGCAACCCATGGTGATGCCTTTCCTCAAGTAAGTTATAAAACAGCAGGTAGATGTTTGATTATATCAGTCTCGAACCAATGAGAGAGCAGCCCATCACACTATTCAACCACAGTGGTGGTATTTCCCTTCCCCTTTTTCACACAAAACACAATTTATCAGTACATGTATTACAATAGGTACTAACTTACCCCTTCTGGCAGACTTTATGCCCCTGTCGTAGCGGAGGGGGCATATAATTTTACCCTTGTCCGTTTGTACGTACGTCCGTTCGTCCCAACGTTGGTTTCCATTCTCTTACTTTAGTTTTTCATTTCCGTTCCCTGACTAAGTAAGCCTCACCCAAATGGTATGTGTCTTATACACAATGCATATTACCATAAAACACAGATCTTAAACAAAATTTTGAATTTTGTCTCTTATACTGTTCTAGAGTTATACCCCATTATAAAAAAAAAAAAAAAAATAGAAAACATTGCTGAGTTTTTCGTTTCCATTCTCTAACATTAGTTTCAACCAAATGTTATGAATCTTGTACCAGTGTCTTATACACAATGCTTATTACCACAAAACACAGATTTTCAAATTGCAGTGGAGTCACTTATACCGTTCGAGAGGTATACCCCTTACAAATGGAGAATGTTTCCGTTCTCTATTTGCAGTTTGCCTTAACCAAATGTTATGAATCCTATACACAATGCTTATTACCACAAAACACAGATCAAGTTTGAATTTTGATGGTGTCACTTATACTGTTCTGTGCCTTAATAACGTTATATGCAAGCGGTCATCATCTGTGTTCCATGGACAATTCTCCATTTATTTATTGTTTGTATTTATATAAAGCATTTATCAGTTAGAAATGTCTCATAGACAAAAAGATAAAAGTTCTTTCATCCCATTCAATTACCCACATTCAGTAAATGCTTACATCTCATGTATCTTGTGTATTGTGGACATCATATTAGAATAAGAATTCTAATATGACGTCCTTATTACGCTTTGTAAACAAAGCCGTGTTCTAATGAGCACAAAATATGTTTGACACATGCGCACGAACTTACTGTTTATATTAACTTTATTTCCATCGTTATCCTTTAAAATATATACATGCTTATACCACATTTTATCATTATTTTGTCTTGTGATGATTTTCAGTTTCACAAGCGTGTATGTTCCCATAAAATGCTTACATTCTTGCGTCATCGTTGAAGTTCTATGAACGTCGGGTACATCATTCATAAATAAAAAGCATATGACGTGGGAGTACGATCGGAACAGCCCTGGCAATATATTCATATTATACCACGGGTGTGTACTCAAAGCGTTTAAAGGACGTCATGTTAAAGTACTATAAAAAAAATTACCAATATATAGTGTCTGTCTCTCAACTCACTTAGTAGCGACATGTTTTCTTGGTTGAAGATCTTTAGATACCGTATTTAGCCGTGTATAGAATGCAGTTCTGTATTATACGCACACCCTGTTCGTCCCTCAAAAATTGTTTTAAAAAGTAAAAAAAAAAAAAAAATGCAAAAGAGAAATCAAAGTAACATGGGTAAGGTGAAAAAGAAATTTATTTTTTTTAATTTTTTTTTTAAATATTTCAAGGTCTAGTTCACCAGATATGTGAGAGGCTAAAAATAATAAGATTGATTGTTCAATCAACTAATTTTAAAGTCACACACAATTAAATGGTAGAGCTTTTATCATGTAATTAACTTTTATTAGTTTTATAAAGATTCAATTAACAATCGAAGAAACCTTTTGAATTCAACGTTTGTGTAAGCTTGTCCAAGCCGATCAACTGTTGAAAATTATATCAGAAATAATTAGTCTGTTATAGAATAGAAGAAGTTCGGCCGTGTTCACACCAAACGCCGTGTACAGTAAACATGTTTACATTTGGTTTAATGTAATGTACACTAGTTTCACATTATAGATTTGTTCACATCTATACACCTTGTTTAGTTACCTGTACATAAAGTTTGTTCATACTTGTAAACTATATGTCATTTAAATGTTCATTACGTAGAACCGCATTCAAATTTTCAAACAACTTGCCTAGCAGTTAGGGAACGACCATTTGACTTTTAAAAAAAGGGGGGATGGATTTTTCCACAATTTGATTAAAAAATAAATCGGGTCATACAGATGATTAAAATGAACAAAGATTCTGAATCCAAAGTTTCCCCATACTTTATAGTGTTAAATATTGAATTAGTACCATCGGAAAAAAAACTAAATATAAACTTTCGCGCGAGAAAAAATTCTGACTCAGAACATCCGCCTTTTTTTTAAAGTAAAGTGGTTGCTCCTTTAAGCAAGTCATTATGGATGATTTGCAGTAGTTTAAAGTTGTCTCGATCACGCATTAAAACGTAGGCTGCATCAGCGTGCTTACAGACGAAGAAAAAGAATTGCGATGTTAAGGATCACTACATTTCTATCTTTTCTGTTTGTTTCAAATGGTATTTTTTCTCCAAGGAGTATTTGCAAAGGGGGGATGTGGCGGGTGATGTTTTTGGTGGAAGAAGACTTCAAGTCTTCTGAAGGCCAATGGTGCCGACTTTAAAATCATTTGAGCCTCCGTATGCCGCATTCGTTTCTGTGTATTACAATTTCAGAACAACTTCCGATTCCTGACACCGATTTTTACTCATTATTAAGCATCTGAATCATTTAATTTGTGAATTAAGATTGAAAAACAATCACTATCGTAAATATGTACCCTTTTATTTATGTAAATTATAAGATTTCATCTCATCTACATGAACGTCATTTGTTTACTTATAACCGGATGTTTTTACTGTAGATATTTGAACTACGCATGCATGAATTTGGTATCGGAACAACTCGCCCTGTTAACATGTTTTCGCCCTTGATCTGTTCGTCCTGAGTTCTTTCGCCCTGTGTTCATTCTCTTTACTCTTATCAAGGATGTTTTATTATACGTCCATGCATTTATTAAAAAATATTAATATTAAGGGTATCGTTAAAAAAACTCTAAAACACGATTTAGTGAAAATCATCTGTTTCTTGTAAGACAATCGTGTTCAGCCAATCAAATTCTGTGTTTCTCATGATCAATTAATCAGCCAATCAAAAACGTTTTCTCTGAAGGTTATTCTAACATGCTAGATTTTGAACTTGTGTTGGTTCCTCTAGTTGTTAATTGTGAAAATGGCATGTAAATTTTCATCTGCAAGCAGGTTCTTACACAGATTAAGGATAAAAGCATGGCTGATTGACAAAATTCAATGATGCAGTACTACCATAAAGATAATAAATAGTATTTTTTTCACTATTTTTTTGACATAATTTTTGTTGCAATGTACTATTCTTTTCACAAAGACCAACAAACAGGTTGGGACCCCCCCCCCCTCATTATGAGTGGTGTCCTTTAAATGAGGGACTGTTCCTAAAACAAGGGGTCATTTTACTGTTGAAAAAAAAGGTGGGAAAATTCATTATATTAATTTTTTTTAACATCTTTTCTTAATGAGGGGTCAAATCAATAAAGAAGATATAAGTTTAGAAACATCACCAAATTCTTTTGACATGTTTTGACCATTTAATACTTGATAGATGCATAGTTCTTTGGGAAAGTTTAATCAAACAATATGAATATAAAGGTGCTCATTTTTTTTACAGTAGGTTGTAATGTACTTCCAATGAGGGTTACCCCTGATTTGGAGTGTTGTTCCCAACCTGTTAAATGTCCATCTTTGTGCATAATTCAAAATTGGATATTTCAACAAGCGTCTAATATTCTTTCACAAGAAAATAAACCCTGGTCTGCTTGCTACATGTTCAGCTTTTCTACCGATTTAATAACTAGAATCATGCAATCAGACGTAAGAAAAAGGCATGTAAGTTCATCATACAAATATGACACTTTTTCTAGGAAATCCAGATCGTGCAAAATACTTCGCTAAAAATTGTAACCTTTAAAATTGTTGTCACGCACTAAAAACCCCATGGGAACTTTCAAAAGTTAGCGGGTATGTAACAAGTCTTACTTTTTTTATGGCCAATTTATGGGCATTATTTTTTCTGGTCCTGTCTGTCCTGCTTCAGGTTAAAGTTTATGGCCGAGGTAGTTTTTGATGAAGTTGAAATCCAATCAACTTGAAACTTAGTACACATGTGTTCCTTATGATATGATCTTTCTAATTTTTCTGCCAAATTAAAGATTTAACCTAATTTTCACAGTCCACTGAACATATAAAAATATGTCATTACGATAATGGAAGAAAGCAGGCTGGGGTCGTGGGGCTGCTTTCATGGTAATTCAAGTTACCTTTTATTCACCTTCTTCCACCTCAGCGCTATCAGCTCTTTGATTTTTTATTTCTAATTGTATTTTATGGCGCTGAGATACTACACAAACAAACAATTAACCTCACACTTTTTCAGTAATGCATTTATGAGTGAATCGTTGCTTGAGTAAAGATCAGTGGCAAATAGTTCTGTCACTGTGTACGTCCAGTCGATTCGGAAAGACCTTTTCAAATGAATTATGTGTTCGGCAATGATGATGGATGAGTCTTGATAAGGGGTTAATAAGGCTATGTAAAGTGTTTTTTATTACAATAAATATATGAAGTTTAGAAAATATTTCTGTGAAGAACTTTATTAATCAGAGTTAAAAGTATCAACTTTATATACATTTCGTTTCTTTTTTAAATATACATGGGAAAATTAAGGTTCTGAATGCCTAGTTTTGTGTACCTTAACATACACAAGGCCTACATCGACTATCGACTGCATGTAGACAAAAATGATTTAAACTAGACTTATCAAGAAGGGATATAGTTACAACATGTTGTCAGGTCACTAAAGATTGCTTATTTTGGCGTTAATTTTGATTCACTTATAGGGTCTTTGCATCGGAACTAAACACATTTATTAAAAAAAAACAGTTGTTGGCATGACACGGGTTATGTTCTTCTCATATATCTTATGATGGTATGATACTAAACCCCTAACGGGAAGGATTGTGCCTGATATTCATATGATGAAATCATAATCTTTCAATCAGTTTAATTGAAGTCTAGAGCTGGCATGTCAGATAACTGCTAGTAGTCTGTTGTTATTTATGTATTATTGTCATTTTGTTTATTTTCTTTGGTTACATCTTCTGACATCAGACTCGGACTTCTCTTGAATTGAATTTTAAATGTGCGTATTGTTATGCATTTACTTTTCTACATTGGCTAGAGTTATAGGGGGAGGGTTGAGACCTCATAAACATGTTTAACCCCGCCGCGTTTTTGCGCCTGTCCCAAGTCAGGAGCCTCTGGCCTTTGTTAGTCTTGTATTTTTTTAATTTTAGTTTCTTGTGTACAATTCGGAAATTAGTATGGCGTTCATTATCACTGGACTAGTATATATTTGTTTAGGGGCCAGCTGAAGAACGCCTCCGGGTGCGGGAATGTCTCGCTACATTGAAGACCTGTTAGTGACCTTCTACTGTTGTTTTTTCTATGGTCGGGTTGTTGTCTCTTTGTCACATTCCCCATTTCCATTCTCAAATTTTATTTAAGAAATGAATGCTTCTTTTTGTAACTTTATTGGGGTGTAAAAGCGTTGACCGAAGTACATTTTGTATGAAGCGCGGAAGCGCTTCAATTCTAAAAATGTACGCACGATCAACGCTTTTACAACCCTATGAAGTTACAAAAAGAAGCAGTCAATACTTATAATTACATTTTTTAGCTATGATCATGAAAACACGAATTTTATAAAAAAAAATTCTAATTCACCTGTGCACTTTTTTGTGGAACCACGTGTTTTCATGAATATTAAGTTTTATTGAGTGATGCAATTGCTTAAGGAATAACACGTGATGTGCAGTTAGCCAATCAGAATAAAGTATTATAATGAAAGATACATATAATGTAATTATTGAGCTTTATCAATGGGAATGTAATTATGTTTAGTTTATGTGTGAGTTATACTAACACAACACCGAGTTTAGGTCAATGTGAACACGGCCTAATAGACCTTAAACATTTTCAAAATTGATTAGCAGTAATTAAAATTTATTTACTCTTTAATTTGATATTTCCTTTTCATTGATCATGTTGATTCAGAGCACTGCATGAGGTTGGTATTATGTTTATTCAAAGCTACACACTCATAATAAAACCCTAATTACATTTTTAGGTCAATCATGCGGGATGCCACACCAGTATTTGTGTAATCAATAGAGGAGGAAAACTTGTTTTTTTTAATTAAAAATACAAAAAAAATCAAATACAAAAAACGTCTTGTACATAT
This sequence comes from Mytilus edulis, assembly GCA_019925275.1. Lineage (NCBI taxonomy): Eukaryota > Metazoa > Mollusca > Bivalvia > Mytilida > Mytilidae > Mytilus > Mytilus edulis. Next base: position 116,191,678 of record CM034350.1, on the reverse strand, counting down.
ACAATAATGAAGAAAATCCGTTTTTAATAATTAAAAACTGTATATAATTATGTATGATACGTACCCCTGTATCGTCTACTGTTTGGGTGTAAAAAAATGCGTACTCAACACACCGGGTGCGGGATCTTCTCGCTGCATTGAAGACCTGTTGGTGACCTTCTGCTGCTGTCTCCTCTGTGGTCGGGTTGTTGTCTCTTTGACAAATTCCCCATTTTCATTCTCAATTTTATACTTGGAAATGCTTAGATTATATACAACTACGTGGTCTTGTTCATTTGGAGTTCGTGCAATTCACTCAGTTTTTGGATATTTCCTGTGTGTTCTTACTCAATTTATGAGGTTTGAACATTGGTAATCTACCCTTGCCTTTATTTATATTACTTTCATAACCAAATTTACTGGATTGATACCTTAATTTCTCACTAATAAACACAAGAGTAGATGTTAAGCAATATGTGTGTATATCTTCGTCAGGTTATTAGATTTAAGAAGATTATGTATGAGCGCCAGGGGTAAAATGTAGATTTTGGCTTATAACTCTAAAACCAAAGCATTTAGAGCAAATCTGACATGGGAGAAAATAATCTATTAGGTCAAGATCTATCTGCCCTGAAATTTTCAGACAAAACAGACAACCTGTTGTTGGGTTGCTTCCCCAGAATTAATAATTTTAAGGAAATTTTGCAGTTTTTGGTTATTATCTTGAATATTATAATAGATAGAGATAAACTGTAAACAGCAATAATGTTCAGCAAAGTAAGATCTACAAATAAGTCAACACAAGACCAAAATTGTCAGTATCCCTTAAGGAGTTATTGCCCTTTATAGTCATTTTTTACAGTTTTCATAAATTTTTGTAATATATTTTCCACTGTAATTACTGGGCCAAGTTCATTATAGATAGAGATAATTGTAGCAAGAAGAATGTCTAGTAAAGTAAGATCTACAAACACATCATGATGACCAAAACACAATTTTGTCATGAATTTATCTGTGTCCATTGTTTAATATGCACATAGACCAAGTTGAGCGACACAGGCTCTTGAGAGCCTCTAGTTTTCTTAAAGTAAAGAGGTTGCTCCTTTGAGAAAGTCATTTTGGATGATTTGCAGTAGTTTAAAGTTGTCTCGATCACGCATTAAAACGTAGGCTGTATCAGCGTGCTTACAGACGAAGAAAAAGAATTGCGATGTTAAGGATCCCTACATTTCTATATTTTCTGATTGTTTCAAATGGTATTTTTTCTCCAATGAGTATTTGCCAAAGGGAGGGGGTAATGTTTTTTTTTTTCATTTATAATTGTATTTTAACGGATCTGAAATACTACACAAACAAACAATTAACCTCAACCTTTTTCAGTAATGCATTTATGAGTGAATACTTGTTTTAGTAAAAACCAGTGGCAAATATTTCTGTCAGTGTGTACGTCCAGTCGATTCGGGAAGACCTTTTCAAATGAATTATGTGTTCGGCAATGCTGATGGATGAGTCTTGATAAGGGATGTACCGTTAATAAGGCTACGTAAAGTGTGTTCATAACAAATAAATATATCAAGTTTAGACAAATATGTCTGTAAAGAACTTTATTAATAAGTGTTATAAGTAATAATTTTATATAGAAATTCTTTCTTTTGTAAATAAACATGGGAAAATTGAAGTTCTGAATCCCTAGTTTTGTGTACACTTAACCTACACAAGGCCTAGATCTACTATCGACTGCATGTAGACAAAACATGATTTAAACTACATGAGCTTTATCAATGGGAACGTTATTATGTTTATTTTATGTATGAGTTACACTAACACAACACCGAGTTTAGGTTTTAAAATGTGAACACGGCCTTATACTATAAGCAGTATGTCAACTAAATTTGGTATTTATAATTATTGTTAGGTGAACATGTCTGCACGTCAATGTTCATCTGACCTTGTCCTCATTTCAAGGTTCATTGGTTAAGTTTTCATGTTTATATCTGTTTCTCAGATGCTATATTACAATAAGCAATAAGTCAACTATTGTTGTTGTATGGATTGATTGCATAATGTTTATGTTGTACGGATTGATTCATCTGGCCTTGACTGCATTTTTGTTAACCGGTTAACCGTTTGCACGACCGAATACCGGATACCAAAAACGATAACCGGTTAACCGGACTTTATTTCAATTTTGATAGATTTGATATAAATTTGTATTGAAATCTTTATAGTTATGTTTTCTTTAAATATTGTCGTCGTGGTAATTAATTTGATAGATCAATTGTCCAGTATATTGATTGCTATTTTTAATCCAAAAAATATATAATTAATCAGAACTTGTCTCTCTGCTCGGGGCAAGATCTTAAGGATACATAATTAGTATACATGGTTTTTTAACAGTAACTTTAAATCAGTAATACGATCATTTTACGATTTACTTCATTATTTTATTTTTGTTTTTATATTGTAGACATTCGTGCAAGGCTTTGTCATACTTTAAACGAAATGCTAACTCAAAAACTGTGAAATGCAAACCAATATGAATATGATAAATGTATTTTGATAGTACGAGTAACAAGCTTTGGCTTAATCATTTCAAACTGAAACACTCCACATTATTTTCGGAGACAAAAAGAGAAAATGAAAGAATCATCGGTTTAAGAGATATTAAATTCTACGGGATCAAGGATTTTTTTTTATATTTCTAATCTAAAGTAAGAACAAACGCCATAGTTGATACGGTGTATTTGATTATTAAAAGTCAAACTTCGCCAGGAATCTTCACCGACAAGCCTTATAATACCAAAGGACAAACTTTAATTAATCGCATTATAAAAAACGTAAATGTATGACTTGGATGGAAGGTTGTCACATAAACACTCATTTCACATCTTCTTATATCTATGTGTAGGGTACTATAGATAAGGCCTTCAAACATCAACTTAAACTACCGGTTAAAAGTTTTTATCTAATGCTTTAAGTAATATATTAACTACTTGTATATTATGTGTAAGGTATGAAATTAAATTTGTTTCTTTGCCCCACCTAGGGGCATTATGTTTTTCGATCTGTTCGTCCGTCCGTCCTGTCCCGCTTCAGGTTAAAGTTTTTTGTCAAGGTATTTTGTTGCTGAGGTTGAAGTCAAATCAACTTGACACTTAGTACACATGTTCCCTATGATTGTAAATTAGAATTTTAACCCAATTTCACGGTTCCCTTAACATAGAAAATGATAGTTCGAGTGGGTCATCCGTGTACTATGGACACATTCTTGTTTCTTTGTTGACATAGATGTTTTTTTTATAATGATTAAGATTATAGCATAATGTTAACTGCTGTACCCCAGATGTTGACATTTTTACCTTTTACTCAAACATTTCTAATCGGATTTTCCGAAGATCAATGGGTTAATGATTTGTGGATGTACGGCGGGAGGGAGGCTGCCAACGTGTCCGTTTATTAATATGAAAACGATTAGACGAAATATTTTCAAATTTATATATGGTTTTTTTCTCTGACTGAATTAAGGTCAGGTTTAGTTTAAACGATTTTAGCTGTTCTCGTTGTTGATTTGTTGAGTTGTAGACCTATGCAGTAGCAAAAGTGCTTATTATTATATCAAATTTAGCACCTCATGTTGTGATTAACCATCTTTGTCGCAAGATTATTATTTTCTACTTAGTATCAAATTAATATAGAGATCTATTTTGTTACACCTTGTGGTCAAATTATTTGTCAATCGTCAATGATCCCTCTACAACGAAATTTGTTACATGTACACGTATAAAATTGCGGTTTGTATCCAACGCAATCAAAGGTTTGAACGTTGTTTTAAATTTAGATTTGTTTATATATATATATATATATATATATATGCCGTATATATCATGTACTGTATTACGACGGTAGATTAAAACTGACGAGGAAAGGTAACACCCGGCCACCGAAAGCTTCAATTTTGTGAAACCAATGTGGTCGAGTGGTCTGGCACTTCGGATACAGCGCTGGTGATTATAGGTGTCACGATATCTCAGTAGCTCGAATCCCGGCGAGGGAAGAACAAAAAACATTTGCGAAAGCAAATTTACAGATCTAACATTGTTGGGCTGATGTTTAGACGAGTAATTTTGGGCTCCTTTATCAAATTGGTTCACATTGAGGTCCGAAGGGTCCTAAATTAATATTTTGTTTGATTTCATCAAAATTGAATTCCTGTTGGTCTTTGATATGCTGATTCTAACAATGTACCTAGATTTTGGATATTTGACTATAATAGGTATGATGTGTCTAATATTCAAACAATCCAAATTCAGAGCTGTTTTAAGCTTAAATGTAGTGTTCATACTAACACAACTGTTCAGGGTTCGACTTCTGCAGGAAATCCGGTTTGCTTTCACTCTGACTACCTCCAGTTGTCAATATAATGGGTTACACTAATGACTGGACCGAATGACTGGACCGAATGACAGGACCAAATGACAAATGCTAATAACTTTTTCATTTCTCAAAGGATTGATCTCAAATTTGAAATATAATAAGATTTCATCATTTGATATATAGATTTAAGAAAAAAAATTAAAAAAATGTGTAAGAAACTTTAGAAAACGTGACATGACCAACTCTGATAATGACAGGACCAACATCGACAATGACAGGACCAAATAAAAATGCTAATAACTTTTTTATTTTTCAAAGGAATTATCTCAAATTTAAAATATAAAATGATATGTCATATTTTGAAAGCTAAAGGTTATAAAAAATATAGATTTTATTTCAAAAACATTCGAAAACGTGACATGACCATCGCTGACTGACAGGACCAACCTCGACAATGACAGGACCAAATGAAATTTCTAATAACTTTTTTATTTCTCAAAATATTTTTCTGAAATTTGAAACATAATAAGATTTTATCATTTGAAATATAGATTTTAAAAGAAAATTGAAAAAAATTGTAAGAAACTTTAGAAAACGTGACATGACCATTTCTGATAATGACAGGACCAACAACGACAATGACAGGACCATATAAAAATGCTTGTAACTTTTTTATTTTTCAAAGTAATTATCTCAGATTTGAAATATATAATGATATGTCATATTTTTAACCTAAATGTTACAAAAATATAGATATTGTCTCAAAAACTTTCGAAAACGTGACATGACCATCGCTGACTGACATGACCATCCTCGATAATGACAGTACCAGATGAAATTGCTAATTACTCTTTTATTTCTAAAAAATATTTTTTTGAAATTTGAGATATAATTAGATTTAACCATTTAATACATAAACATAGGAATAATTATAGAAAAAAATATTAAAAGCTTGCTGTAAAGTGACCTGACCAACACTTACAGTGACTGGACAAACCTCGACAATATTGGCAGGACCAAATAAAAATGATATTCACTTTTTTTTATTTTAAAAGGGAATTATCTCAGATTTAGAATATAATAAGATCTTATCTTTTAATACATCAATTAAAGAAAAATCTAGATTTTTAATTGCGAAAACGTAAAATGACCATTGCTGCCTAACGGGAATGTTCTCAGAATTAAAATATAATAAGATCTCATCTTTTAATATATCAATTAAAGAAAAAAATCTAGATTTATTTTTATTGCGAAAACGTGAAATGACCATAGTTCCTACAATATAAATCCTGGTTAAAAATAATAAAATAAAACACACACATTAAGATTGAATGATTTAAGTTTTTAGCAAATAAGGGAAAAAACTAACATTGGAAAAAACGTTAGTCTGTATTAAACGTATTAAAAGTTGTAGAAATATTGTATTTATAAAATCTATATATGTGAAAGTCTATCCTCCTGGTTAGTACATCTAAATTTTTATTTATCTTTTGTGTAAATATTTATCAAATTGATTGATATTTCACACGTGTATATCTTATATATATCATTGTTATATCTTCTCTGTAACTTTATATGTATTTGGTTTGAGAGAATAAAGATAATTCATTCATTCAATCAACATTTTTTGTATATTAATTACCGTTCATAATCTGACACCTCTGGTAACAATTATAAGGTAACAAACAAAAGGTGTGACATAAGCCATAAATAAGTTGATAAATCCAATAAAGATTGTTATGACAGTAATTAAAATCACATAATTGTTCATGTAGTGTTTTATTATTATTTTCAAAACAGAAAATAATTATTTCCATGTATGACTTAAGGAATGTTCGAGTATATGCAGGATATATCTTGATTATTTTTTTTCTAATAATGAACAAATAACTATTTCTTGAAGTATGTCCGACCCTTGCATGCATGATTTCTTTTTAGTTTTAAATATTTGTTCATAAAATATACTGAAGCACACATTTCCACAGACTACTTTAAAAGGTTTGATACCTTTCCAAAGTTGCTTAAATTGGACTTCATGATGTCAAGAAATATTATGATGATAATTCAATAAATCTTAATTTATCTATAGTTTAATGAACTATCTCTTAAACTATACAATGATTATATGTAATAACATGTAAATATTTCAAGATCTCTTTCTTAGATATGAGGGGGAGGACAGGGGTAAGGGAGACAGGGGGTAGGAGAAAGGAGAAAGGAGAGGAAGGCTGGGAGAAAGGAGAAAAAGTTGGAGAAAGGAGAAAAAATAAAATATCTCTCCTTTTAAAAAATGATCTAATATTTCAAGAAAAAATATCTCAAAAGGAGATGTTTTGTTCTAATGGGAGAAAGGAGAACGGGGGTAGGAGAAAGGAGAAGAAGGGTAAGAGAAGGGAGAAGGGTACACCCCTGTCCTCCCCCTCAGATATACTGATCATTCGTGTCTTTTTGTCCTGTGACTCTCTGTACGCCAACATACGTTTTGCAGCTATGTCAAGATTTCCCAAGTTACTAATTATGGATCAGAATTGAAAAATTTTTAGTAAAATAAGAATCAAAGTTATGATTTTTCATCGGCCAGGACATAGCCGATGTTGGTCAGGTCACATAACCGCAACAACTTTCAATACTTTTTTTTTTTCTATATTTTTCTTATATGATGTGCGAAATGGTCTAAATTGTCATTATTTAAAATTTGAGAGGAATATTCTGACAAATAATAAAGCATAAATAAGTAATTTTATTTGGTCCTGTCATTGTCGAGGATTGTCCTGTCATTGACAACGTTGACCAGGTCGCATTACAGCAAGCTTTAAATACTTTTTTTTTTATTATATTCATGTATAAAATGGTATAATTTTCTAATATTTCAAATTTCAGAGAAGTATTCTAAGAAATAAAAGAGTAATTGGTAATTTCATTTGGTCCTGTACGTCATTGTCGAGGTTAAATTGGTCCTGTCAGTCAGCGATGGTCATGTCACATTTTCGAAAGTTTTTGAGACAATATCTATATTTTTTGTAACATTTAGGTTAAAATATGACATATCATTTTATGTTTCAAATCTGAGATAAAACCTTTGAAAAATAAAAAAAGTTACAAGCATTTTTATACGACCGCAAAATTTGAAAAAATTTTCGTCGTATATTGCTATCACGTTGGCGTCGTCGGCGTCGTCGTCGTCGTCGTCGTCGTCGTCGTCGTCCGAATACTTTTAGTTTTCGCACTCTAACTTTAGTAAAAGTGAATAGAAATCTATGAAATTTTACCACAAGGTTTATGACCACAAAAGGAAGGTTGGGATTGATTTTGGGAGTTTTGGTCCCAACATTTTAGGAATAAGGGGCCAAAAAGGGCCCAAATAAGCATTTTCTTGGTTTTCGCACTATAACTTTAGTTTAAGTTAATAGAAATCTATGAAATTTTGACACAAGGTTTATGACCACAAAAGAAAGGTTGGGATTGATTTTGGGAGTTTTGGTTCCAACAGTTTAGGAATTAGGGGGCAAAAAAGGGCCCAAATAAGCATTATTCTTGGTTTTCGCACAATAACTTTAGTTTAAGTAAATAGAAATCTATGAAATTTAAACACAAGGTTTATGACCATAAAAGGAAGGTTGGTATTGATTTTGGGAGTTTTGGTCCCAACATTTTAGGAATAAAGGGCCCAAAGGGTCCAAATTAAACTTTGTTTGATTTCATCAAAAATTGAATAATTGGGGTTCTTTGGTATGCCGAATCTAACTGTGTATGCAGATTCTTAATTTTTGGTCCCGTTTTCAAATTGGTCTACATTAAGGTCCAAAGGGTCCAAAATTAAACTTAATTTGATTTTAACAAAAATTGAATCCTGGGGGTTGTTTGATATGTTGAATTTAGAAATGTACTTAGATTTTTAATTATTGGCCTAGTTTTCAAGTTGGTCCAAATGGGGGTCCAAAATTAAACTTTGTTCATCAAAAATTGAATTAATGGGTTCTTTGATATGCCAAATCTAACTGTGTATGTAGATTCTTAATTTTTGGTCCAGTTTTCAAATTGGTCTACATCAAGGTCCAAAGGGTCCAAAATTAAACTAAGTTTGATTTTAACAAAAATTAAATTCTTGGGCTTATTTGATATGCTTTATCTAAATATGTACTTTGATTTTTGATTATGTGCCCAGTTTTCAAGTTGGTCCAAATCAGGATTCCATATCAAGTATTGTGCAATAGCAAGAAATTTTCAATTGCACAGTATTGCACAATAGCAAGAAATATCTAATTGCACAATATTGTGCAATAGCAATTAATTTTCAATTGGAGTTATCTTTCTTTGTATAGAATAGAAGTTGATAATACATGTTGGAAATTTGCCAGACATGACTATGATGTCATTTTCTATTTTTATTTGCCAATAACTTTATGTAAATAACTTCATTGGAAATTTGCCAATATAAAATGTTGCTGATGAAGCTTTTTTTCCTTATCTTATCTAAAATGTTTTTAGATAATGTATGTTGGACATTTGCCAGACATGACTATGATGTCATTTTCTATTTTTATTTGCCAATAACTTTATGTAAATAACTTCATTGGAAATTTGCCAATATAAAATGTTGCTGATGAAGTTTTTTTTATTGTTTTATACAATAAACAATGTATATTCACTTTTACTACCAACCAATCTTTACCATTCAGTGATAACATGCACTTTATTTTACATTTTAATATTTTATGATGTATTTAAAAGAGTAGTTATTGTTGCAAACTCCATTAGAAATTTGAATTGATATCAGTTTTGGAAAAAGGGAAACGGGGATGTGAAAAAAGGGGGGGGGGGGTTTAAATTTTTCTCATTTCAGATTTCATAAATAAAAAGAAAATTTCTTCAAACATTTTTTTGAGAGGATTAATATTCAACAGCATAGTGAATTGCTCAAAGGCAAAAAAAATATTTTAAGTTCATTAGACCACATTCATTCTGTGTCAGAAACCTATGCTGTGTCAACTATTTAATTTTAGATTTAAAAAGTTTGAAGAAGAAATCTTTAATTGATTTGTAAAATCTTGACATTTGTTTTGTGTAAAAAAAACATGTAATGTCAAAAATTTGATCACAATCCAAATTCAGAGCTGTATCACGCTTGAATGTTTTGTCCATACTTGCCCCAACTGTTCAGGGTTCGACCTCTGCGGTCGTATAAAGCTGCGCCCTGCGGAGCACCTGGTTATATGGTCCTGTCATTGTCGATGTTGGTCCTGACATTATCAGAAATGGTCATGTCACGTTTTCTAAAGTTTCTTACAAAGTTTTTTAATTTTTTTTCTTAAATCTATATATCAAATGATGAAATCTTATTATATTTCAAATTTGAGGTCAATCCTTTGAGAAATGAAAAAGTTATTAGCATTTTTCATTTGGTCCTGTCATTCGGTCCAGTCATTAGTGTAACCCCAATATAATGGATTTTTTTGTAACTGTCATACGAGTGAGATGTTTCTCTATCGAACAAGGTTTAATCCACCATTTTTTGACATACGGAATTGCCTGTACCCAGTCAGGAACATGACAGTTGTTTCCATACGTTTTATGTGTTTGATTTTTTGATTTTGCCCTTTGATAATGTACTTTCAGTTTGATTGTTGAGTGTATTTGTTATTTAACGAGTTTTCATAATAAGTAAAGCAGGGCGGATATTTAAACGTGTGGACTCTTGTTGTTTAATATCTTGAAAACTGTAACAAATAGAGAGAACTTTTGAATAGGAAAAATGACTTGGAGCCCTCAATGCTCGCCAACTTCGTGCTCTCTGTGGTCTTTTTAACTTTATTTGTTTGCACGTCACTGATGAGTTATTTGAAGTCGATATTGCGTATGGCGTACACAATTCTAGTCCTGGTGTCTATGATGAGTATATTAATAAATTTAAAGGAAAATTGAGGTAGTTACTATGTTGAGCCCAATCAGTTCTGAACATGGCCTGTATGATAATTTTGTTTACCTTTTTGCCCATTTAGTCAAAAACTATAGTGGAAAGAAAGATATTCCAAGGAAAATTCAAAACGGAAAGTCCTTTATCAAATGAACAAACATTACTACTAAAGGTAAAAATAAATATCAAAATGGCATATTGAAGCAAGTTAGCGATTAGTGCTCTAGGGGTCACCTTGTTTTAATTTGAATGTTATTTGGTCAATAAGTAACCATAGTTTCAATCGCTACTGTTGTCTAAATAATATATATATATTTATGCATTTGCTTACTTGGCGCAATTAATTTGTATCATTACAGGATGACCGTGATGAGAGGAAAGCAATGTTCATTAAAGAATTGACAAAGATATTTTCTTCAAATGATCTCAATGAACATATAATCTACCATACTATCTTTTTCTTTGATGCAAGAAACCAAGATGACCCTGAAATGCAAAATCTAACCAGGTATTTGGTTGACATAGCATTTGAGCAACCATCCTGGGGTCAGCAAATGCCAGTAGCATGGGTTCCTTTGGAGTTACAGATATCAGAGATGAAAACAGTCGAGAGAAATTTTGTTAGAAAATCTGAACTACAGAAAGTCAATGAACAGAATGGTGATCTGGCTCTAACTGATTCTCAGTTTGAACATTTTCTCAGAATTCAACATTCCCTTGGAAAATTGTTGTATTTTGGGGAACATGGTATTGATAACTTTATAGTTGTTCAGCCATCAGCACTTGTAAATGTTATGCGATCTTTTGTCACTGATGAAATGTTTTGGCCAAAAGATGATGACATTAAAGAAATTTTGCCAGTATTGAGTAGGACTGGAGTAATCCGTAGAACAGATCTTTATAAACTATGGGAACAAACTCTTTTCAAACAACTTGTACCAAGTGATGACCTGAAAAAATTCATTATTGAAGTCCTAATTCATCTGGACATACTTGTGGAACCGAAGCAATACAATGGCACCGAAAGATCAACCGAGTTCTTCTTAGTTCCATGCATGATTAAAGAAGAAGCTCCAACCTCCTTCCTCAACATGGTGGAAATGGCAGACAAAATGATATGTCTGTCATATCGTCTGAAAAAATCTTCCATACCAGCAGCCCTCATATTCAAGCTTATTGGTTCAGTATTGAATGTTCTTCCCATAAAAGAGCAAGATGGACGACAATGTCTATACTACCAAGCAGCTGCATTTTCGATTGATGATAACAACGAGTGTAGAATGCACATGAAAGGCGACAGAATAGTTATAAACCTGATTAATAAGGTATCCAGATTAGAAATATCCCCAGACATAGCAGCAAGCCTCCAAGAATGTCTTACATTTGCTCTAACAAACGTTCTGCAATTTTACTATGCCTGTATTGGAAAAGATATTAAAAAAGTTGACATTTTGAAATTGTTTGACACAGAAGTTGGGGTCCTTTGTTGTGATGAATTTTGTTTTATAACTCTGAATGAAGTAAAGAAAAGGAAGACATGGACTTGTGAGAAGAAAATAATCCACGAAACGCACCTCTACTGGATACTAGACGAGGTTTGTAGTTTTACATTTTTATTTAATGAATGTTTAAATTCCATATGTAACATCAACCTACCAGTTGATATGAAGTGTTAACGTCTTATTAATCAAGGACTAAGGCCTTTCCATTTTGATTATTGAGATAATGGGTGGCACTAAATTTTATTGAACTACATTGAAAAAACAAAAATAACCGTCTTATTTGTGCATTCAGTCTGTGGTCTGTCTTACAGACATTTCAAGTTTGTATCATACTACATTGCGCTAATATTACATACATGGTACGATAATCCAGAGCTTTCATTTTCTGTCATGATTTCTTTAAATGATGTTAACCTTATAACATTTGTGTGACTGTTATAAATTATAAAATATATTGTTATTAAAGAGATTTTTGTTGCACTCCCTTTTTTTTTATCTTTTGTTAGTTCATTTTTCAAGGATTAAAAGGGATGGGTTTGAAAAAAAACTCTTTCAACCCTGCTAGAATGCTTATGTATTTGTCCTTAGTAAGGAACATTGTCATATGGTTTCTTTTGTTATTGTATAAAAATAAGAAGATGCTTCTAAAACTTTTCTTTTCTTAATTTATATATTCAGACTATTGGACAAGATGAATGCCCACCTGAATGTGAAGGTAAAGTATAACTTTAAATCAAATTGCATGTAAGAATTTTGATGACAGCATGAACAAGGAGAATTAGAAACAATACTTTTTGTAATGCAGTTTGCATGTTTATTTAAGTATACCAATTGTACCCCTCTTATTACGGATTTGTTTCTTTATTATTACCAGGCTGACTCCATACAGGAACTCCTTATGAAGAAAGATATAAAGTTAGCAATATTCTTGAACTTTGCGTTCCGCTATAACGGTGATGATCTCTCATAAATAATTCAAAATTTGGTGACTATGTTGAACGCATCTATCTAATCGAATTAGAGATACAGGATACAACAGATATAATTAGGTCGGCCTCATATCTTGACTTACATCTAGAAATTGACAATGAGGGTCGGTTGAAAACAAAACTTAACGACAAAAGAAATGATTTCAGCTTCTCAACTGTGAACTTTCCATTTCTAAGTAGCAACATTCCAGCAGCGCCTGTGTACGGAGTATATATCTCCCAATTGATACGATATTCCCGTGCTTGCATTTAAATGGTGAAGTTGAAATCATCCCTTCGTATATTTTACGGAGTTGTTTGACCATTATGGAATAACCGTTTCACATGTGATATCGGATATGTTCATTACGTCGAACTGCAATCCTCTTCCCTTTTCATGAATGTGACCTACCGAATTAGACTATTTTCCGGATTTGTTATCACATAAGCAACCCGACAGGTGCCACATGTGGAGAAGGATCTGCTTACCCTACCGGAACACCTGAGATCACCCCGAGTTTTTGGTGGGGTTCGTGTTGCTCAGTCTTTAGTTTTCTATATTGTTTGTTTTAAACTATTATTTATCTGTTTGTCTTTTTCAATATCTCTTTTGCAATATGAAAATAAATTGGAGTATGGTGAAAAAGCTTCCGTTTGTATAACAGGGGGATTATAAGTCAATCATATGATATTTTCAAAACGTTAAATGAATAAATAATTAAATGAATGATGTATAATTTATCTAATTGAAATAGACCAACTACGATTTCGAAAGAGACACTTGCCGCAATACGTTTATGTCGTTGATTTCCATGCTTTCTTTGTTGACTGGGTATTGAAGTACAACGGCCTACGCAAGTCCTGTATAAGGTTTTAAAAATAATAAAAATTGTCAATTGCCTGTTGATGTTTGCGGCTACGGCGGCGGAGGCGGCGTTAGCTAACTTCTTAAAAGCTTTATATTTTAGAAAGTGGAATACCTGGATGCTTTATACTTAGTATAAAGATACCTCATGTTACGAAGTTGTCAGTGCGTAGCTTGCAAGGTCCATACGCCAGTCAGACAGTTTACACTTGACCTTGAGCTCATTTCATGGATCAGTGAACAATGTTTTTGTGGTCAAGTCCATATCTCAGATACTATAAGCAATAGGTCTCGGTCGATGTATGAAAGGACTGTGAGGTGTACATTTCCAACTGGCAGGTGTCATCTGACCTTGACCTCATTTTCATGGTTCATTGGTTATAGTTAAGTTTTTGTGTATTGGTCTGATTATCTTATACTGTAAACAATTGGTCAACTATATTTGGTGTATTGAATGATGGTAAGGTGTACATGTCCAGCTGGCAATTGTCATCTAACCTTGACCTCATTTTTATGGTTCAGTGGTCAAAGTTAAGTTTTTGAGTTTTGGGTTTTTTTTCTAATGCTATATTCAAAATGTCAACTATATTTAGTGTATGGAATTATTTTATGATGTACATGTCAGTCTCGCAGGTTTTATTTGACCTTGACCTCATTTTCACGGTTCATTGCTCAGTGTTAAGTAAAGACAAGAAGTTAGCAATATCCTTTAACTCAACTTTCCGCTATATAGATGATGTTCTTTCACTAAATACTTCAAAATTTGGTGACTATGTGGAACGCATCTATCCAATCGAACTAGAGATAAAGGATACTACAGATACAGTTAAGTCAGTCTCATATCTAGACTTACATCTAGAAATTGACAATGAGGGTCGGTTGAAAACAAAACTTTACGACAAAAGAGATGATTTCAGCTTTCCAATTGTGAACTTTCCATTTCTAAGTAGCTACATTCCAGCAGCACCTGCATACGGGGTATATATCTTCCAATTGATACGATATTCCTGTGCTTGCATTTCCTATCATGATTTTCTTGATAGGGGGTTGCTGCTCAAAAGGAAGCTATTAAACCAAGAGTTCCAAATGGTGAAGTTGAAATCATCCCTTCGTAAATTTTACGGACGCCATCACGAGTTGGTTGACCGTTATGGAATAACCGTTTCACAAATGATATCGGATATGTTCCTTATGTCGTAACTACAATTCCCTTCCCTTTCATGAATGTGACCTACCGAGTTAGACTATTTTCCGGATTTGTTATCACATAAGCAACACGACGGGTGCCACATGTGGAGCAGGATCTGCTTACCCTTCCGGAGCACCTGAGATCACCCTAGTTTTTGGTGGGGTTCGTGTTGTTTATTCTTTAGTTTTCTATGTTGTGTCATGTGTACTATTGTTTGTCTGTTTGTCTTTTTCATTTTAAGCCATGGCGTTGTCAGTTTATTTTAGATTTTGAGTTTGACTGTCCCTTTGGTATCTTTCGTCCCTCTTTTAGTGATTTGGTCTTATTTTCTTAATTAAACTATAAGCAATAGGTCAACTATATTTGTTGTATGGAAGAGTTGTAAGCTGTAAATGTTTGCCTGGCACTGTTCATCTGACCTTGACCTCATTTTCATGGTTCCTAGGTGAATGTTTAGTTTTCTTGTTTAATTCTGTTTCTTAAAAATTATAAGCAATAGGTCAACTATATTCAGTGTATTGAATGAGTGTGAGGTGTACATGTATTTCTTGTTTGGTTTATATGACCTTGACCTCATTTTGTTGGATCATGTTACGTTTATGCGATAGTTGTAGTAAAGCTTTATATTTAGGAATATCAACATAATATCAATAATAAGTAATTAAGGCGAAACATTTCAGCGTGTGCACTCTTGATACATTTAAATATGTACTGGTTTATACATCTTGTAGGATTTCCCGCTAAAGATTTAAGTCAAAGTCCAAATGATAAACATCTAGTGAGACTTGCATCAGAATTGAATATCTCACACTTCAATGAGTTCCTCTTGCATCTTGGACTGAAGACCAAAGACTGGGAGAAAATTGAGTATAACTGGGGTCGGGCAGAAGATGCTATGGTTGTTGCATTGTTGCAATGGAAGGAAAGCAATCAGAATGTGACATTTAAGAAAATCTTAGATGCCCAAGAAAGCATTGCGGACAACCGGCATCATTTATGTCAGGTAGGCAATACTTTTTTTCATCTGTTAATTTGAATTCTGTTTCCTATTTTTAAAGAATAATTTCCGTATTTTAAAGCCATTGCAAAAGTATTGAGCAAGATGTTAAATAGGTTCCATAGTGTTCAAATCCTCTGTGTATTGGGTATCTCTCTTCTTGGATTTCATACGAATCTTTAAGTTAGCTCCCACACCCAACTGATTTGTTTCATTGAAAATTCATACACTGTTAACTACTGTGTCTAAATCTAATTTGACCGCACTAAAAAGTAAGAGCAAGAAGATAAAGTATACAAATAAGTCAACATATTAAATAAGATTATTGACCCTTAATAGAGGTAAAGACTTTTTGATGAGTTTATTCCTTTTTTTTAAGTTTTTGACTTATATCTCTAAAGCTACAACAGAAAAAACCCATACTGTATAGTCGAATATAAGCAGCCTTGACATAACAAAAAAGTGAAACAATTCAAACGCCTAATTTATAACATAAAAAGTTTACCAAATATAAATATGACAGACAACAACCACTGAACTATAGGTAAAAACGTTTTCAATTGGCTTAACTCAACAGACATTTTAACAGCTCATGTATACTAATTTTGTACCTTCTTTCAACTGGACCACAACACTACATTACATAAAATTCATCACCCGAATGTTTTTATCATGACATTGCGTCCCCATACTTACTAATCATAGCATAAACTTGGGAAGTGTATGAAAATAATTTTCAAGTTATTCACTGTCTACACGAGGTACTATATTCGTATTCAACGAAAATCAAAGGACGATAACTGTAACCTAGGACCAAATTGTCACCAAGGAGAGGTAATTGAAAAGATAAATGAGTAAAATTGTCAATGATATTTTGAATTAAAGTTTAAGACAAAGTGCGTCTAATTGTGTTCTTCTTGTGAGCTTTCATTATCACTTTGTAATCCATTTTCGAAGACATATTCTTAAAATATCCTCTGATACTGACTGCCTGATACTGAACAAATTTAGTCATGATAATCCTTAGTGTACCAGCATGGTATGTTTAGCTTTTTTTCTTGAAAAAAAATACAGATTTAAAAAAAAATGATCAGGACGTCAGGATTAAATATTTGCCAATGGATCGAAATTGTTCATAGTTTTTATGACCTAAATGAATATTTGTACCACTTTATGATATAAACTGAACAAAGGAAGTTCATTAGCAACATATGTTCTACAAAACACTTGACAAAGTGGATATCGTCAAACATAACTTGCTAGGAGTTATTGCCCAAATGGTCGGTTTTAACACATTTTATCGATTCATATGTTTGAGTTCATTTTACTGCATTTGATCACATATCATATTAGTAACTAATTGAGATACGATCATCGGGTTCAGTTTTACAAAAAGGTTACAAGTTAGCTCCAAAAAAGATTTGTTTTAAAAGCCTTAATGCTGAGTAAACAATTTCTTTCTAAGATTGTATTTTAAAAAGGTTCATAAATCAGCACATTTCTGGCAAATTGTCAAACATGATGTTGTGTTATTTACCCAAAATATCCAAGCATATATTGGCTTTAACCTTTAATCTGTAACCAACATGAGCTGAGGTTCATATTTAATCCTTTAACATTACAATTTTCTCGTATGGTGCGGCCAAAGATATCTAACCTAATAACTGTTATAAATTATGACAAGTTGGACCCAAAATGATTTTTAACATAAATTGTTCATAATTTAGAAGCAATTACTTCATAATTAATAATGTGATATGATCAAAGAAATTACTTTGTATAACTAGTGTTATCACAACCATTTCTATATAAGATTTGTAGCAAGTTTGCTAGGTTTTAAGAACGAAACCTAAGGAACACATGAAGTTTATAACGTGTTGCGTTCATTGTTAAGCCTTCGTAAACCAACTGCTTTGTCAATCGAATTTTAATAAAGTTTTTGTCCTTGAATAAGAATTAAAAAAAAAATAACCCGGTTTGTTCTTTTGCATGACTTTCATCTAGAAAATTATAGTAGAAAGAAAAAAGTAAAATCTCAAAAATACTGAACTCAGAGGAAAATCAAATCGGAAAGTCCCTAATCACATGGCAAAATCAAATGACAAAACACATCAAAAACGAATGGACAAGAACTGTCATATTCCTGACTTGGTACAGGCATTTTCAAATGTAGAAAATGGTCGAAGAAACTGTCTACACAGAAAACATTACGTAATTACTTCATTTTAATTATTATCAAACATCTGTCATTTCATTTACCCACACTGCACCATTAGATTCAAATGAGATGATTGAGTATAAGAAAAGATACAATAAGCAGTTGCTAACTTGTATCCATGAACTAACTGAAAATTTCAAATAAAATGCAATTTACAATGTGTCAAATCTATACTATAAAACGAGAAGACCTCATTTTTGGTGTCGCTTCTCTTCTTTCCACAATAAATTAATCAACACGACTCTGTGTCCTATATGTACAGTGCATAGTCGCATTTGTCATCCATTCATATGATTATTCAGATTGAAATATTTTGGGAGAAAAACGAGAAAAAAGGCATCCGGATATTGTCCCGTCATTGGACGAAATTTTAAGTCAGATTATACTTCCGGTTTGCGTTTTTCTGTATACTTTGAACAAACAAATAGTACGAATAAAGTGTATTTTAATTCTGTTCAGAGTTTATTAAATGGAGAGGGTCTGTATACTATGTCAATTGACCACCATGGATCGATTACTAAACTAAGAATTGAAAGTAAATACACTTTATTTATATAGTAATATACAGATAAGCGCTAAAATTATTCATGTGAACTTTTGATACCTTTTCTGAAATTCTCCATTCATTAAATATTTTACAAAATTCATTGATAACAAAAAAAAGATGTGGTATGATTGCCATGTTGAGACAACTCTCCACAAGAGATCAAAATGACATAGAAATTTACGACTATAGGTCTTCGTACGGCCTTTAACAACGAGCAAAGCCCATACCGCATACTCATCTTTAAAAGGCCCCTAAATAACGATGTAAAAAAATTCAAACGAGAAAACTAGCGGCCTTATTTATGTACAAAAAAAAGAACGAAAAACAAATATGTAACACACAAACAAAGGACAACCACTGAACTACAGGCTCCTTACTTAAATGTTCATAACATACTAAATGTATGTTCATATTGAAATTGATAGAAAACCAAAAATTGGGAATTTTGGAAATGAAGGAGGAGGTATAAAACTTCTAACAACACTTTACATACTTTTAACTCCGCTCTGAATGCCCGCGATTTCGCGGGTGTGTTCTAGTAATTATTAAAGGTAATAAGTCATCTGGTATGGAGCAACATGTATTCCGGCATGCAACAATAAAAACTCCAGAAAGACGAACTTCGGAAGTCCTTAATTTTCAGTACTTTAAACAAACATTAAGGTTTTATATCAATTGCATCATCTATAAGAAAAAAACGATAATGAATGTGATATATACAAATGACAGATTGTGGTTTTGTTTTTAAGGTATTCAAGGGACAACCAGGATTACTTGGTGAGACATTTATTTAACAAATGATTTATATTCAATTATGTTGCACTCTCTAAGCCATGTTACAGAAATCCAGAAGCATAACTCTTCCAAAAGAAGCAAAACAATGTGCTTCGGCAGGATAAGCGTCTTCTGCAATGCATCTACTGGTGTATTGTCTTTAAGGAGAGATGCATCTTGCTTTGTTAATAACCATTCTGATTCAAACACAAAATTAAGGTTCATTTTAACTTGACTTACGTCTAGAATTTGACAATGAGGGTCGGTCGAGAGAAAGAAATACTTAAGAGATGAGTTCAGCTTCCCAATTGTGAACTTTTATTTCTCTGAATTAATATATATCAGAAAGTGCTTAAGGTAATTTTAATATTGTATAATGCGCTGTTATGAATATAGTATAAAAGGAATAATAGTAATAAACACAATCTTTCCTACCATTTGCACTGATTAAATACAGATTCGTGTGGACTATTGGTTTCCGAATGTATATTCAATTAAGAAGTCTGTGCTTTGGTATAAACTTGATATATAACATACCTTTTGATACATTTAGAAGTCATTAAGAAACTCATGTTCAGTGTCCCTCCGACAAAGTTGACCTTATGTATAGTTTGGCTTTCATATTCATTTCACTTATGGTCATAAAATTTTGGCTTTAAGCTTACCTGGTGAATCCGAGGTTAATCCATAAAAGCGTTTCAGACACAAAAGTTAAGAAATTGTTATTTTGATTATCTATGGTGAAAATGTTAGTTAATTTTTTACACGAGAAAATGGCATTATTCGAGCAATATTTCTAATTGATTTAAGAGAAACATTATGTGAACTTCATATAGTAAATAATCTCTCTGACCTGTTTTTAATTTTTGTACATGAAATATATTTCTTTTCTAGATCTGCATATGTTATTTATTTAGAATTCACTAAATGGGCATGTCTTATGCAGTATTTTCCGCTGACAATTTCGTTTAGTTTTTTTGTTTTTGCATCCAGTTGATTGTCCAATGATAAGTAATAGTCAGGGTTTTTTTTCTCCTTTTTTTATTGTTTAAAATGATCAAAGTGTTCCTAAATATTTTGGACATATATGCCTTCTTCTTCAGAAAATACTAGCTTTGGGTTTCAAGATACTCCCGACGACAGATTTCTCTCTACATTATCAAGAAAGTTAGGGAATTTTGTGATTCAGCTAGGCATTGAACTTGGTTTAACATTTTCTGACGTAGAAGCAGTTTATGTTAAACACCCGAAAGATTTGTTCTCGCAGATGTATGAGGTCCTGAAGATATGGAAACAGAAGACACCTGAGAATACATATCTCAATTTGATGCTTGCAATTCAGCGTGTTAGAGGAAAACAATTTCTCAAACGAAATTTCGGTTGTGTTATCTGAGATTTGTTACACCACTGTGTATATGAATTGGTGTAAGATGACTTTGTATGAAAAAAATAGATGTGTACAGTGAAAGTATATGAACAAATCATTTACAAAAACAATAATGTAAAATAGATTTTAAGATAAAATTGAACAGTTACTCTTCAAAACAATATAGTACCTTTTATGATAAATTTGACTTATCTATTCAATTGGCATGGGATTGTTTGCCTTAAAACTTGACAAAATTAAACGAAACAGTAACAAATATTAAACACATTACTTTGCATTTACTATAAAACTGAAGTTATGTTCAAAATATACAAATTGTCTGCGGTTCTAAGGTTTCATGGAATGGACAAGTTATAAATAGTTAGAATTTTATACAAACATCATCACAAACTAATTCATTCAAGAAACCTGAAATGTTTTAGTGGCATCGGGGTTTGTTTGGTTTTGTTTCTGTTTTTTTTGGGGGGAGGTTGTTTTTTTCTTTCCTTTGTTATAATCGTTTAACATCATTGTAAATATAACATCATTGTAAATATAAAGGAATTTGATGAGACTGTCGTACAAAGTGAGAGGTTTAGCGCTATAAAACCAGGTTTTATCCACCATTTTCTACATTTGCCTGTAAC
This sequence comes from Mytilus edulis, assembly GCA_019925275.1. Classification (NCBI taxonomy): domain Eukaryota; kingdom Metazoa; phylum Mollusca; class Bivalvia; order Mytilida; family Mytilidae; genus Mytilus; species Mytilus edulis. The sequence continues at coordinate 116,170,338 of CM034350.1, read as the reverse complement.
AAGTCAGGAATATGACAGTTGCTGTTCATTCGGTTTTTTTGGTGTTTTGTCATTTGATTTTGCCATGATTAGGGATTTGATTTTCCTCTGAGTTCAGAATTTTTGTGATTTTACTTTTTATTTGTTATTAATACTTATCAATACAGATATGTTGCCAACAGTAGATTACTAATGTTACAACCATTGCTATATTTTAATGTTGTATTTATCAAATATCTAAAAATTATTATGTATTTGTATATATTGCCTTTTCCTGAATAAATATTATTACTTTTGTTAAATCTCATTAATTGATTACGAAGGAAAAATTGAATTACAAAAATTAAAGTAATTGCTTCAAAAGGAGTGAACAGTATGAATCGACAGGGTAATATTAGCGTCTCCTACAAATCAAGACAACACATTTAATCAAAGGAAATCCGAATGGTATGAACTCCGGAAGACATATTATATAATTAATTCTAACAAGACGTCCTTCAAACGTTTTGAGTACACACCCGTGGTAAAATATGAATATATTGCATTGCAAATTGGCTGTTCCGATGGTACTCCCACGTCATATGTTTTTTTATGAATGAAGTACCCGACGTCATAGAATGATGACGTAATATTTTAAGCATTTTACGGGAAAATACACGCTTCTGATACCGAAAATCATCACAAGGAAACGTAAAAAAACGATGCTAAAATGTGGTATAAGCCAATTTTTTTATACATAGAAGACATAAGTAAATTATTAAAATTCTTCCAAATCTATCTAAATAAATTATTGTAAATAGTTTGAGCATGTCACTAATTCTGTTTGCTCCGGTCTTTTACGCCAATCTAAAAGTGCGTTAATTTATGGGAACGGCAAATATTTGCCTACACCTAGAGCGCTTCGATCCGTATTTGTCCTATTAGAATCGAAATAATTCATGGGGCTTGAATATATCTAGATTTTACCACGGGTTGTCCCTTTATGTCGATATTTTACCCCTCGCTGTCGCTTGGTTTCAAATGTTAAAAGGAAGCAGACAGTACTAAAGAGACATTCAAAACGTTTGCGTAAAAGTGGTAAAGAAACTGACAATGTCCTGGCAAATAAGGGGGAAACGTCGGAAAGACCAACTGCTTTCTAGAAATCACTACATAGAATATAAAGGAAATCTTTTCGGTCGGATTCGTTTGATTAATTCAATGTGCGTTGTTTGACAAAAGAAAGGATCAGGTAAACATATATATAATCATTTTAACGGTACAAACTTTACCGCACCAGATGTGCGATTTAACATTTCATCTGTTTAGTGATGCTCTAGAGCAAACTCTTTAAATATCCTAATCCTAGTTAAACTATGAAGAGCTGAAAGGGCGATGAATGGTTTGTTCCTTTTGTCCAAAACAATGAAGCTTCTCATACAAGGTGGATTTAATCATTTACCGTCCTTGTCATAAAGCTACTCAATGAGTATATGTACACCTGTGGCTTTCAAATATTCCTGATGCAGAATTATCCATAAAAGCGCTTCGGACGAACCACATTTATAAAGTTATTTTCACACAATGTTTATGTGTATCTACATTTGTTTATAGTTGCACTGTAATGGTGATATAATCTACATGATATTAGTGGGATTTAGAACCTGGATTCGTAAATTGCGTATTCCAAGATATGAACCTGTTTTCTGTTCACTTCAGTGTTTCTGTTGTTTTGTTGTAATTTCCTCTTATAGTTGATGTGCTTTCCTCGCTTTTAGTTTGTAACCCGGATTTGTTTTCTCTCAATCGATTTATGACTTTCGAACAGCGGTATACTACTGTTGCCTTTATTTATAGTAAATGCATTTGTTGCCTTATATATTTTAAACACCATGATAGATAGAAAAAATCTTACAGTGGACGAAACTGCTCAGAAACATCATGATTGGCTAAATCTTGTATTTCTAAAGTTATCGGATGACTCTTTCAGGAGCAATTACCCTTAAATGATAGCAGTTGGTATATTTTCATTTGCCTACCTATTTACATCCGGAAACTATAATAATGGATATGTAAAAAAACTATAAAGTGCAACACTGATCAGAAATACAATGTCAACAAAAATGTAAAAAAACAACTGAAACCATTAAATGGCTTATAAAGGAGTTATAGCCTAAAACAAAGATTTGGAATAATTTTTGGGTCCATTATAAAGATCTGCAAACTTTCTCAGAGATCGTCACGGACTCTACTGAACCAAATTCGGCACTGAATAAATATAAGGGCATATGGTTTAAAGTTGGGTAGTCTTGGATACAAATATTGCATAAGGGTAATATCTATCAATTATTTTATATCTGATAACCACATGAAAAAATAGATATAAATAAAAAAAAAAACATAAGGGTAAAATGCATTAATTGTCATTATATCTTTAAACCTACAGTTGACAGAGAAAACCCAATCGGAGGCAAAAGTTATCAAAATGTTCAACCTTCTTCAGCTTTGAACGTATGATTATCCGTCTCTTTATATCTACGTTGGTCCTTTTTTATTATGACAAAGTAGGACCAATTCTTTCATATTTTTTTATGTTTTGAGGAAGTAATTAAAATTACATTACAAGAGGAAAGAGACTTAGATTGTGTGTATTTTAACATCCAGACATTGACATACATAAGTATGTATAGACAGAATGACTAGGAATATAGTTTTTAAAGGTACCAGGATTATAATTTATAAAAAAAAATGTGGTATGATTGCCAACGAGACAGCTGTCCACAAGAGACCAAAATGACACAGACATGAACAACTATAGGTCACCGTACGGCCTTGAACAATGAGCAAAGCCCATATCGCATAGTCAGCTATAAAAGGCCCCGATAAGACAATGTAAAACAATTTAAACGAGAAAACTAACGGCCTTATTTATATAAACAAATGAACAAAAAACAAATATGTAACACATAAACAAACGACAACCACTGAATTACAGGTAGTACGCCAGGCGCGCGTTTCGTCTACATAAGACTCACCAGTGACGCTCATATCAAAATATTTATAAAGCCAAACAAGTACAAAGTTGGAGAACATTGAGGATCCAAAATTCCAAAAAAGTTGTTCCAAATACGGCTTAAATAATCTATGCCTGGGATAAGAAAATCCTTAGTTTTTCGAAATATCCAAAGTGTTGTAAACAGGAAATTTATATAACAATGACCACATTATTGATATTCATGTCAACACCGAAGCACGGCTTTGATTGCTGATGAAATTGATGTTTAGAGTTTAGAAAGTGGTTTGGTTGAGCATTTGGAAGATTCAGCAATATAACAAAATAATGAGTATTGACATTTATGTATCCAAAAAAGTAAAATGACAAAAATACTGAACTCAGAGGAAAATCAAATCGGAAAGTCCATAATCACATGGCAAAATCAAATAACAAAACACATAAAAAACGAATGGACAAGAACTGTCATATTCCTGACTTGGTACAGGCATTTTCAAATGTAGAAAATACTATCAATACAGTAAATGCTTGTAATTATTCAGGCTAATCTTTTTGGTAAGTATTGTGGGTGTACATATACTGGGTTTCCAAGTTCAATATCGAATTCTTTAATCAAGCTGTATTTGTATTGTTATTTACACACAAAACGATGTTGTATAGGGGTTTATCTGGTTGGAATAAAACATGATTGTCATGGATTTAGTACAGGTTTATTTTTAGCAACATGCATTTTTGTCATTAAAGATAGATGAAGCATGTATACTACAAGGCAAAGTTTGAATTTTTTTTCAAAACTTGTGGTACATGGTACTTGTGTATGTAGTAAAAAAGAGTGTCCTTTTCCGGTCAGACAACAAACAAGACGACTATGGCTAAACATAGAATATATGGGTAAAAGGTATTAAACATTTTATGTCTTGAAAACCATAAAGGATAAGAATGTCTGACGAGAAAAATGCTGAGAATGTAGAGATCTGCCTTCCCCCTATTCTGCTATTTTCGCCAAATGATTTTGTTGCGTTGTCAATTGATATTTTAAAAAATGCAAGGTAGGCGATACAAGCTGTATGTTCATAATAAATTAACAAAATTTGAAACCGGTAAACTAGTATTCGCAAGAATGAACGTAATGAATAGGGTTGTTTTTTTATTGGAAAACATTTAAAAGTTGATTAAACATTGAGTGTAAAGCCAAACAAGTACAAAGTTGAAGAACATTGAGGATCCAAAATTCCAAAAAAGTTGTTCCAAATACGGCTTAAATAATCTATGCCTGGGATAAGAAAATCCTTAGTTTTTCGAAATATCCAAAGTGTTGTAAACAGGAAATTTATATAACAATGATTTAAAAAATGCAAGGTAGGCGATACAAGCTGTATGTTCATAATAAATTAACAAAATTTGAAACCGGTAAACTAGTATTGGCAAGAATGAACGTAATGAATAGGGTTGTTTTTTTATTGGAAAACATTTAAAAGTTGATTAAACATTGAGTGTAAAAAAATTCCTCTTTTTTTGTATTTATTGAGAAAATAATAAGATGATGTTGAATGAAGTCGGGAAAAAAACTGTTGGTAAGCGATACAAGCTACAACATATGTTCATAATTAATTAACGAAATTTGAAAACCGGTAAACCATTATTGGCAAGAATGAACGTAATGAATAGAGTTGGTTTTTTTTTATTGGGAAACATTTAAAAGTTGATTAAACATTGAGTGTCAGTAACATCCTCTTTTCTTTTTTTTTGTGTGTATTTTTTGAGAAAATATAAGATGTTGTTGAATGAAGTCGAAAACAAATTTGTTGGTTTCGAGGAATAATAGTCCCCAATGAACCTGATTCGTTCTCCTGGTAAAATACAAAATTGAGAATGGAAATGGGGAATGTGTCAAAGAGACAACAGCCGACCATATAGAACAGACAATAGCAGAAGGTCACCAACAGGTTTTGGTATTTATAGGATTATTTGTTGTTGCAATCAATTATATTTGGCGTTTGGTGTTTATCGTTTATATCTAGCTATTTATGTTTTGGAGCTAAAATGTCATTTAATGGTAATAAATCCTAAATAACTAGTGCGATAATTTTGCAATGTTGACTAACTTATAGATCCTATTCTACCTGTTTTGTTTTTTTCTTGTTTTGTTTTGTTTTTAAAGTTTCGCTCTTATTCGTTTTTTATTTACAGATATGCCAAAAATAGACTAAAATGATCAATCAGGGGAAATAACTTTTATAAGGAGTTGGGTGACAATTCTGGCCATGATGAATTAGTTGCAGATCTATATTTGCTGTATAATGTTGGTCTTTAAAATTACAATCTATATATTACAATATCTGAACATACTGAATAAATTAGTCTTTCAAGAGCAATAACTCTTATAAGAGGTCAATTCACGATTCGCCCATGTTGACTTATTTGTAACTCATATTTTGTTGAACCTTTTTACTATTGAAAGATTCTCTCTATGATCTGTACAGTTTCCTTTATAAAAAAAAAACGCAAAAGGATAAAATCCTCATTAACTCATATAAGTTGATATATTTGTAAATATTATACAAACTAAGTTCAAAATGGTTCCAACTTTCAAAAATTCCCAAAATTAATTAAAATAGAAACTATTTTTTGATAAAAAAAAAATCCAAAAGTAGTTCTTGACCAAATGGAATGATTGTTTTCCCATCAAATACAGAAATGTCTCCAGTTTCTTGCAGTAACTATGAAATGTTTGTATGATTTACATTTTCAGTAAGATCTCTGTTAAAGACAAATACGAATATCTGACCAACAAAAAAATCATACAGACTGCATGTTTATTGTTTTACATTAGTCAGTTTTGTGTCCTTTGTGACTTGCTGTTCGGTGTGAGCCAATCCTCAGTGTTGAAGACCGTACTTTGACAAATGATTGTTCAATTTTTGTTTATTGAGACTTGGATGGAGAGTTGTCGCATTGGTTCTCATACAACATATATCTATTTATACATGTATATAGGAAGAAATGACATATAATTTCAGTTTAATTTTTTCTATGCAAATTAAGATTTCTCAGTAATGACATGTTAACAAATATTTCATCATACCTAGAAAAAAAACTGTACTGTAGACATTTCAGTATTAGTTTCTCATTAAAAATCTCATCAAAATCGGACCTAAAATTTATGTTTATGCTCCACTTAGTGGCATTACGTTTTCCGGTCTGTGTGTCCGTCCGTCCGTAAAAATCCGTACTCAAGTCCGTCCGTCTGATATTTGGTGAAAGTTTTTTGTTCTTATAATCGGCGGATCCAGTGGGGGTATGGTGGCTTTTGTGGGGAATATTTAAGTGATTATATAGGGTATCACTGAATCATTACTGGAGCGCATCCCCTTTCAGGTCAGTCAGTGGGCCCCCATATAAAACTATATGGATCCGCCCTGTGTTCCCTATATTATGATCTTTCTTATTTTAAGGCTAATTATTAAATTAGAGCTTTGACCCCAATTTCACGTTCCCCTGAACATAGAAAAGATAATGCGAGTGAGGCATATGTGTACTATGAACACATTCTTGTTGATAATGTTTGGGGGGGAAACAAGAGTTTTATATGAATAATTACATTAGATGTATGTTTCATTATAATATTTTATTCTGATTGGCTAACTGCACATCACGTATTATTCCGTAAGCAGTTGCATTGCTCAATACAACTTTTCACTCATGATAACACGTGCTCCAACAATAAAGTGCACAGGTGAATTAAATAATGAAATATATAAAATTCGTGTTTTCATGATCATAGCTAAAAAATGTAATTATAAGTATTGAATGCTTCTTTTTGTAACTTTATAGGGTTGTAAAAGCGTTGACCGTGCGTACATTTTTAACCGGATTTTTGTGACAAAAATGTCGGTTATTGATTTGGGGATGTACGGCGGGCGGTCGGGCGGTCGGGCGGGCGGGCGGCAATCAAATGTTGTCCGTGCATTAACTCATGAACCGTTCAACCAAAGCTTTTAAAATTTTAATATGTTATTACTGACAACTATACGAAGGTCAAGTTCAATAATGGCGATTTTGACTTTTACCGTTCAGGAGTTATGGTTCTTGAAAGATTGAAAAATGGAGTTTCCAGTCGTGTCCGTGCATTTTCTCATGAACCATTCAACCAAAGCTTTTGAAATTTTAATATGTTGTTACTGATGACAAAATAGAGGTCAAGGCGGGCGGGCGGGCGGGCGGCAATCAAATGTTGTCCGTGCATTAACTCATGAACCGTTCAACCAAAGCTTTTAAAATTTTAATATGTTATTACTGACAACTATACGAAGGTCAAGTTCAATAATGGCGATTTTGACTTTTACCGTTCAGGAGTTATGGTTCTTGAAAGATTGAAAAATGGAGTTTCCAGTCGTGTCCGTGCATTTACCGCATGAACTGTTCTACCAAAGCTTCCCAAATTTTAATATGTTGTTACTAATGACAGAATGGAGGTCAAGTTCAATAATGACGAATTTGACTTTTACCGTTCAGGAGTTATGGTTCTTGAAAGATTGAAAAATGGAGTTTCCAGTCGTGTCCGTGCATTTATGCATGAACTGTGTTACCAAAGCTTCCAAAATTTTAATATGCTGTTACTGATGACAAAATGGAGGTCAAGTTCAATAATGACGATTTTGACTATTACCGTTCAGGAGTTATAGTTCTTGAAAGATTGAAAAATGGTGTTTCCCGTCGTGTCCGTGCATTTTCTCATGAACCATTCAGCTAAAGCTTTTGAAATTTTAATATGTTGTTACTGATGACAAAATAGAGGTCAAGTTCAATAATGACGATTTTGACTTTTACCGTTCAGGAGTTATGGTTCTTGAGAGATCGTATTAAAATGGCGTTTCCATTCATGTTGTTGCATTTACTCATGAACCATTCAATCTAAGCTTTTCAAATTTTAATATGTTGATACTGATGACAAAATGGAGGTCAGATTTGATATTGACGATTTTCAATTTCACCATTCATGAGGGTGGTAAAGGGGGGTACTGAACACGGAAACACGTGAAATAAAAATCGCAAAAACGTAGCACGAAAAATAAAAATCGAGAAAAACGAAGCACGATAAATGAGATCGTAAATATTAAGGAAACAAGTACCAGAAGTTATATCCACTCGTTCTTGTAGGCAGCCATTAGTAATGAACATGAAGACCTTGCGGTCACCTTTTAGCGTCCGCTACTTGCATCTTACTTGATAAAAAATTGAATTCATAGGCTAGCAATTTGATGGACTTCCGATTAATACCATACATATTGCAAAAGCAAAAGTAGAATGGTAACAATATACACATCAATTTCTATAAGTTTACACAAGTTTCAGAAGGTATTATAACACACTGACTTTTTAATCAAATTCGGGACCTGCACGAGAAATTAAGAGCACTGACACGAAACACGGAAAATAAATAAGGGGAAACACGAAGCACGCAAATCGAGCCAAACACGAGAAAACGAGAAATAAAACGTTTAAACACGAAAATACGTGAAATAAAAAGGCCGAAAACGTTGCACGAAAATAACCCTTTACCACCCTCATTCATCAGTAATGGTTCTTGTGATATTGCCAGGACACAAATAAATGTTAATAAATCCGGTTTGCTGTCGTTGTGACAGCCTCTTGTTAGAAGTACTTCGGTCAACGCTTTTACACACCACAATAAATTTACAAAAAGAAGCATTCAATTCTTAAATGACACCTAAGTAATTTATAGGAAAGTTTTGGGTCTCATATTTTTTACTTTCTATTTGGTACTTAGTTAAAATTCGATCCGTTGTTGGATTTTACGTAAACCGGAAATTAGGCAAAAACATCAACAACTTTTACTTTAGCAGCGATTTGCACATCTCATTCAACTTGTCAATGCCCGGAGACGTTATTCATTTAAATGTCGGCGGAACCAGGTAATATAAAGTAATAGTGTTGTGGCCAGTATAACTATGAGCAGTTAAACATGTTGATTTTATGACATATTTCTTGACATAAAATATGCTGTATTTTCTCTGGGAACAGAACACCACATTGGTTTATTACAATTTGCCGGGTTTACTAATCATACGTGTGTTTTCGAGGTTCGTATGGATAGTAAACCAGGCAAATTGTAACAAACTCCTGTGATCTAGTAGTTCACCACTCATGCAAGGTAACAGGTCTGTTCGTCCCAAAACACATTCCCACCTGCACATATTGGTATCTGGTACCCCAAACTGATCCGGCCAAATGTCGATCCCTCCCTCTTTGACCCGACCCCATAATAGATCAATGAATAATCTATTATACATTATTGTACATGTATATAGCCAATCTGGGTCCGTTTGCACCCATTCACGTCCGGGTTCTATCACAGTAGCCTCCTTTCACTTTCACACCCTACACGTTTGCACCAAAAGTCTGTTTGCACCCTACACATTCGCGTCCAAGTTTTATCGGTTTTGCTTTTCAAACTTGTATATGCTAAGCAATTTAAAATTGTTTATACTGAATCTTTATAGAATTTGTAAGGAAGGTATGAGTGAATATTTTCTCTAATTTCCAGAGTTGTTGTCCAAACTTTGTTATCAATTTTTGGCAAGTGTATTCCTATAAGAATAGTTGTTGTCATTGTCTCAAAATAAAGAGAGACAACGTTGTTTTTTTTTGTTAAAATCTCAATATTGTTTTGGATAGTGTATTGTTAAAAAAAGATTAATCATTGTTTCTAAATTAAATAAAGTGAGATTCTGTCAATGAGTTTTTATTTATGTTGAATAAATCTTAATCATTTTTGGTTAGTGTATTGCTATAATTTCTTGTTAAATACATGTATTTAAATACATGTATAAAGAATAAAAAAATAGAAATTTTAAGAGTTAGAAATCTTGGCCTGATCAACATCAACTCTGCCGTAACCAATGTCCTGACCGATGAAAAATGTTTATTACTTTTTTGTTAGCATTTTTCGTATTGGTCAGGAGTCAGGACATAAGTGTAACCCCAATTTTTAACAAACATTTTTTTTGTTTACAAAGAATACCAGGGCATTGGTAAGTGATCAGGGTACTGTGATAATAAATCTACTATTTTAATTTGTTCATGAACTAACTTAGGCTATGGTTATTTTTCAGATTCTCTACATCTCGCCAGACATTAACATGGATACAAGACTCATTTTTTACCAGGTAAGTACTGTAGATTCATTTATTTTCATGAAGAAAAATTATGTTAATTTCGTGTATATATTTAATTTTGTGATTTTGCAATTATTTCATTGTAAGCCTATTGGAAATTCATTTTTTCATTGAACATTTAAATTTGTAGTCTGTATTTATCCACAAAATCCATGAAAATTGGTACAAATAATAATGAATCCACAGTAACACATGTAAGTTTAGAAAAAAACAGTGATAAGCTGCAAGAAGAGAATATATAGAACAAGTAAGATGTATATGTTGTGTACAAGTTGTAATGTTGTACAGATTTTATGTAAAAGTTATCAGTGTTTTATGAATCATTTAACATAAATTGGTGATGCACGCACACAGTTATTTGTTTTGTATATTTCTATCAAATTTTCACAACTACATGATAAAGTCCAATGCTGAGCACTGATACAGAATCATAATAAGAACACGAAAAGTCTTATGGATATGATTTTGGTATAAGGAGAAAAATAAAATTAGAATTTAAACCATTCAGATGTACTCATTTCCAGTTATAGAACAAGGAGAATAGCACTAAATGTTAGTTTGAAGTATATAAAATTGAATTTAAAACATTAAACTGATACATTCTAAAAGATGAACCTTCATCATCGAAGATATGTGTGAAAAAACTTATATCTTGTACAAAAAAACCTGTACAAATTTGTACAAACTTACATCTTGTACACATAGATATAGAAAGATGAGGTATGAGTGCCAATGAGACAACTGTCCATCCAAATAACAATTTATGAAAGTAAACCATTATAGCTTCAACACGGAGCCTTGGCTCACACCGAACAACAAGCTATAAAGGGCCCCAAAATTACTAGTGTAAAACCATTCAAACGAGGAAAAACAACATATATATCAGATATACAAATATTTAAAAGCAATGACAGCATCAATAATAAACTTTCAGAAAATTGTTGTTTCAAAGAATTGTTACATGGAAAACAAGTTTCAAACCAATAAATCAAATGAATCGACACGATAAATCAAAACACATAACTATGATCATTACAGTAGAAATACACATTCTCAGAATAGTCAAAGTACACATGATCAATAGCAGTCAAAATACACATGAAAAGAATAAAAAAACACATCATTAGAACAAAGTACACATGAGAAGAACAGTCAAAATACACTACAGCTTACATGGGTTTAGTCATTTTAACCTGGTTCTATGAATTATATCTAAAACACACTAGTAAGGAATAAAAATATGATACAAGAAATCAGAACATAATTCTCAGATAAAGAGCAGGTAGATTACCGTACCGTAATTGTATGAGTTTCCTCAAAATAAAAAAAAATTGCTATTTTATTTAAACACATATTGATTCAGTCATGACAGATTGTGAGTTTTATTTGTAATCCTATAGAGCACTGGTGTTGGTTTCACAAAAAAAAACTTAACTAAGATTGATTGTAATTAAATAAGTATACTGAATTGTTCATGACTTACAACCAATCTTAATTGTAATTTTTTTTTCTGAAACCAACTCTTGTTTCCATATATATAATTATCTCAGTGATGTAGCAATGAAGTGAAAATATCATTATTTTGATCAGTTGACAAGAAGTAAAAAGTTTTATTTTGTTTCAGTCTGTTAAGTGGAAGGATTCTATCACTGAAAGATGAGACTGGCGCTGTAAGTTTTAACAGATTATTTTATTTGTATCTATAACCATGATATACCGGTAGGTTTAAATTAGATGCTAATATAAAAATATGATGTGGTATGATTGCAAATGAGACAACAATCCACCAAAGTTCAAATGAAGTGGATGTAACTGTACAGCCTTCTACAATGTGAAAACGCATATATACCAGTTAAAAAATCTGCAAGTCATTAAAATGACAGATTCAACCAAATTTGCACAGAGTCTTCACATAAACATGAAGCTGTGCATCTACTATTTTAATTTTGTGTTTTCCAGGTGCAGGTTTTTTTCGTTGCGTTGAAGACTCAATTTTATTCCATAACAAACTTTTCTACTTCAATTATTTTCAGACAACAGGGTAAACACAGGAAACCCTCATTTTGTTCATAAAAAAATTGCAGATCAGATACACAATATTTTGAAATATAAATAAAAAAAAAGATGCATTGGCTATACAGTAAATATTATGTTATCTTCTAATTATATAAATTAATGATTGACAAATGTTTGATATTTTGTAGATATTTATTGACAGAGATCCTAAGCTGTTTTCTGTCATTTTAAATTTTCTTCGGAGTAAAGATGTGGATTTAAGGTTAGTACATGTGAACACTTTCTTTGCTCCACAGTTTGAAAACATAGAAACTTCAGTAGAAATATAAAATAGACATGGTTTTTATATTATTTTATCTTAGAAATCAATGAAGACTTAAAAAAAATAGTGATATTATGAATTTGCACATTTTTCATTAAATAAATGGACTTTATGCCTTTATAGTTTGTTTAAAAAATTTGCCTGACCTAATGTTATTATTTTTTTTTATAACTTATTATAACGGAAAGAAAAGAGATGTTCAGTTTCAATCAATGAGACAGCAACCTGACATCACACATAATCTATGGGTGTTTCAAATATATAAATCACAACAATTGGCATCCTTTTATTATTTCCGTGGAGGTAAATAAGAATAACTTAAAAATAATACAATTATAATAATTAGTCTATTAATTATTTGAATGTAGACAGACCTCATGTAAATTCTTATGCTTACTGTTATATATATTTTTGTTCCAGTGGTATAAGTTTATCTGCACTGAAGCATGAAGCGGAGTATTTTGGAATAACACCGTTAAGTAAGTTTGAATATTATAAAACATGTAAGACTTGAAATCCTACTCATGAATCATGTGACAGAGTATTTTGAATCCTACACTTGAGTCATGTGACAAGTCATTTTGAAATCCTTAACTAGTGGCAGCATTTTTAAATCTTAGACAATAGACAAATTAACAAGATACAATTTTGGAGAGAAAATACGCTTTAAGGTGAGCTTAAAATATCCAAAGCTAAATCATATAACAATAGCATAATATTGAAAACAAAACCTATACAGCATAGTCAGCTATGAAAGACACAGAAATGACAAATGACAATTCAAACGAGAAAACTGACGGCCTAACTTGTGTACAAAATAATGAATGAAAAAAACAAATATGTAACACAACAACAAACAAAAACCACTTAATTACAGGTTCCTGACTTAGGACAGGCACATACAGAATGTATAATGCACATTCCTGTTGGATAAGTTTGAAACTCATTAAATTCCCAATCTCACATCTAACTTACCCTCACATGAAAAAACGCAACAAAAATGAAAAAAAAATAATATTGTAGATAATTTGAAAATCTCACAATTTTGCTTTTATCTTCAAATGGAAGTCACAAAATGTTTGTTTAAGTAGTTACACATTTATACCTAACATAAGTATTCAATGCTCAAAAGCTGTAATTTAATTTTACATACAGACCAGTGGCATAGCTGGGTCATTTTTACGTGTACGCCCGAAACTTGGCAAGGGATATGAGGGGTGCCAATCGTTCAATGTCAAAGCACCTGCTGGTAGTGGGTTCGAAAGGGACGAAGCTCCCGAAAGCTATCGAGAATGAGATACCATAATGATTCCTGTCAGTAAAAAATCATTGATAGCAACATACTTTTGAATCGAAATTGTTTGTTTGTTTTGGTTAAATCTTGTAATATGTTAACTTATTCATCGTGTTAAACTGGAAGCTATCCTAATGGTCATTGGTTTTAAAGAAAACGTCCAAACCAATATTACTTTTAAATAAGTTTAAATGGTGCCGTGAGTGAGCATACAATCCACAAAAGCACTTTTAATGAACATGAAAAAAAATATTTTTAAGAGGTGCAATATAAAAAAATTCTGTAACACCTAGGATTTCTTCCCACAAAAAGTGAATCAATTTATCGTTCCTTTAAAGGGATTTAAAAAAAAATCTAAAATTTTCTTCTGATATTTTTTTCTTGATTTGGAATATTTCACGACAATCTATGAAGGTTTATGAATTGAGCATGTAAAACAATTAACTGCGTAAAGAAGAGTCCGGCTATCCGGCTGTCTATCAGAAAAGAACAGAAAATGAATGAAAAAAAATGCCTTCAAAATTTTAGCTTTAGACATAAGTAATAGAAAAAGCTTCTTGGGCATTTTCATAAAATTCGATGAAGGTTCGACAAGTAGTTCATGTAATTGAGAAATAGCAAAATGTACGCCCAAACTGCGACCACTTATCAATTGCAAAAAGAAATAAATTTTGTCCTTAAAATGTGGGAAAATTAAAGATATAATTGCATTATTATATTGCTCTGAATACTCTTTTGATCATAAACAGTTTCTGTCCAACTTTCATAAAATTTCACAGAGAGTCATTCAAAAGACTTTATCCACATTCGGAACCTAAATGTTGACGCCGCTTTGTGTTGCTTTTGGGACATAAATCACTGGCTCGACAAAAATACAAACAGCATATTGAATCTGAGCAGATAGTGAATTGCTTTAAATATAAGAAAAGTTCGTAGAATTCATAGTACTAGATTCAGACTTTTACAAAAGATTCGAACAAATAAATCAAATGATCTATTTGAGTAAATTTAGTCCCTTTTTATTCAAAATTACAATCCATTGAAAAAAAGAAGCACAAGGCTGATGTGCTTTTGACCAGTTTTTCTTATTCTATGTCGAATATTTGTTTTATTTTCAAAGTTCAAGTGTACGCCCGGGCGTTTTGACGTAAACGTAGCTATGCGCATGCAGACCTATTTGTTTCATTAAAAGTTTGAATATTTATATATTATATTTGACAGTCAGAAGATTAGTTCTTTGTGAAGATTTGGAGCATTCATCATGTGGAGATGTATTATTTCATGGATCCTTAGGTCCTCCATGTAAGTACACTGAATTGTTTCATGGATCCTTAGGTCCTCCATGTAAGTACACTGTATTATTACATGGATCATATCAATGATATGCAGTTAAATAAGCATTGGTACATTTCATTGTTGCTGATAGAGATTTTTTTGCTACCCCCCACCCACCCACTTTTCAGTCATGGTCAATTAACTCTGAAAAGATGTGGTATGATTGCCCAGACAACTCTCCACCAGAGACCAAAATACAGCAGTAATAACTATAGGTCACCATATGTCCTTTGATAATGAGCAAAGCCATACTGCATAGTAACACAAATGTAGCTATAAAAGGTGCCAGAAAACAATTCAAACAGACATCTAACGACCTGATTTAAGTACAGTTTGCATGTATTAGTTTGTGATTAGGTCAGTTTAAGGGTACTGCAAATTCAGAAATTATTGTGTGCATTTATTATTGGGATTTTGTCATTTTTGACTAAAATGTGATTTTAATTTTTGCAATATTGAGAAAAATCCTGTTTAGTTCATATGTAATATTTCAAAATGGGAGTTTAAATTATTGCAAATATAACCTTGTCGCATTTTTCACAATAATTAAAACATCGCAATAATTTCTGAATTTACAGTAATCATTACTGGTAGTTCCAAAATATTTGCTATGCAGATGTACTAGCATTTACACAATTCATTTTCATGAAGATTAAACAAAAATGTTTTGTCAAGTAATTTTTTTTTTGGTATGTCTTCAGATTAAAGTAATAACTTATGCTTAGATATATATTTTAAAAAAATGTGTATATGATTTTTGTTGTTCATTTGTACTACTTATACCAGTACATCCTTGTAGATAATTACCTTTTGTAATTACAGGCCCACCTGTGCCAGAGATTTTAGAGAAGAAACCAGTTAGTCAATCAACAAGTAATATAACCAGATCTCCACAACATACAACACAGGCTCATGCAAGGTATGTGAGGTCAGAGGTCAATCAACAAGTAATATAACCAGATCTCCACAACATACAACACAGGCTCATGCAAGGTAAGGGAGGTCAGAGGTCAATCAACAAGTAATATAACCAGATCTCCACAACATACACCACAGGCTCATGCAAGGTAAGTGAGGTCAGAGGTCAATCAACAAGTAATATAACCAGATCTCCTCAACATACAACACAGGCTTATGTAGAGTAAGGGAGGTCAAGGTCAAACATGTAATATAACCAGATCTCCACAACATACAACACAGGCTCATGTAGGGCAAGGGAGGTCAAGGTCAAACATGTAATATAACCAGATCTCCACAACATACAGCACAGGCTCATGCAAGGTTAGTGAGGTAAAGGTCAATCAACAAGTAATATAACCAGATCTCCACAACATACCACACAGGCTCATGCAAGGTATGTGAGGTCAGAGGTCAATCAACAAGTAATATAACCAGATCTTCACAACATACAACACAGGCTCATGCAAGGTAAGGGAGGTCAGAGGTCAATCAACAAGTAATATAACCAGATCTCCACAACATACAACACAGGCTCATACAAGGTAAGGGAGGTCAGAGGTCAATCAACAAGTTATATAACCAGGTCTCTACAACATAAAACACAGGCTCATGCAAGGTATGTGAGGTCAGAGGTCAATCAACGAGTAATATGACCAGATCTCCACAGCATACACCACAGGCTCATGCAAGGTAAGTGAGGTCAGAGGTCAATCAACAAGTAATATAACCAGATCTCCTCAACATACAACACAGGCTCATGTAGAGTAAGGGAGGTCAAGGTCATACATGTAATATAACCAGATCTCCACAACATACAACACAGGCTCATGTAGGGTAAGGGAGGTCAAGGTCAAACATGTAATATAACCAGATCTCCACAACATACAGCATAGGCTCATGCAAGGTTAGTGAGGTCAAGGTCAATCAACAAGTAATATAACCAGATCTCCACAACATACAACACAGGCTCATGCAAGGTTAGTGAGGTCAAGGTCAATTAACAGGTAATATAACCAGATCTCCACAACATACGACACAGGCTCATGCAAGGTAAGTGAGGTCAGAGGTCAATCAACAAGTAATATAACCAGATCTCCACAACATACAACACAGACTCAAAGTGCAAGGTCAGTGAGGTCAGAGGTTAGTCAACAATGTATATCACCACCAATTAACACATGCTTGTGCAAGAAAAGATCGGTCAAAGGTCAATCACCAATTAATAACAACAGATCTCAGCACCATACTAACGGGGTTATGCAAAGTAATTGGTGTTAAGAGGACAATACAATCTGTATAGGTTTGCAGATCTCCATAGAATATAATACAGGGTCTTCTAAGTTTCATGGGGTTACTACTGGAAGATCCCATCAGCATATATCAGGTTGGAATTGTAATGTTAATTTTGATGTCTTGTGAAAAAAATGATTGGAGAGTGCCACATCCTGCTCACATCAGAGAAACATTTTCAGTCTCCTCCAGAATTATTTGATTTTCAAAATTATTGAAAAAATTACATAAAACAAATTAGTACCACAGACATGTCGGTTTGGAATGAAATTTTCATTGATATTTAAAGGAAATACGTTTAACCTTGCACATGCCATTTGAAATGAAGTAAGTAGTTCTAAAGGCTTCAACTATTTCATATAACTGTCGGGTGTTGATATAAATATAAAGAAGATTTGGAAATGATTGCCGATGAGACAAACATCCACCAGAGACCAAATGGTGCTGATGCATGTTAATAAGAGTGTGCCACATGCTAAGATGGCATTCAGAGAAAAAAAAACAATCAGTCATTATCAATTGAACAATAAACAGTAAACATTTAATTATTGTAGGAGCCAATCCATGCATGTAAACCAAGCTCCCCCCAGACAAGATGCTGCTACCAGAGTTACTTCATGTTTTGGATGTGTAGAATCAAGAACGTCATTTCGTAATGTGCAAGTAGACAAACACAGGTCTGATGTTTTAGGTAAGATAATTATACACTATTACTATGCACAATACTGAAATTCATAATGCATATCCGTAATTATATAAATATTCATCTGAACATGTGACAATTTTGCGATAAATGATAACTTGTATTAAAACTCTGTAAAAAGAACAAAGATTTGACATTGTTAGGCTAAATTTGAGACAAAAGTATATATAATAAATTTACACCTGAAAAAACAAAACAATATTTTGAACTTTGACATCTAAAACCAAAGTTTATACTTTGCAATCATACCACATTTTTTATATCTATTTATATTCAGATGTTATAACTGGATGATATTTTCTATCAATAAACAATTGACTTTATTTTTCAGGATATTTGAATCCACTGAAAGTAACCATGGTCCAAGGCCATCATAATTGGATTTGTATTTCATATCCACATTTTGTTTGTTGTTTCAGGTAAATCAACAAATCTGTTTAATACTTTAGGGTGATAACATTGTATTACATGTATTTAGAAAGATGATACATGTATTAAGACAGAGATGAATAAAATGAAAAAACAAATGTTATGTCAGAAATAGGACTTCCTTTGAATTAATTTAAGCCTTAAATTTTTGGGAATCATTCAATAATTCTGGAATTTCTCTGAAACATGTCTCTGTTTCCCCAAATTGTTACCACATCAAAACATTTTGGCATAGAACATCAATGTAACGTTAATTTATATATTATAGTACAGTTGTACATGCATCACCTTGCAAAATGATTTCTATGAGAAAAATAAATGATGAAATATAATTCTTTGTAGAATGAAGGATTCAACAGGGTGGCATCATATATGGAGTAGTCCTTACATGGAGAATGCTGTGGATAGAGTGGCATTAAATGCTAAGGTTGTGGCACAGAATCAAGAGAATACAAACAAAATGGTGGCAGCTTCCATGGGAAGTTTTGTTCAGCTGTGGTTAATCATGGATGACGGCAGTAGCAGAGAAATAGGTAACATAGATAATAGAACAGGTCTTTCATTTGAATTGTTTCACATAAGATTGTTGAAGGCCGTACGGTGACATACAGTTGTTAATTTCTGTGTCATTTGGTCTCTTGTGGAGAGTTGTCTAATCTGCAATCATACAACATCTTCTTTTTTATATTAGTTGAGGATTAGGAATTTTTGTCAAATGTTAGGACTCCTTAGTTTTTCCCTACCTTACAGAGTAAAATATTTTGCCCTATAACAACCATTTTATATTTCTAAGAAGATTTCAATAGCTAATAAAGTCTGATTCATTTTTTTCCTACAATTTTTTTTTTAAATTAAATATTTCGAAAAGAGTTCCATAACCTATCAATATTTTAGCTATTCTGACTTAGAGTATAAATTCTAAACTCTAGATTATTTTAATATCACCCAAGTATATCCTGAAGTCAATCCTGAACTCTTTTAAGCTGACCATACAGTATGGGCTTTGTTCATTGTTCAATGCCGAATAGTGACCTATAGTCGCTTACATCCAAGTTCTTTGGTTTTCTTTGGATACTTGTCAAAAATAAAATTGAGAAAGGAAATGGTGAACGTGTCAAAGCGACAACAACCCGACCATAGAGCAGACAACAAGGATGTTTGATATTTTTTTAATTTTCCGATACCTTACTAACAGCTAAAAGTTTTTTAAGTTAAAATACTGTTACTTGAGATCTTATTTTCCTTAAGTGTTTACTGAATATTTATGGTTAGAAAGGGAAATGGGGTTTCTTTGCTAAAATCTCATCAAGGGTGAAAACCCTAAGATGCGATGCAGTAAAGAAACTTCCTTAGAGTTGAGAGACTATTGATAATCTGTAAAAAAAATTCTAGGCAGTGAGGTTAGCTTATGATGTCATCATATTCTCAGGCCGTGTTCACACCAAACGTCTTGTACAGTAAACTTGTTTACAATTAGTTTAATGCACTGGACACTGGTTTCACATAAAATTTGTTCACATCTATACACCTTGTTTAATTACCTGTACATAAGATTTGTTCACACTTGTAAACTCTATGTCATTTAAATGTTCATTACGTAGAACCGAATGTAAAAGTTTTCGGACAACTTTTCTAGCAGTAAGGGAACGACCATTTGACTTCAAATCGGGGAGGGGGGGGTATTGATGGAAATATTCCGAACCCCAATTAGATAAAAAAAAAAAAAAAGGTCCTACACTACAGATGATACAAAAATATTCTAAATCAAGAGTTTCCCCATACATTAAAGTGTTAAATGTTGAAAAAAAAATTGATTACCAGCTGTAACCAGCATCGAAAAAACCTCGGAATAAAACGTTTGCGCGGAAAAATTTCTGGCTCAGATAAATTAAGAAAATACCCCCCCTTTTTTTTAAGTTAAGTGGTTGCTTCTTTATGAAAGCCATTTTGAGGATTTGCAGTAGTTTAAAAATAGTAAAGATGTCTCGATTAAGCATTAGAAAACGTAGGCTGCAGCAGCGTGCTTACAGGCGAAGAATATATATTTTTATTCTCATAACGCCAATGCATTACATCG
Organism: Mytilus edulis; assembly: GCA_019925275.1. Taxonomy (NCBI): domain Eukaryota; kingdom Metazoa; phylum Mollusca; class Bivalvia; order Mytilida; family Mytilidae; genus Mytilus; species Mytilus edulis. The sequence continues at coordinate 116,149,742 of CM034350.1, read as the reverse complement.
GTATAGAGATTGAAGGAGAAAAAGGAATGATATATTAGGGATCACTATTTTCCTATCTTTTCTGTTTGTTTCAAATGGTATTTCTTCTCCAAGGAGTATTTGGCAATTTTTTTTTCAGTTTTAAGGGTAATTTAACGGATCCGAGAGACATGTACTAGACAAACAATACATTTACCTCACACTTTTTAAGTAATGCATTTATGAGTGAATCGTTGTTTGAGTAAAGACCAGTGGCAAACATTTCTGTGCAAGTCAAGTCGATTCGGAAATACCTTAATTTTTAAATGAATTATGTGTTCGGCAATGATGCTGCTTTGAGTCTTGATAAGGGCTTAATAAAGCTACGTTAAGTTTAAAAACAAAAACAAATAAATATATCAAGTTTAGACAAATATTTCTGTAAAGAACTTTATTAATAATTGTTATAAATATCAATTTCATTCAAAAATTGTTTCTCCCTTAAATATACACGGTGAAACTAATGTTTTAAATGCCTAGTTTTGTGTACACTTAATCTACACAAGGCCTACATCGAGTATCCACTGCATGTAGATAAAACATTATTTACACTACATGTAAACATTGAATTTTATCAATGGGAACGTAATTTTGTTTAGTTTACGTGTGAGTTACACTTACACAACACTGAGTTTAGGTCAATGTGAACACGGCCTCAGTCTACTTAAAAATTAGAATTATCACATATAAATATCTAAGCAAAATTGAAGAAAAAAGCAAATAAATTGCTCATGAAAGTAAGTTGGTTTAACAGTAATGATATTTTACATTTTTTTTTGTAGGAATGTTTGATTTGAGTGTATCAGTGGACTCTTTGTTCTTTATTGGAAGTCAGCTTGTGGCATTGAGTCAGTTTGGTAAAATAGGTGTGTGGCATTCCATGACTCAGCATTGGCAGGTTAGTATTATAGAAGTCAGCTTGTGGCATTGAGTCAGTTTGGTAAAATAGGGGTGTGGCATTCCATGACTCAGCATTGGCAGGTTAGTATTATAGAAGTCAGCTTGTGGCATTGAGTCAGTTTGGTAAAATAGGGGTGTGGCATTCCATGACTCAGCATTGGCAGGTTAGTATTATAGAAGTCAGCTTGTGGCATTGAGTCAGTTTGGTAAAATAGGGGTGTGGCATTCCATGACTCAGCATTGGCAGGTTAGTATTATGGAAGTAGACTAACAGCAAGGGACATAACTCATTACAATTACTTGTGCATTTGTGTCAACATTTATTATTCTAAGATTTTTAAAAAGCAACACAGACTATTTCATGAGTATGAGTATGGTCTTGAGTAAACGATGATAGTCCGTCGGAAGGAGACGATAAATGGCTGACCCGTGTTAAGAGAGAGCCATATCTCTTGCACGTTAAAGACACCCTTGTAGATTTCGAAAAAGAGTAGGCTAATGCCGCTACAAGGCAGCACTCGCACCCGCAATTTGGAAAGGGATTAATATAAGTTGCAAAACTTGTTTCCCAATCCACTATAAATAAATATGTTTAAACTAAACTATTTCATCTTTTGTTTCTCATAAATGCTTGAAAATTGTTGACTAAACAGAATACATGTATTACAAACACATTACTGATTAATAAAGTTCTCTCCTTAAAAAGGTCAGCTCTAATACATTCTGACATTTGATTTACTGTAAATTCAGAAATCATTGAATGCATTTATTTGTTATTTTGTCATTTAAGACTAAAATGCAATTTTAATTTTGGCGATATTGAGAAAAAATATGTTTAGTTCATATAAAAAATTTCAAAATGCAAGTTTAAATTATTGAGATTATAACCCTGTTGCATTTTTCACAATAATAAAAACATTGCAATAATTTCTGAAATTACTGTAGTCTGTGTTTGAATAATGTATAGTGGGTTGACACCTTAATTAGGCCTGTTACCTTGTGTATTAGCATGTCAAAAATCTGGCTCAGGAAGTTGGTCAAGTACATACACTTTTATATCACATTTACATGCATGTTATCGTCAACTATATGCATACACTAGTTGCAGCTGCACTTTAAAACACTTAGCATGTGATAATTCAAATGAGGTGAAGTGTTTGTAAATCTGTACAAGGTTAATATCATACTGTTTATTAGCAATAGTGTTGATATAAAAGGTTATTCACAACTTTTGTACAATTGAATGAAAAATTGAAAACATTGCTGTACAAATTATATGAAAACATTTAACCAAAAGTAGAATAATAGATTAAAACTCAGCTGGTTCGAATTCCCAAAATTACCATCCTTGTTTATGAATTTTCTGTATATTTTCTAGATACAAGATGTGATACCCATTACCAGTTATGATACAGCAGGCTCATTCCTTCTCTTAGGTTGTCAGAATGGATCTATCTATTATATTGGTAAGTCTTATAATTAGCCAAACAAATTTATGTACTAGTTAAATTTCACTCTACTGATAATAAACGAGCTTGCAATATTCCATCCGGTACCAACAAGTACTGACCTACCAGGATTTGATTTATTTAGAACCTGTACTTAATTTTGAATATCTGAATTTTTTACTTTTTTTCTGTACTGCAAGAACAATCCTTCATTAAAGAAAATGTGTTTTTAGTCCCATTAAAACATTATTTTAATTTTATAAAAAAAACGTTTTTATTTCCCACAGATATGCAGAAATTTCCTTTGAGAATGAAAGATAATGATTTACTAGTAACAGAGCTATACAAGGATCCTTCAGAAGACATGGTTACAGCTCTCAGTGTTTACCTAACACCGAAAACAAGTAAGTGAAAATCAATAGTATTCTCAGTACTTAAGATGTTCTACAAAAATTATAAAAAAGATAATGACTGAATTTTTTGTTTATCTCAAACCAAAAACTTGTAAGTGTGATGAGCAATCAGTACTACCAGTGCTTTCATTGATGTACAAGTAGTAGTGTCTACAAGTATGTATATCTTGTTAGTGTGTTGAGGGACTAGTAATATCCCAGAGTATGTATATCTTGTTAGTTTGTTGAGGCACTAGTAATACCAGTCTGCTGATTGATGTGCAAATATTAATCAGTTAAGTTTTTCAGACTCTCTAAACTTGCGATTTTGACAAAGGATAAGTTCTGTCATTATACCCCCGCTTTAAAAAAGGGGGGGTATACTGTTTTACCTCTGTCTGTCAGTCCGTCCGTCAGTCAGTCCCATGAAACTTTCGTCACATTTTTCTCAGGAACTACACATCCACCCTTTCTGTAATTTGGTATCAACATTTATATATGTCAGCCATACCGTGTGATGCGTTTTCAGATTCATCACTTGACAACTTCCTGTTTACCGAACACTTGTCTGATTTTACACATGATAGCCAAGTTGAAAATTTTCGTCACATTTTTCTCAGGAACTACAATACAAGGATTTCTGAAATTTGGTTTCAGGATTTATATAAGTCAGCTATACCGTGTGATGCGTTTTCAGATTCATCACTCGACAACTTTCTGTTTACCGAACACTTGTATGATTTTACACATGATAGCCAAGTTGAAAATTTTCGTCACATTTTTCTCAGGAACTACAATACAAGGATTTCTGAAATTTGGTTTCAGGATTTATATAAGTCAGCTATACCGTGTGATGCGTTTTCAGATTCATCACTCGACAACTTCCTGTTTACCGAACACTTGTATGATTTTACACATGATAACCAAGTTAAAAATTTTCGTCACATTTTTCTCAGGAACTACAATACAAGGATTTCTGAAATTTGGTTTCAGGATTTTTATAAGTCAGCTATACCGTGTGATGCGTTTTCAGATTCATCACTCGACAACTTCCTGTTTACCGAACACTTGCATATTTTTACACTATTAATATTATCCACTTGCGGCAGGGGTATCATCAGTGAGCAGTAGCTCGCAGTTTCACTTGTTACTTTTGTTATTATATTGTGGTATATATATTAATCAAATGTTTAGACAGTGTCTGCACTTTTTGTTCGCTTAGACTAAAGCTGTAGTTGGGCAACAAAAGTATAAGAAAAGATATGTTATATGCAGTAAAAAAATTAAACTTTGTGGTACAAATGTATATAGATGAAACTACTGTTTAAATTAATCAGTACAGTATGATGAGTTATCTATGTTATTTTATTTGATTTACTTTATATAACAACTAATCAAAGTTGATGGTGATTTTACGGTTCTGTAAGCTCTTTGATTTGATTTACAATTCTAAAATCTAGATTTGTTATGTAGGGTGAGTAATTCAGTGCTTTTGATTGAAATTTTACCTCGACACCAAGATTTGTAAGGAGGATGAATAACCAGTTCTGTTCTAGCTTCTAGAGCATTTCTGTTTGAAGACTAGGATTTCTCTTAAAAACGTCAACCATTGACCTTAAGATATAAAACATTTTGTATTTTAGGTTTGAGTGGTAACTGGATAGAGATAGCCTATGGTACCAGTTCAGGGACTGTTAGAGTTATAGTCCAACATCCAGAGACTGTGGGTCATGGACCTCAGTTGTTCCAGACATTTACAGTACATAGAAGTCCAGTCACAAAAGTCATGTTGTCAGAAAAACACCTTGTATCAGGTACAGTTGTAATTTAGAAAGTGTTTAATGCAGTTTTAGAAGAAGAAAGATAGAGTATTGTGGGTTTATTATTATTTGTGGGGAACATATTTAAGTGGATTCCTTTGGTTTCAGTGAAGTCTTTAACAATGTTAAGAATTCCCATATGCTTGAATGTAGAATTTTTCTATACTACAAAATCAAATATCTTATTTCAATTCATGATATTGTATCAAATGGTGCAGAAAATATTTTTATACAAAATACAGAATTTCATATCATCAATATAAAACAGAAGGGGTTCACATTCAAAAGACAGTAGTGAATCTAGAACTATTCATAAAGGGGGCCCACTGACTGACCTAAGGGAGGTGGGGGGGGGGCTCTCTAGTCATGCTTCAGTGATTCCCTATATAATCAACCAAATTTTTCCCACAAAGGCCAGCCCCCCAGGCCCCCCTTGATCCGCCTAGGAAAGACATCTAGAGTTCAACATATAGTCTCCATTCACAGAGACTAAACTTGTCAAAGCTCTTAAACAATCAAACATCAAATTTAAATTGCAAAAATCATTGTAAGATATGACATAAGAAAACCACTAATGTAATAATTGTATTTTATATTTTAGTACAACAAACGCCTACTTCTGATGAGGCTCTTGACTTGCATTTTGTGACTCTATTGTCATAACTGGGTTGTATATTTCAGTATGTAGTGAATACAATCATGTGAGAACTTGGAGTGTAACCAGATTTAGAGGAATGATATCTACACAGCCTGGGTCTACACCATTAGCATCCTTTAAGATCGTATCATTGGACGAAGTAGAGGAACAAGCTAACTCTTCAACAGGAAATGACTTTGGTAACAAAAATATTATCAATTTTTTTTCCCATATTTTATTTGAATAAAGGATAGATGTATTTCATGTCAATGAGACAGCTACCCAAAAACAACAAACAAGTTACAACCCAAAAAAAATAATGATGTACCAGGTATTTTTTCTTTTGGTGTATATGAGAGTTTGCTCAGGCCATCCTAATCAGGTTTAAGGATTCATTTACTTAAAAGTTTTATTAATATATTGACAGTTGAAAATGTGCAAGTAATAATAGACGTTTAATAACAAGAATTCAGAACTGATTTAGAGTAATCCCACTTGAGTCATTTTGAAGGCTTTTAATTTGAAATGTCGCTCTCATACATAAAAAAATTTGTGTGACAAAAATGAAAATTAGCAACCAGTTTCTTGTTGATTGGACTGTATCTAAGGACCAAAAATATAATGTGCAAGGTGTAATTAAATGAAAATGTACATTTGTCAAAAGTGATAGTAAGGTCTTCTTTAAACATAATGCATGCTCTTATGCACAAGAAATGTAATTTTGCTGACTAAAAAAAATCTCTTTTAGGACCTTACGGGGAACAAGATGATCAGCAAGTGTTTATACAGAAAACTGTTCCAGAAACAGATAAATTGTTTATAAGGCTATCTTCTAATGGTCAGAGGTATGTGGTCATAAAAACAGATTAAATATGTATTTCTATTTTCCAATGGCCCATGTTTTGTTGTCATAAAAACAGATAAATTATTGTAAGGCTACTTTCTAATGGTCTATGATATGTTGGTATACAAACAGATAAAATTTATTTAGATTATCTTCTGATGATCAAATGTTAAGTGCCATAGAAACATTTAATAATAAAAGTAAAAAAAATGATAATCTTAATATTAGATTAATATTGTGATAGAAAAGGTTAATTCAGCTGAATGTTTTAATCAATTACTAGGAGTAAAGAGAAATCAAGCTTTTCAATGACACAATCAGTATTTGTTAAACTGCTATATATCCAATAAAATTATTACTGTAAATTGTGTGGTTCAAATTTCTTGAAATATTTACATTTTTGTCAACAGCTCAAAGTTAATATTTTTTCAAAATTTTATGAGAATTGAACAAGCCAAATATATTCTAGTCAAAGTATTGGGGACCTCCTTATCAGGATCTGAGAACCTGAGATCACCTAAATACAGATATTCTGTTTTGTATTAATTTGTAAGACCCTCTAAAGATATACAGTATTTTTTAATAGCATCTTTCATTGTCATGAAAACATTTCAATCTATATTTACGTTTAGGGGCCAGCTGAAGGACGCCTCCGGGTGCAGAAATTTCTCGCTGCATTGAAGACCTGTTGGTGACCTTCTGCTGTTGTCTGTTTTTTGGTAGGGTTGTTGTCTCTTTGGCACATTCCCCATTTCCATTCTCAATTTTACATAATTTTTTCAGAGTGTGTGTGATATCTTCTGTGGATAATAGCAGTATAGCAGCATTTTGTGTACATGAGTGTGAGGGATCTAATAGAATGGGTTCCAGACCAAGAAGATATATATTTACTGGTCATACAAATGGTACAATACAGGTAAATACAAAATATTAAGAATTTATTACTGTAGATTAATTTATTTTGATGGATATCAATTTTCGTGAATTGCTGAAAACTTACATATTTGTGGATATTTGATTTCGTTGTTTTGCCAATCCCTGCATACAAAACCTATTGGAAATATGTTATTCATTGAACATTTGAATTCATGGTCTGCCTGTTCCCATGAAACACACGAAAATTGGTACCCAACGAATAATAATGAATCCACAGTAAGACTAATGTTCTATCCTCCAAGCAAAGCTGACCTTTAATGAATTTTATTTTCTTTTTTTGGTTCCTTTATAGCTCGAAATGTTTCACAGAAAAGTAATTTTTGAACAACACAAATGTTATGTATTTATAACAAGGATATATGTGTTGCCTTTCTACAAATAAACAATTTGTAACAATCAGAAAAATATGTCCTTTTACTTGTGTCATCAAGGGCAAAAACACGTCTAGTAACCTATCCACCTGAGTAGACAATCCATCTGTTTGTCTGTCCAAAAGAATCTGGGTAGAAAACTTTCATAAACTTTTTCTTGGCTTCTATGGTAGGGAATGATTGTATATTTGGTCTAGTGCTTTATAATGTTGAGTTGTAGCATGTAAGCTATCTTTACATCTGCCATGCAGCCAATTCTTGTTTGCTGATAGTTTGAATATTTTACAACATTCATTGTACCAGGACAAATTTTAAGTTAAACTTTTCTTGTCTTCTATGGAAGGGAATGATCAGTTACGCTTCAGAGACACAATTTTGAATTTGAAGCAAGCCTGTATTCTGTATTGACATCATAAATAAAATTCTAGGGAAGTACATTGTCTGCGGGGTAGGTCTCTTCCTATATAAAGGTATATACATATGTGCCGCTGGAATGGGTCCCTTTTTTGATCCGTCAAATATATCAATGGGGTGCAATTTTACCGAGGAAATATATCAATGGTAGTAATTGACCGATTGTGATATATCAATGGGTCATAAAATATATGAATGGGTTATGATTTCGCTGTGAAATATATGTATAGGTAGGGATTTCACAATTATTCAATATATGAATGGGGGGTGTTTTTAAAATCCCAGCTGCACACCTGTACCCAAAATCCCATGTTGAGACCCCCCCGTGACATTGTCTAAGTCATAAACAAGGCGATAGTATATAAGAAATCAATATTAGGTAAATGTCATTCGAATGAATGTGCAAAAAGCACAATGCAGTATAAAAATCAAACTTTACAAGAATAGCCCTTGATAGATGTGGTTCAAGCCATACCCAGTATTGTACAATTAACAGAGTAATATTGCTATCTAAAAGCTAATTTCTGAATAAAATATAAACTTTTGAATCTCTTTGTAAATGATGCTATTCTTCTTTGTTGATACTTTTGTAGATGTGGGATCTGACAACAGCCTTGGAGATGATGAATAAATCTGACGGTGAACCAAGGAAAGGAGGGCCTACACCAGAGGAACTTATGAAACTTCTGGACCAATGTGATCTAACATCCAGAAATACTACACCTAGTATCAGCCCAGCCCCCTCAGTGCTACAGGTTCCCATGGGACCAACAGTCAGTTACCAAAGTTCAAGGCCAAATTCTATAGCCATGGACAGTGATGCAGGAGAGGAGGATGGGAATTATTACCCAGATACAATTGTTACTAAGATATAAACATGTGACAGTCATGTGACTGAGGATAAGATAATACAATTGTTACAATGATACAAAATGTGATAGACTTTTAACTTTTAAATGCGATGTTTTTGCGCCTAGTGACTTTCAAGTTTTAACCAGAAGTTTTTCTTTTCTTATAGCTTTAGATACAATTAGCTTAAACCATTTTTATGCCCCACCTACGATAGTAGAGGGGCATTATGTTTTCTGGTCTGTGCGTCCGTTCATTCGTTCGTTCGTCCGTCTGTTCATCCGTCTGTCCCGCTTCAGGTTAAAGTTTTTGGTCAAGGTAGTTTTTGATGAAGTTGAAGTCCAATCAACTTTAAACTCAGTACACATGTTCAGTATGATATGATCTTTCTAATTTTAATGCCAAATTAGAATTCCCCAATTTAACAGTCCACTGAAGACAGAAAATGATAAAGCCAGTGGGGCATCAGTGTATTGGGGACACATTCTTGTTTTGGTATGTTTTGGTCGGGTTGTTGTCTCTTTGACACATTCCCCATTTCCATTCTCAATTTTATGGAGGACCCTCATAATGTCCTTCAAACTTCACTCAATGGATAAATCCTTGATGGCATTATAAGTTGAACACTGACTTTAAAGGAAGGATGTGATATTTTTGAATGATTTCTAATTTTATACAATGTGACAGATTATTTCTATTTTGATGTATAAGTCGTAAATTTAGTATTTTCTGCATGGATTTAAAATTGTGATTGCTGAAAAATATTTAATTACTACATTTTCAGCAGATGCTGCACACAAATTATGCTATCAAAATTTCATGTGTAACTTATTACTTTTGTGAGACTTATCCGTCACAAGTTTTGCCCCTCCTAAAAAAGATACCTTAAAATTTAAATGGACAGTATATTCTAATTATAAGGGCATTTGTATGAAGTCTCCAAACATGAAGATATCAGATAGAGTAATGAAAAATGAATGAAAGGTTGATAGAAAATCAGAAAGGGAATATGTTAGTGAGATAGTTGTCTTGTTGTGACCCTCATAGTATGCTTTCTTAGCTTGCTTATTGCTTAGTTATATACTTCGTATAAACAATTTTATTGAAAAGTAGTTTTTTTTAGCCAAAGATTTAATAAACTTGTTAATATTTGAAATCATCATCAATACTGATCAACTGATTAAGGGGGTTAGGCATATAAATAGTTTAACGCTTAGACTTTGCCGCGTAATTTCTGGTTATTGAAGGAGATTATTTGAAATATCAATAAGTGCTGGAATGTTTATTTATATTCTCAACTCCTGAGAATAAAGAAATTGTAAAGAAAAGTCCAAGCAACCCATCTCCTTTAAATATTCATGCTGTGAATTTTTACTGTTGCATCAATAAGGATTGACATCTCTGTCAGTTGAATGTAAAAAATGTAAGAAGTGTTTGGTTTTTACCTCCCAATGTCTTGTTAATGGCTGTTGAGCCACTATTCCATTTAATTGAATGTGGAGGGTAGGGAAGAAATTTCTACCATCTTTTGTTGGTCATTTATGATTGAATGTCCATTGGATGATGCCAATTTTTTTAAATAATACAAGAACAAATTATTTTGGTTGTGTTAGGATTTTTAAGTCAATTTTCATATCAATTTAAATGGAACACCCCTCAGAGAATTGATGTAAATATTGATTTATTTTTAAAGCTTTATAATTGAATTATATTATTGTTTATAGAAAATTGATCTGTGATAAATGTATTTGTTAATGATTGTAACATTTTTTTTTATCAATAAAAGTTCATGTGGTACAAAAATAAATGCCTGAAATTTAGGACCATCAATTTCAAAACCTCTTTATGCATTTCCATGGAACTATAGTAGTATGTCTTAAAATTTAGATATTACAAATGTAAAACGTTTACAAAATATTATTTCAAGACTACAGGGTGGAGGTCTAAGACAGCTAAGGGAGATAACTCATAAATCAGTAATACACTTGTTTGTAGTTTCATAATTGTGTATTATTAAAGCATTCAGGTGAATCATAATAACAATAAATGAACTACGTCGGATAGAAATCGACCTTATGCGTATACATCCATATATGTAAAACTTTGAATTATTTTTGGCACATTCAAAAACAAAATTACGAAATAAAAGATGAATTTTGATATGTTTTGTAGATTTTCTTATAACAGCTCAATTTTCAAACATTTACAGACTTTCTATAGAAATTTTTTAAACCAAAATAAATAGGTTACAAGATGTATTAATATTCATTTGCATAAGGCCTATTTCTATCCGATGCAGCTCAAATGTAATTATTATGGTATATTCAAAGGTACCTATGATTTAAAGAGTTATGTCCCTTATCGTGGTCTTCCTCCTTAATGGAATTGTGTAACCAAATTCTGCTTGATTCAAGTATTATATTAATATTTGAATATTTTTTCCATGCATATTAATTTATTAAATGAGAGATAGTGCAATAAAAAATTGATTTTTAAATTTGTGTTGTTTATCTTTTCAAAAAGAAATCCCAAAAGATTATTTTAGTGTACATTGTGTAATGTACCACAAAGAATCAGTTCTTTGATGTAACTAAGGAGGAACTATTTGGGATGAGCTCTGACATGCTCATGTTAACAGGGCACTCTGGCTTCCTCCACCAATAAAAAACTGACCTATATGTACTAGTGCAATAGTGCTGAAAGTGGCATTAAACACCAATCAATACACATGTAAGTTTTATATTTCATTTAATTGTCATGTGAAAACTTTCAAGCCTTTTAATCAGCAAAGTTTTATTGGCATTTGGAATGAACACCACCATCTGTTAATCCAGGAATCAACAAGTAAAAATTCAACTTTTTATTGTGAACCATATTCAATAAAAGTCGGAATTTCTTACACCAGTGGAAAGTATCTCAATCTCCTCAAGAACCTAGAATGCATAATTTGCTGACAGAAAAGTAAGAATGAAATTTTCTTTCAGTTTCTCAGAAAAGGCAAATCACAGTTTCCATGAAATTTTGTTTCAGGCTAAAGTGATATTTCTTACTGAGGGATGCATTTTCACATTCAATTTCCAGTTAACAGAACACACTAACAGTCTTACACATATATGAAGTTACCATCACATTATCTTTGAAATAACCTCAAAGTGAGAATATTCTACTGTGTACAGAAATTTAAGATTCAATGCTAATGATATCCTAATTTACCAGAAACTTATACATTGTATATTCTTACACATAATAGCCATGTATGCAAATCTTCCACATTTTCCACAGAATCAGAAATTTGGTACATTGTATCAAGCTTCATGTGAGCATTTTATGGTCAGGTTGTTGTCTCTTTGACACATTCCCCATTTTTCCATTATCAATTTGATTAAATCTAATCTATTTTCAGAATCATCACTTTATTAACTTCCTTTAACCAAATTTGTATACATCTCTTATACATAATGACCATGTGTGTAATTTTTGACACATTTTCTCAAGGACTCTGTGTCCAAGTTCCCCTGAAATAAAATTTGGTATCAGACCATGTGAGCATGCTTTCAACTTTGTGATGGATGTTGGCATACATTGCTCATCTTCCTGTTTATGGATTACTTACAGTAGGGTAATTATTGGTGAGTAAGAGCTATCATTTCAATATGTAAGCTAATCATGCTAATTGGAAAATTTGCCATGAATATGGTTTTATTGTGTTGTTGGGCACGCAACCTCCCCTAACCTGGGACTTTGTTTTTAAAGCACAACATAAAAACACACTATAAAAATACAGCAGAAAAGGGCTTAACTCATCTATCGAAACAAACGTGAAAAACATCAAAAGAAAACAGACCGTACATAGCAGGGTACTAATACATCCCAAATCCTTGGATTATATAATGTCATATTAAAATTTTAACCAATAAAGAATTAAAATCAAACAAACTATTTGTAGATTAAATCATTGATATGTACCCTACATCTTTACGTTTACAAGAAATACAACAAGAGAGTTTTGATGACACTTTCTTTTATAAATATTTTTTTTTAAACAATTAGTATGACAATTTCTATCAACAAGTAGTACAATATAAAAACCATTTAATGTAGCTGTTTACTATTATTTCCTGACACAACCAGTTGTTTATGTCTATCTACTCGATTGAACACAAGATGTAATTAAAACAATTACACAATTTTATAACAAAATCAATGACATAGAAAACTGTAAAATGGATATGAATAATAGTTACTATCAGATTTGGGATGTTGATATGGCAGAGTAAGAACTGAATTCCTCCAAAACCAACATTAACTATCTTTCAAGTAATTTTGAATACACATAAATAACCTAAACCAATGTTCAAAATATCCTTCCCTCTTCCCCCACCCCTGTTAGCTTTAAAAGAATAGTCCTTACAATGTATATATCATATCTTACAAATGGCTTTAATGTTTATTCTCTAAACATAAACTTATCTTGAAGTGAGAAAAACTGTCCTTTGACAGTTTTCAACAATATATACACTTAATTGTGACCCTTTATTATTGAAAAGGATACTTTATATTCTTTTGGATAGACTCACTTTTGTTTATCCTATTGGCTAGTCTTTTCTTTTTTTCAAACATGATAAAATATTTTTACAAAATGTCTGATCCATATCACATTTAACATGTACAATCATACATTTAAATGCATATATACAAAGTCCAAGTACTTTCTTTATTTTAACGAAGTTCTGTCTCAAATAAATCAGTATCCAAATGTTCACAAACATGGTGTTTTATTTATAATGTTTTCAGATGATTATTTGCCGCCAAACATATTGCCCATTTTTCCTGCTGCCCCTTGCTGGAATTGTTTCATCATGCCCTGTAATCCTTGCATTCCACCTGAAGAAAAAGAAATCAATTTAATTTGAAGTTACCCTAAACCATTTACCCACGCTGATGAGAATATGTGGGTAAAGGCTGTTGCCCTTATCTTACTGTACAAAAAAACAGGTAATGGTGAAGGTTGGTACCTATAAAAAGGTTTAAACCTGATGCACTTGTTTGCACCTATCTTAAGTCAGGAACCTGATGTTCAGTGGTTGTCATTTGTTGATGTGGTTGGTTTCATAAGTGTTTCTTGTTTTTTATATAGATTAGACTGGTTTTTTTCCTGTTTGAATGGTTTTACACTAGTCATTTTTGAGGCCCTAAATAGCTTTCTGTTCCATGTGAACCAATGCTCCCTGTTGAAGACCGTACTTTGACCTCTAAAGGTTTACTTTTACAAATTGTGACTTGGATGATGGAGGGTTGTCTCATTGGCACTCACACCACATCTTCTTCAATCTAGTTAATTTAGTCTTTAGGTTCCTTTTATTCATGTAGCTCTTATTGTGTTTATGTCTTATATATCCCTGGCTTTCAAATGTTTGGGTTTGAACATTCCTGATAAATGTAAATCCAGAAAAACCTGAAAGTAATAGCCACATGTTGATTCATTCATTTGGCCTACACTGTCTTTTCTTACCAAGCAATGCCCAACACATTGTCCTTTAAAAACAGGGATCCATCATTTTAGCCTATTATATATATCTAATACCTACCCATTTGCTGCAGTACACGGGGATCCATCATTTTAGCCATCTGTTGATTGAGACGAGCCATCTGTGCAGGGTTAACATTCTTGCTCATATCACCACCTGAAAAATAAATTCCATTCTTTATCTATTTACATAAATATTTCATGTGTACATGTATAATATTTTAAATGTTTTCTTTTTCAGTATACCAACAAACTACTGTCCAATCTCCCTGAATGAAAGATGTTTCATAGTACATTTTGTACTACAAAACAGGCAATGACAGTCTAAAACATAAATATACAATAGTTATCAAAAGTACCAGGATTATAATTTTATACGCCAGACGCGCGTTTCGTCTACATAAGACTCATCAGTGACGCTCAGATCAAAATAGTTAAAAAGCCAAATAAATACAAAGTTGAAGAGCATTGAGGATCAAAAATTCCTAAAAGTTGTGCCAAATATGGCTAAGGTAATCTACTCCTGGGGTAAGAAAATCCTTAGTTTTTCGAAAAATTCAAAGTTATGTAAACAGAAAATTTATAAAATGACCATATAATTGATATTCATGTCAACACCGAAGTACTGACTACTGGGCTGTTGATACCCTCGGGGACGAAACGTCCACCAGCAGTGGCATCGACCCAGTGTACAAAGTTTATTCCTTTCAATTTAAAATTTAAAAAGACAATACTAAGAGAACATTTAATACGATAATTTAACAACACAATAGCTGAGAGAGTGATAGAGCAGATTGTTCTTCCTAAAAAAACAACTCAGTTGACAATGTTATCTTTGGGCAACAATCTCCTCTATAAACATATGAGTTATTTGTTTTATATATTTGTATTCATAGAATATATCTACATGACAAAATCTAAAATTTACTGTATTGTGTTTTATAACTTACCTTTGAATAATCCTTTAATTCCACCCATCTTCTTCACCATCTGAGCAAACTTCTTATATTGAGTAAGTAGCTCATTGACTTCCTTAATAGATACTCCTGCTCCTCGAGCTACTCGGTGGGCTCTACTTGGTTGCCTAGCAAACAGTCTCTCTCCATCTAAACTGTCAAGTTCTGAAGAAAAGATGTTCAACTACAGAGTTTCAAACTGAAATATTTATTTTTCAGACGCTAATGAATAATTTTGTGCACCAATTTTTTTTTTTTAACTATATGGATGGTATAAAATGCTAAATAGTGATCCCTATGTGTCAACCTAGCTCAATAGGTTATAAAAACACAAATGTCAATCAGAAAGCATCTTATAAACTGGAACCTTTATAAGACATGTTTCAATTCAGCATAAAACTTTAAAGTAGCAAATAAATACATAATAAGCAGTCCATTGAGAAAAAAAAGAAATATTCCTTTTGCTGAGTTCTTAAAGAAATAGCAATCTCTAAAATTTGATCCCCCCCCTATTTTTGTTTCTAAAAAAAAATATAGAAACTTTTACTCAGAAATTCAAGTAAATTTTAGTTTGAAATAATAAAAAAAATAGCCTTAAATTTGTCTTTTTTTTTGTGCTTTAAACAAGTAAAATTTGGTTAAATAACTAGCTATTTTCCTTACCCATATCATTCATACTGTCCATCATTGTCATCAACTTCTTTAGACGAGCCATAGATTCCTGTTCTCCTCCTTTTGTTAAGAAGTCAGAACTAAATCCAGGTATCATTCCCTACAAATCATGTCAATGTTATTTAGAAAAAATTCATATACATGTAATAGTATACACCAAAAAAACTGACAAATATTGTTATCATTTTGTTAATACTATTATGTAGACAATGTAAGAACTTTTACTAAGAAATTATCAAGGCTAAATAAAGTGTTGGTATAAAATCTGAGAATGCAGAGACTTAAAGAAGACCAAAGAGTAAGAATTAAAAAAAAATGATCAAAGTACAAGGTATAGGGGGGGAAAACTAACAAATTACAACGCTATTACAAAACATTTTCTAAAATCTTCCAAATTTTATTTATTTGAAGTTTTTTATTATCAGATGAACAACATATTATAAAATATACATGTTAAAATATTATAATTACCATTATCTGACTGAATGGTCCCATTTTCATAATGTTCTGGAACTGTTCGTACATATCTCTTAATGTAAATTGACCTGGAAAAAAATATTGAAAAATTGGAGTTATCTCCCCTTACTACAGTTATTACTACTATTTCAATATTAGTAAAAAGAAATGAATTGTACAGGAAAATACAAATATACAATAACCATTTCATTCTATATTTTTTATTTATAAATCAATGTATCTCTGATATGAGTAAAAACACATATTCTTGTGTAAATAGCCCTTTTTAATATGTAAATATCTTTAATTTTTTTATATGAAATTGTCAATCTGCAATGGTATATAAAGAGTACATGACTACACTTTAGTACATTGTACTTCTCCAATACTTGCTAATTGAGGCTACAAACTGAGACCCAGTGTCTCTAAAAGCCTTGGGAAAAGTCCCCAGACCAAGGGCAGAAAGTGTCCAGCAGTAGTACACTGCATCCTGGCCCCAGTCCTCTTTAACAGCCGTGATGTCTTTGGACTGAGCTGAGGATGGGTCAGGTGTTAGTCATAGCACAGTCATGCAAGTACTACCTACGGGGTAGGAACTCAATGGGGCTTAGTCAGGGGAAGTGCAACCTTATTTTTAGTATCTACATTTTTTACAATTTTGAACAGAAAAATAAATATCAAATTAAAAAGACTTTTTTGGTGGAAGTTGATTCTATATATTTGTACTCCTAATGTCTAGTTTGTTATATTTTGTATAGGAACATTTGTCATTTTTATAACTTCATATTTTGGCATAAGCAAGATACTTTCAAAACCTTATAAATTTGTGAACTCACAGTAGTTCTAAAGCAGACGACATGTCAAGTTACAAGAAAATATATATAAACAATTCAAATTTTTCTACAGTACTGTAAAATCAGAAACTATTGCAGGGTTTCAATAATTGTGAATGTGTGATTATTGCATTATAAGAACTCTCATTTTGCAATCTGATACATGTATCTGTATAATTTTGCTAAAACGAAATAATTTATCTTGCATTTTTGTTTATCCTTCAAAAACTGCAATAATAAATGCACCCAATGATACAGTAACAGGATTGTAATCTGTTTCCTCTATTATGAACTAGAAAACCCTCCATTGTTTGTGATCTTACCATGTTTTAACTTTTTCATTAGTTCTTCATTGTCATCAAGTTTCAATTCATTGACTTTGTCTATCAATCCCTCGATATCACCCATACCTAGAAAAAGTAATATATTTATTTTAGTTATTAATCCAACAGGCTGTTTAACATTGGAAATTAACTGATATAACAATTTTAAAAGGGTGACAGGCAATGAATAAACCTATAAAAGGCATTCATTTGAAACAAATTCAGATGATAACTAAGCACTTTCTTTGCTATTTTTCTATCATTATCTATTTAGCTTTATATAAAAATGGTCTTATCTTTGTTTAGTAAGATTTGACACCTTTACTGCTATTTTCCTAATGCATGTAGTTTAAGGTTTTGGTTGGCTTGCTTACTTTGTTTATATAACTCTTTGCTCAAGCATTTAATGTAAGTTTAACCATCACAATCAATTGATAGGTGGTGCTTCAGCTTTTATAATTCTATTGGATGCTTGAGCAAACATTTATACAAACAAAGCAAGCAAGCCAACCAAACCTTTAAACTACATGCATTAGGAAAATAGCTGTAATATGAACAATATGATTGATAAAAAAAATAGTTTGACCAGTGTGTTTCTTTATTCACATTAGCTACTAAAAGAGTGTATGGTTCAACTTATATTTCATAAACAATCAATTAAAACTTGAAATGTTAAGCACACCCAACTCACCTAACAATTTACTGACAAAAGGCTGAACCTTAAATGGTTCAAAGTCATCAATGTGTTCTCCAGTACCTATAAATATCACAGGACTTTTGGTGGCTGCAACTCTGTAAAAAAAATGATAATTAAATTTCATGTCTTCCATAATAAATAAAATTTAACACAATTAATAATTTATATTAGAAAGATCAAAATAAAACATCAATAGCAAATGTTCTTTTTTTTTAAATTTAATATACAGCCAATGTTATTTGATTTCCCAATTAGCACAGGATATTTATGTTTTCTGTTCTTATGAGTAATTTGTGGGCAATGAATGGACTGATACCACCCATCTTTGTATAAAATACTGAACAATTATTACTATAATTCTATATGTTCATTCATTAAATATCAATGAAATCTACAGCCACATCAGATGAACACAAATAATTGATTTTTAACTGTCCACTTACGCACTAAGAGCACCACCTCCTTTAGCATGTCCGTCCAGTTTGGTAATGATAACAGAAGCTACGTCTACTTTCTCTTTAAAGGCTCTGGCCTAAATACAAAATAAATTAAATGAAAAAATGGATTTTCTAGATGTACATAAATTTACTTATTCATTGCCTCCATCAATTCAAATTTCAAATTCTAATGCAAACAAGTGGTCATCAGTGCTTTTTAAATATGTTTTTCTGTCTTAAATTGAAATCAGGATTCAACTCAATCAAACAATAAGTTTTTCCTATTAGGTGTTAAGATTTCAAAAACATATTCAATGTATAAATATCAAAGCACATTGTACTGTCAATTGTTTTATTTAAATTTGCATTTCTCCAATTTCTTCTTGACATTTTTGTGCATTCTATTTTTCTATATCAAATAAGATAATTCTTATCTATAAATCAGATAGTAAATAGTATGCCTTGATCATGTATTCATAGAAACAATAAAACTTATACATAACCAATTACCTGAGATTCACAAGCTTGTCCAATGGTGGCATCCATAACAAATATAACGTTATCAGGATCCTGTAAACAGAAACAAATTGTAGTATATCTAATTTGTTATACAGTTAAGTTATGATCTGAACAAAATTCCATAAACAATGATAAAATGAACTTTCTTGATGAATTTCACATTGTGATACTTGATGGTAGATAATTAATAGCCTCTGTCAAAATTTAAATCATTTCGGGTCCTTTTATAGCTGACTATTAAAACTATTATCTCACATAATCAAGACTGAAAATAAGTGAAGTATGTAACTTTATTTCTGTATTGAAAACTTACAGTAACATTTGAAACTTGCAACATTTCTTCAAACAATGAATCTTCCTGTTTGTGACGACCACTAGTATCTACGATGATGATTTCAAAGTTTTCGTCTCTGAATTTATCTACTCCTTCCTGTGCTATCACCACTGGGTCAATTTCTGTGTAACTGTAATTACAGAGAGATTATTAAAACTTGTGTTAGTACAAAATGTACTATGATTGTATGAAGTATTTGAAAGTACTCCTGTTTTTTGGGCAGAGCTCACATCTTTCCAAATCAATAGTTTTTTCAGTTATTTTTATTTTTGTGTATTGTTTGTCTCATTTTATCTATTGACTCTGAACTCAGGTGCACTTCCAATGTTTGATTTATAGACTTATTAAATGGTGTTGTAATACTTTGTTTATCATCATTCCATAAAACATACCTTCCATAAAAAGGAATCCTTGCTTTTGTAGCGTTCTGTTTCAACTGATCAAAAGCTCCGGCACGAAATGTATCAGCACAAATCAAACATGTCTTCCATCCTTTCTTCTGGTAATAATACGCCAACTGTAATAAATACACAATGCTGTATTGTACAATGGCTAACAGTGCAATTATAAACCTAACAAGAATGTGTCCATAGTACACGGATGCCCCACTCGCATTATCATTTTCTATGTTCAGTAGACCGTGAAATTGGGGTCAAAACTATAATTTTGCATTTAAATTAGAAAGATCATATCATCATGATCATAGGGCACATGTATACAAAGTTTCAAGTTGATTGGACTTCAACTTCATCAAAAACTACCTTGACCAAAAACTTTAACCTGAAATTTGCACTATCATTTTCTATGTTCAGTGAACCGTAAAATTGGGGTCAAAACTATAATTTTGCATTTAAATTAGAAAGATTATATCATAGGGCACATGTATACTAAGTTTCAAGTTGATTGGACTTCAACTTCATCAAAAACTACTTTGACCAAAAACTTTAACCTGAAGCGGGACAGACGGACGAACGAACAGACAGACAGACAGACGGACGAACGGACGCACAGACCAGAAAACATAATGCCCCTCTACTATTGTAGGTGGGGCATAATATCGTAGGTGGGGCATAAAAATGACTGAATGTGTGGTTGATGTCTTTCAAACAAAACAAAAGAAGTTGATTGGTAAGAATATAAAATTGCTATGTGTAAGAAAATTACATATTTAGAAAGTTCTTGCTGAATTGAAGACCAATTAAGCTGTTTTCTGCTCTTTGGTCAGATTGTAGTCTCTTCAACACATTCTCTTTTTCCATTCTCAATTATATTCTGAAATTGATTTTATGGATTTGTTTTCATCAAAGTTTTTTGCAAACTTTTAGGGCTTGTGTTTTCTTATTATGAAAATTTTAATACAGTTGTCTTTCATAGATAAACACAAAAATTACTTACTTTTGAACATGTTGTAGTCTTTCCACTTCCCTGTAAACCTACGAACATGATGACATTACTACGACCTTTGGTTGGTGTCCATTGTTTCACTCCAGGATCGATCAACTGTTAAAATATTATAAGCATTAGATGTAAGTAAAATCATGTTTGAGATTACACAACAACATAAACAATTAGCCATAAACAAAATGATAAACTTCACATCAACAAATAAATAAAACATAGAAATTTTACAAGACAATGAATATTCAATCTATTACTGATTACACCTTTGGGTTAATTTGAACACAAAACGTATATACATCTGTATATTTTTCTCTGATTTGGGAATCTAATCCACTCGTTATAAGCTAAATCGCTTTGACATGAGCTTGTATACATTATTACTTAGGGGCCAGCTGAAGCCCACCTGCAGGTGTGGGATTTTCTCACTGTGTTGAAGACCAATTGACAAATTGGCTTGGTCTGTTTTCCGCTGTTTGTTCAGAATTGTTGTCTCTTTTACCAATTCCCTGTTTCCGTTCTCAATTTTACTTTCCTAAAATCTGACCTTAACATTAGACATGTATCCCATACAAATCCTACCTTGACAAGTTCCTTATACACAGCAGACTGGATCATTCTTCTTTTGTTTAACCCTCCTGCCATTTCATCAAAATCAATAACAGATCTGAAATATAACATTCCATCAAATCATTTATTTGTTAACTAACATATATAGAGCAATAGTTGAGTAAACTGGTTAACATCTTGTTTTTGAAAAACTTCTGCTAGAGAAAAGATATCAAATTAAAACTTTGTAATGAATTGTAAGTATACAGACATGACCGATGATTCAATTTTTTTTTAAATTCTTATACGTCATGTACGTCATTAGACCCATTACATGTATTAAAGGTAAAATAACTGATTATTTGACTGTAAGATGGTTGAAGAGTTGTTTTAGAACTATAGTAAATGAATAACTTTGCAGTCATACATGTCATAAATGTGTCTGTAATAGTCATGATAGTATATATTCTAAATATAGAAATCAACCGTTATAACTCTGATCACATTTCCCTTTGTTGCATTAGTATTTGTATAGATTAATCCATGCTTGTTTATCATGTGATGCTATTGAGACTTAATTATTGGTCTTTAAATGTCAACATAATATAAAATTGAGAATGGATCCTTGACATGGAAATTGAACATGAACCCTTTTTTAAACATGCCTTAAGAGGAAAATGTAGTCAACCGACTACTGGCACAAAGGTCATTTCAAAGTTTAATATCTACATACCTGACATTTTCTCTCAACCGTTTGACTAAGAATATGTTGACATCAGCCTCCAATAGAGCTGCACATATCTCCTTAAGCATGCCATTTAAGACCTGAAACACACATGAATGAAAAAAAAGTTGTACCTATAGATTTTATGAAATTTAATAACGGTCAATATTTATCATGTTTATAAGAAATTATAACCCATATTCATGATATTTTTTAAATAACTTTAATTTTTCAGTACCATAACCAAGTATCTCAATTTAGGTTTTTATACATCTACATGTATATATACCTTGCCTCAAGTGCTGGACATCATGGATTCATTAATTGTAATCCCCTCTGACCATGTCCAATTCAAAGTAAACATCATCATGATCATGTAAAGACTTGAAAATTGGTATTTGCTACTTCCATGCTAAGCACACATATGCTAAGCACAGAGCTTATGAGTAAGAGCAAAGACTGGTCAGGCTAGAGTCAAAATAATGTGTCTGAATAGGATGATATGTCTTACCTATGAAAACTATTATGTCTATAGCAGTGATTTTGCTAGTGATCGTCATTTTTGTAATTTATGAAATGGTTTTCAAAAAGACGAAAGTATTTCAAATTAATTTTGTCACTTAAATTTTGAAAGTGTAAAAAGATTTTCGAATTAAAAACCGAATGTATTAAAAGTTATCTATTCTTGATTTGCATACAACATAGGCGGATCCAGGGGGCTAGGGGCCTGGGCCCTCCTTTTGTGGGAAAAATTTGGTTAATTATATAGGGAATCACTGAAGCATGACTGAGGCCCCCCCTTAGGTCAGTCAGCAGCCCCCCCCCTTTTATAAAAAGTTTTGGATCCGCCACTGTCCAACCTCCTTACAGTCATTATAGTTGTTCCAAAAAAGATTTTATACAATTCCAACTTGATAGAAATGTTTCCAAAATATTGGTTTAGCATTTAAAAAAATAAATGATTATGCAGTGTTGCAAGTTAATTTCTTCTGTGATTCCTTGTTTAAAAAAAAAGAAATCCAATTTTTGTTGATCAGGAATGTCCCCTGGAACAAACTAAAGGCTAATTGAGAACTAAATTTCCAGATCCCATGTACGAATATATTATAATAAAGGCCAAACTAGTCAAATAAAAAATAACTGCCAAGCAGGCCTATAAGTCCTTTCAAGTTTGGCAAAGTCAAAGATGTAGTTAGTAATATACATCCTTGGTCCCTTGATGTTACACAAAATAAGGTTGATTTAAATAGCGAGCAAAAGTGACTCAAGCCCTCAAAGTCCTAGCTTAAACCCTGATCTATAGCACATTTAAAAATTTGGGTTCAGCCAATCAGTCTAGGCTACCCATCAATTTTTGCCCATTGCCCATTGATGTATTACTTCCATGAAATGGCACCCCATTGATTTAATTGACATTAAAACAAAAGTGGATGTAAACCATACCATCAGCATATCTGTGTATCCCTTTTTATAGGAAGAGACGCCCTCCTTATGGTATACATGGTATAATTGAAATACATTTTGCCATTTGTTTACCTTTCTTTCTGAAAACAATTATATTTTCTTCTCTTTGTAATAAGAAAATCCATTACAGAAACATCTTTACAAAGTATGGCGGAAACAACTGTAGCTGAACTAGCAGTATAGTTGGAACAATTGCGTTAATCATGAGGATATCCTTATCTTTAAAACTTCTACCAAATACTTTGTTTTGGTATTCTACAGATATAGCCTCTTATCATTTATTAGGGCCATCACCATATGTAATGGAGAAATTTAAACACACTGTATCGACACAGATTTAAATTTTAACATTTGTTAAAATAATTTTGTTTACACTGTTCCAGTATGGATGAGATGGGGTATCCGGTCGTTCCGGCCCCAAACCGATCCGGCCCCAAGTCAATCCGGCCCAAAGTCGATCCGGCCCAAGTCGATCCGGCCCACGTCGATCCGTCCCCAAGTCGATCCGACCCCATAATTAAAAAATATGAATTAACTATATTGATTTTGGAGGAATTTGTCACACAAACTTTAACAGTATAAATGAAATTTGAAAAAAAGTGTCCGATCGATGATGGATGACAACAGGTCTGATAGTGAAGTATTGGAGTACCAAGTTAAAGAACTATGTTAAATCGATACGAAAATTAGTGTTATTGTGTCTGTTTGTATCGCAGTTTCTACATTTTTAAATTATGAAGTTATTTTCCATGATAATTTTTACTTTGAATTTCATGGCGATTTTTATTTTATTCAGTTCACAAACAGAATAGCTAAATAAATATTTACAGTCCAATGGACCTATAAAATTTAACGCATCATTATGACTTATTTAATCAAATCATTAGTCTATAATTGGTTTGTTTATTCAACAGTTGTCTGCTGATTATAAACTAAGGTAATGCCACTCGTAATCACTTAACAATCCAATGCTGATTAATTAAAGTTACGTAATCTGTTTTTCAAAGTCTTTATAGTTTGATCTTCTGGTTGGTGTATATCATAATAATTATTTGTATTTTTTTAGGTTACATCATAGGCTTCTATAACATATAAAAAATATTCTATTCTATTCTATAACACTTTTTTTTTTGTAACATCGGATATGGTCAATATATTTTTCTTATTTTGACAATATTTTGAATAGTTGTGTGTAGATAAAAAAAAAAGTCATATGAGTATCCATTATTCTTTATTGCAAGAAAACAACAAAACAATGACATTGAATGCACGTTTTCACTCTCTAAAATATAATGTCAGCACTCTTTTATAGAAAGGATTCGGCAAATCAAACAACATTTCTCAATTTTAGAAATTTTAAGAACTTAAAAAGAAAAACAAAGTTTATATGTATCAGCTTGGGGATCGGCTTGTACCGTTCATGTACATTGTATGTAACTATTTGTTATTATATGTTACACAAGATGAAAGACTTGTTAGGATCACAGTCAATTGAAAGAAAATGCTAATTACTGCTGGTTAATGTTGATGTCTGAATTCTTTTATATACGTTTTAATATAATTATACACAATGATCTTGAAAACTTGTAATAAAGACATAATCAACCTAATTGTTTTATACTCATCTAAAGAAAATATTTTTCAAAGGCCTTTTTCACTTTTTTTTTACCGTACACCTTTAACATTATAATAAAAATAATAAACATTTATGAATTACAATTAATATATATTTATTTTTATTCCTTTGAAATATTTTTTTTTATTGGGGCCGGATCGACTTTAAATATGGGCCGGATCGACGTGGGGCCGGATCGACGTGGGACGGATCGACTTGGGCCGGATCGACGTGGGGCCGGATCGACCCGAAAGCATGAGATGGGACTTACCCCCAGAAAGTTATAAACCTTACCTCTTCATTTATTATTGTAGCATTGCTGAGAGATTTCAGAGCTGAGGTAATTTTCCTCCCTAAATCTGCAAGAACCATGACTGTTTCTTTAACTTTTTTGAAATTTTAAACTGGTATTTTCTCTGATGTAAGACTTTATGGCACAATATGGAAAGTTTCCAGATATATTTCTGCCCAAAAATAAATGCACTTTCGTAATATTTGAAAAAAGGCTTTCTGTAACTTTAGGTTGTATAATAATCTTTATATTTGTGCTTCTATATTTTCATCTAAAAACCAATGAATGTTTCATTTGTGCCATTTTGTCCAGTTTTCGTTCTCTCAATCTCAATTTTGACACGTTTAGCAGCAGTTACTTCCCCTTATAGACAGGTGTCCAATGAATTTTTTCTTGATTAAATTAATCACTTACAATAATAAGTTTCTTATAGATTTTATGAGTTTCTTATGAAATAAAAATAATAGAGAGAAAAATAAAAATCATCAATCATAATAATTCAGATAACTTCAATAATTTAAACTTTGAAAATGAGATGGAATTTCGTTTCCGGTCGAAATTTATGATGCACCGATACAAGGGGAGAGAACTCAAACTATGCCATGAGATCAATTTCGAGTACTTAAAAAATATCCTTGATCATGAGATTATGATTCTTTAAACATCAATTCAAAATGGTAAATAACGATGTCTATTTTTTTTTATGATATTTGGTGTAAAAATGGATAAAAGACATGTTTGATTGAAATTTTGCACAATAATTGATAACATCATCACTGACATTAGCTGATGTTTTTTAATTGAAATCAATAAAGTTGTATTGACTATCAATTACAATAACAGTGACAGTTTCCATCATCATATACTCGTATTTATGCTTACTTTTAAAAAGCTGCTGTAATGCAGTGTCTTTAAATTTACACAAAATGATTTAATAAAAACTTGAAATAAATAAAATTTCCTCAAGTCATAGACCGGTGCTTCCTGTTCCAAATAATTATGATGTCTTGAAAGGTTATTATGTTTTTTTGCTTTAAAGCATTGTTTCTTGAGTCCAAGATTACTCTGACATCCAACGGCTGTTTTGAAAAAATGGGGCCATGGGACATCAGAACTTGTCCCATATAATTTAAAAGATGATAATTGCTGGTCCCAACTGGATGCATGCCTCATTGCTTCTGGAGCAGACTGACAGGCTTGGATTCTTATAAATCAGGCCACAATTTTTTCATTATTGCTTTAATCTCTTCATTATGTATAGTAAGTTTCATCTGCTCACAGCTTATCACCTTTTTTTTTCATATTTGTTCAGCTTTCACAATGACCCATCAATTCTGGCATTTTAACTTTCATTTTCAAATCGATGTAAGGTTTAGAGAGACTTCGAAGTCTCTAGACTGAAGTACGCAAATTTTTACACAAATTTTGGACTAGAACCTTCCTAGCCAAACATGATAACATTTGGAACACAATTAGCCATTCTGGCAACTAATTTTGCATCATAAATGAACTAGGTGTTAGGATTATGTACAGGGTTTCAGCTAGGATTTTGAGGGCTTTAGTCACTTTTGCACGTGAAAAATCAGCCTTATTTTTTTATAAAGCAAGGGATCTAGGATGTTTATCAAACTAGCTATACATATATGTCCAAGTCCTTCAAGGACTAGTCTAGGATCTTTGAAGACTTTAGGATTGCTAATGTAGGCAGTTATTGGCAATATTGAATGAATTGACTAATGTGATGCTAAGATATGAAGATAAGAACAGGGATCTGGTAATATGGTCAAAACTTCAATTCAGTTATTTTCAGGGCACACCCCTTACAAGAATCAACAAAAGTTGGGTGCCTCTATTTTTTAACCACTGCACAAATGAACTTGTAACGACTTTTCACTTCACAATCAATTATATCTTGAAAATACGTTTAATATCTATTTGGAATCAATTCTTATATTGGATAGAAGGATCTGCATCTAAACTTAATGTGACGATTCTAATGACTGTAGACTGTAGAGCACGTTTACTTTCGATTTTTAAACGAAATGAAATGAAAACGGGAAGTGACAATTGAATAATAATTTCAGAATAAAACCGGATTCATCTATGAACTTTTACACATGCGCAATGCATAGAACAGGAAGCACCTGTTTGCAAGTGAAAATATTTACGTTTTGAATAAAGTTCATTCTTTTTAATCGAAGTTGTCGAAAGTTTTTGATGAATATTTATATAAAGTATGACGAAAATACGTTGAAATGACGAAACTACGACAAGCAAACTGCAAATTATGATCGTAAGGAAAATATTGAAATAAAAATAAAGTTGAAATGTCCGGGATGTTCAAATGACGAAAATACGACTGAACTGTGAGAAATGATTAAAATGAAATGCTGACTGACTGATTTAACTGAAATACATTATTATGATGGTCATTTATGAGGTTTTATAATGATAATTAAGGAATTAGTGACCCATCTGATTGGCGATAGGCGGATTACTTGTCATCACAACTTTTAACACCTTTGGTAAACGTTACTTACCTGAGGGTCATAAACTTGTCAGAAACATAAAGACAGGTAGAATTCAAGTAATTTGATGTGTAAATATTTTTACACTTTCCAAATTTAAGTGACGAAATTGATATGAAATATTTTCGTCATTTCGAAAACCTTTTCGTAAAATACGAAAGTGACGAGCGCTAGCAAAATCACTGATTATGTATTCATATTGATCCAGGGTCATTTGGGGGGGGGTTAGAACTCAGGCGTTTAAGGAAGATGAGCAGTTCCTGATTCTTGCAAGACGCCACCTATTTGCTATTTATAGGTCATGTCTGGTGAAGGAGGAAAGACATCTATGACAGTTCAATGTAAATCATTTAAGGCAGTTGAAATAATTATTCTATTATTCAGTTCATGATCAATGTCCTCCAAAAGTAACAGTTATATACATGATAAAAGAATTCATAAATATGCTTCAATTGAAAGTGGGCATTACATGTCTTGGTGAACATGGGAAAAAAGTCCACTTCAGCAGTTGATAAATTAAAGTACAAGTAGTAAATCAAGTTTCATACCTTCTTGTTTTGATCAAAGTTTTCAGAACCTTTGATTTTATGTTTACAAAAAAAAACCAGTATTATTGCTAGCCTTTACTTTAGCAAGCTTCACTTGAACATGTTGAAATAAAATTGGCAAATTAAACTTTTTTTATTAACTTTTCAACTTGCCCCAATTTCCAGAGTGAAAAAATCTGTAAAACAAAGAATTGAATTATTGTGACCTTAGCTCTTTTCATAAAAAATATTGATCATGATTTTTGAATCAGTTGACAGTTAATTCATTTTCTCCTTCTTTTTTAGGTTTCGAAGAAAGTTCTTGAGTATATGCGATATTTTTTGCGTATCCTGTTTATCACTTTTGCTAACCTGATTGCTATCCCAGCATACATTGTGTATGCCTTGCTTTTGTATCCTATAAAAAAATATTACCCCGAATTCTACTGGACACATGTAGAGCCTCGTCTGTTTCAAGCACTATTGGGAATGGTGGCAAGCTGGTTGTACTCTGGAGGATATAAAGGTATATTTGTGAAATAATCATTTTTGTATTTAATTTATGTGATAACACCTTTTTTTAATTAAATGTTGCTATAATGTATTTACCGAATGTTTTTTTTTAACAATTGTGAGGACAAAAAGAGCAAAAAGTAAGGGTCACATAATCAAGAAAAGGTGGTCTTTTTATTACATTGTATATGGGAATGTTATTGTTTTAGCCACTAGTGCTATGCAGAGAATAGCAAATTGGTTCTTTCTAGTTCAAATTAAATCACAATTTGTTTAGGCACATAGTTAAACTCTTAAAATTGGCCTTGCACAAGTTTGTTCAAAACGTTGTTTGTTTTTAAATTTTTGATGTTTTATGTTTTTGTTTTTGTAATTTTACAATGCTATTTATTATCATGATTATATTTTCAGTGATAGAATCAGGAGATGACCTAACCAGCATACTGGACAAGGAAGCGTTGGTTTTAGTAAATCACCAGTCCACGTCTGATGTACCAATTTTAATGAGTAGTATGTACCCAAAAGGTGTGGCCTGTGGATCAATGACTTGGGTCATGGACTATATTTTTAAATTTACTAACTTTGGATGGATATCCTACTTCCATGAAGATTTTTTTATATGTCAGGTAATTTCAATTATTACTCTATCAAGGGGTCAAATGGTAACAAGTACAATGGGATTTTGTAATAGAATATTTGTCAGCAAACATGCAAACGCACCTAATAGGTCATTTCTGGAATCATGTCTTTCACTGGAAAAGATCATCAATTTTGCACGCCTTTATGATGTCATTTCCTAGATAGAAGGCACGCCTGTATCCCTGCTCTAATAAAGAGTTTCCAGCACTTTTATAATCGTCATTCTTTAGGGTAGTATAGAAATAATTAATGTTCCGTAAGTACATAATCTTGATTGCTGAATGATCTGAGGGAGGGTGATCATCCTCTTAAGTTTTAATTTCCCAAATATTTTATGCAGAATAAAATGAAACTTTTTCACCTGTTTGCTCAACATTTGTTGGAAATTTCTATGCATACATTTTTGTCACATGGTGATGGAAGTCACATGACAATCAGACAAATTCGTCTGAAAACCGTATCCTGGAACTGGCCTATGCACTAGCTGCGAAAACGTAGCTCTTAAGGTCCTTTTGATGATTTTTTATATTTGCGGACCATGTTTGGCTTTATAAATATTTCGATTTGAGGTCACTGATGAGTCTATGGCAAAAAATTAAAGGACAATAGAGCTACGTTTTCGCAGCTAGCCTATGCACCTGCTACTGTTTGGAATTTTGGATAAGTTTAAACTTTAAAAAATTTATTCCATAGAGGGATTTCAGGTATTGAATTAAATTGGATTTTATTCCTATTTTCATGTTTTTTTTAGGGCAAAGATGGAAGAGATGAGGAATTAGTAAAATTAAAGAAGCACATGTTAAATTCTTACCTTCCAACAGGTAAAAAATGGATAGTTGTCTTTCCTGAAGGAGGATTTCTGTATAAACGTAGAAAATCAAGTCAACAGTAAGTAGAACATCAAATGATTACCTAGATATAAGAAGATATGGTATGAGTGTCAATGAGACAACTCTCTATCCAAGTCACAATTTATAAAAGTAAACCGTTATATGTCAAAGTACGGCCTTCAACTGTGATGGAGCCTTGGCTTACACCTAACAGCAAGCTATAAAGGGCCCCAAAAAAATGACTAGTGTAAAACCATTCAAACAGGAAAACTAATGGTCTAATCTATATAAAAAATGAGAAACAAGAAACACTTATGAACCACATCAATAAACGACAACCACTGACCATCAGGTTCCTGACTTAGGACAGGTGCAAACAAATAAAAAAAAACTACATTAATTTGAAATAAGGAGCTGCTGTATGATTGCAAATGAGACAGAAGGACAAGGATGTAAACACCATAGTCACTGCTTGACCTTCAACCACAAGGACAAGGATGTAAACACTATAGTCACTGCTTGACCTTCAACAACAAGGACAAGGATGTAAACACCATAGTCACTGGTTGACCTTCAACCACAAGGACAAGGATGTAAACACCATAGTCACTGGTTGACCTTCAACCACAAGGACAAGGATGTAAACACCATAGTCACTGCTTGACCTTCAACAACAAGGACAAGGATGTAAACACCATAGTCACTGCTTGACCTTCAACCACAAGGACAAGGATGTAAACACCATAGTCACTGGTTGACCTTCAACCACAAGGACAAGGATGTAAACACCATAGTCACTGCTTGACCTTCAACCACAAGGACAAGGATGTAAACACCATAGTCACTGCTTGACCTTCAACCACAAGGACAAGGATGTAAACACCATAGTCACTGCTTGACCTTCAACCACAAGGACAAGGATGTAAACACCATAGTCACTGGTTGACCTTCAACCACAAGGACAAGGATGTAAACACCATAGTCACTGCTTGACCTTCAACCCATTCTGTATTCTATAAATTGCAAGAAACACATGACAAGATATTAAATAATTCAAAAGAGAAGCCGAAAATATTGAACAAAAAAAACCAATATGTTACTGGATTATAGGCTCCTGACTTAGGACAGGCACATAAAGAATGACAATTTTAGAAATCTGTTTTGAAGGACTTTCTCACACGTTAAATTAATGAATAAATATATGATTTTCATTGTTTGTATATATAAAAAAGAAGATGTGGTATGCTTGCCAATGAGACAACTATCCACAAAAGACCAAAATGACACAGACATTAACAACTATAGGTCACCGTACGGCCTTCAACAATGAGCAAAGCCTGTGCATGTATTTTGTTTTCTGTATATTGATTGATATGCCTTATGTGTATTTGTAATAATGATTCACATCTTTAATTTGATACTGAAGGATTATATAATTACAGGTATGCCCAGAAACATAATTTTCCAGTGTTAGAACATGTGACACTGCCAAGAATTGGAGCTGTCAAAGTCATAACAGATTCTTTATATCATGATACTCTACAGAATGGAGTGAAAAAAGGTAATAATGATTCCTTCAACACTCCACTTGATATAATCTCAATTATAATTAAACTTTCTGTTTGGAATTTCCTTCAGAGTTTGGTATTTTTGTGATTTCACTTTTTTATTAGGACTATAGAAATTTGCAACAAGCTGGAAATCATTGGTAAAAAGTTTAAAGATTGAAATTTTTGATTAATTTATCACAAAAATGGTACAAACTTAAAAATTTAGCCCCTAATTCTATACTTTATTGTAACCTTGGTGAAGTCATTAAGCACAAGTATTATACACACTCAGAAGTTGGGATAATAATTATGGATGTACATGTATGATATCTATTGCATTACAGTGGGTAAATGAAATACACTTAACACAAAAATCCTAGTCAAAGGTTTAATCAAAAAGTTTAAACGATAAAACTTTAAAAAAACAAATGGGTTATAACATGACAGACTTCAGAATAACATTCGAACTTTTGAGTTGTACAAAAGAGTAAAAACTTACAATAACTAATTAATTTTTTGTATAGGCATTAAGCTAATTTGATTCACTTTATGAGCATCTATTTCGAGGATTGCAGGATATTTGATTTCTTGATTTAGCCAATCACTGCAGACAAGGACTATAGAAAATTTGTTTTCATTCAATCTTTGAATTTGTGGTTCACATGTACCCACGAAACCCACAAAAACTTGTATCTAACAAATAGTAATGAATCCACAGTACTTTAGAAAATCATAAAAGTAGAACATTGATAATCTGATTGATTGTATTTTATTTTTATAACTGTAGAAAGTTTAGTTCCTGCAGAGAGAAAGCTTAAATGGGTAATAGACATAACCATAGGTTACCCTGATAGAGATTCATTAAGTTTTCCGGGAATGATGGCGGGAATTTATTCTCCACGTCAAATAAACGTTCACTACCGTGCCTATCCAATAACAGAAGTACCACATGATTCAAACCATTTACAGACATGGCTGTACGACAGATATATTGAAAAAGAAGAATTTCTGGAACAATACTACAACAACAAAACATCTATGAACGATACAGATAAAGAGATACGACATCTCCCAAGATTGTCAGAACAAGAAATAAAAGAAGATTATCATGGAATCGTATTCATACATATATTTTATTTCATATCTTCTTATGTTTTCTGGCATGCTATATATTTACATCTCTTCACAGTCATTGGTTTTTGTTTTAGTTTAATTTTTTGAAATGCTGTCATTTAATTGGTTGGTGCTTTATTTTATTGTTGAGTTTTTAGAGATTTATGTAGTTGTTATTAAATTTGATTTGTTTTAAGTACACTACAGTTGCTTTAAGACATTTGTTTTTTTATTTAACTTTGTTTTATAGGTATTACAAATTAAACCATTTTATTGAACATAGTAGATTAAGTTATTGTTTAAATGTT
This sequence comes from Mytilus edulis, assembly GCA_019925275.1. Classification (NCBI taxonomy): domain Eukaryota; kingdom Metazoa; phylum Mollusca; class Bivalvia; order Mytilida; family Mytilidae; genus Mytilus; species Mytilus edulis. The sequence goes on along the minus strand of CM034350.1, from coordinate 116,116,309 downwards.
TTCAATTGAATTATTTGTTTAAATCTGTACTTGCCAAATACTTAGTACTTAGTAATTTATTTTTGACCATATCTTGCTTTTATATTTGTTTACTATTTATTTTAAAAATACCAATACTATAGTTTGTTATAAGAATCTAAAATTTGGTGGACAATCAAGGAGGAAGCCAACTGAAAAATTTGCCATAAAAGTAAAAAGGCTAAAAATGTTTGTTTCCAATAAAAAGTAGAAAAATTGTTTACTCTACAAAATAATCTTGTTTCTTTATAGGCTTTTGAGAAGAAACCCCATGTCTCTTTAACATGAATGGACATTGCCTAATACATTTCAATAATATTTCTCATAATATCTTAGAATTGTTGGACACTGAGTCTTTCTTGTAAGTCACAGCTAAATGTGTTCAGTTGGATGTTAAATGATATTTTTATGAATTGCGTTCTTTTGTATGGTTTAATATTTTCAATGCATTTATATTAACAAATAGAGCTCTAGTGATTGTGTTCTGTTCAATGAATTAAGTTTCAATTCACAATGCCTTTAAAAATTGTCATTTTAATTTTTTCAAAATATCTGTTATAAGATATTTCTAACCTACAGTGTATGATATCTAATCTGAACCTTATATTGAGGTTTTAAAAAAAATATACAAATCAGTTCTTAAGTATCATTGTTGTGTAATTGTATATCTTATGCATGTTATCATATGCTTGCCTTCACAACTGAAACCTCTAAAAGAAATCCAAATAAGATTTTATCTAGTCAGCGTAGTTGAAGAGAAATCACTAGGTTCAATTCAATTATGGGTAGACATAGCTCATTTAATTTGTATAAGCGTTGTTCTCCATTGTAGCTTTGTTCACTCAGTTAACTAACCTGATATAAAAAAAAAAACTCTGTCACATATTTATTCTATTAATGGAACCATTTAGTACCATTGATTAATTATTTGAAAACACTCATGTGATTACAGAAATGTTTGTTATTTTATATTTTCATATTGTAATTATCTATACATGTATAAGATTTGTGATTTCAGAATTGATTATTGATAAATGAATCATTTGTTACAGATATAATCAGGTGCTTAAGCTTGAATAATCTGAATACCTTCAATATTTAACAGATTTCTCAATGGTACAAACCTGTTATTAAACTGGTGTATTTCAACAGGTTGCTCCAATATAGTTAATTATCGGTAATTCGTATATTTTCCCTTTGATCTTACTTCCTAATATTTTCGAGTATCAACGTACTGTACTGGCTGTATCACTGAAAATATAAGGCAACACATTGTGTGACGTCATAATTACTGATGAACAGAATAAAAGGTAGTTTCGTTTTTGATACTGACTATATCATGTGGAATATCTAAACTCGCCCTAACGGGCTCGTCTAGATATTCCACATGATATAGTCAGTATAATAAAAAAAAACTACCTATTATTCTATATCGTCCCTGGGCTTCTAAAATGTTGTATATGAATTTTTTGGCTAAAAATACTTTTTGACACCAATGGTCTGGGCGGGAGGAAATCTTTGGTATTACAGAATAGCATACAGTAAGACCAATCAAAATGTGTGAAAAAAGACATATTACAAAATTGCCAATGTCAGTTGTTTGTAAAGTTTGCTTCCAAAATGTTGTATGAAAACTGGAAAATCGTTGTAGAATGGCTTTGGGAAAAAAATAATTGTACATTTCTTTATTTCTGTGAAAATAATTAAAGTTCTTGGATAATCCAGAAATGTCAAAGTTTTTATTTCACTGCTATTTACAAAAATGTTCAAGTTCACATACGACATTTTGGAAGCATGCATTTTGCCAAAATTTTCAAAGCCTGTTTGTGAGAAATTTTTTTCTTGAAAAATTTGTAATTTACAACATTTTAGAAGCCCAGCAACAATATGTATTCAAATCAGTACAGATTTGATAGGGTAAACTTTTAGCAGTTGATTTTAACCTCAGTTCCACCTGTGCAATTTTGTTTCAACCCCTGATATTTTTTATGCTTTTCATAAGATTATTTATAGTTTTGTTCAGTTGCAAGAAAACAGCTACAATGTATATGATTTTGGTTGAAAATAAACAAATTACATTGAACAGACAATTATACAGTGTATAGTTTAAAGAGATATTTGTATAACCAGGATTTTGTATTAGAAGATACTGTCAAAATACTTTCATACAGGGGTTAAGATTTTTATGACTTGATAAAAATCATTGTTTTATGTAATTTTTAATTTGTGGTTTTAGGCGTGACAATTTAATTTGAATTTACATTGGATTTTTTAATAGCCATAAGATCTATAAAAACTGATGAAAAAGAATGAAAGTATTTTTATAGTTATCTTTAATATGAATGTAAATATTTTCTTGCTTTTTTATGTAAGCAGAAAATATGTTCTACACAATCATGCTTTTCAGTTTATATCATGCCCATCTTTCTATATTTGTTATTAAGAAATCCAGAATGTCAACTTTAACATTTGCCAAAATATATAAATAAGCAGTCATATTAATCATTGCTTAAAACATTTTTTTGTAGAACTATTTAATGTGCTTCACTGCATATATTCTTACAGATCCATATACAGTTCTTAGAGATAATAAATATGTTCCAGACCGTATGAGTATTTGGACTGTAGGCGTACGGTCTGGACCGTATGCGTACTTTTTCGAAATACTCATACGGTCGGACCGTACGCGTACGGTCTGATTAATATCAAGGAGTTGGTCAATTGTACTAGATACAAATACATATAACAGATCAACATAACTTAACTCTCAAATAAATAGAAAAAAAAATCAATTGTAATTGAAATAAAAACTTTACATTTTAACTATTTAAAAAATTCACGCTAATTAAATCTGTAAATCCCTAGTATTTAGCATGTAGATCAGTAATTATACATAATACACTAATTGAATTATGACAATTATTCTCACTGAAATTGAATGCGAATAATGTGGGAGGACAATTGCTTTAGAATATTTAGCAACTTTTCAAAAAAATGCTAATTGAAAGGAACATGCATGAACTGAAAAAATGTAAATATGAAAAATATACTTTTGGTAGCGAGTGTCACCTTTGGCGAGAGTTTCAAAATAGGATTCAGATATACAATTAAACAAATATCTAATTTAAATTGTTAGGTAGTTCATTTTATCCATCTTATGTAATAATAACAATTTGTAAAACTAAAAATAAAGATTGTGATAAATGTTTGTATAGATGTAACCCATATTATCAAATAACATGTATGGTCAGCTCATACTGGACCATACGCGTATACTCATACGGTCCGACCGTATGCGTATGGTTGGACTGTACGAGTATACGTATACAGTCCAAATACTCATATGGTCTGGAACAAACATACATGTAAAACCTTGTTAATTTTTATGCTAATTTGTATCTTAAAAATCTGCTGATGCAAAAAATTGAAAATTCAATGACCTATGACCTACATTTCAAGGTTCACTAGCTTTTGGAGGTTAATGTGTCAAAAAACAGAGTTCAATTCTATAATCAGACAAATTTTTGTAACGATTCACCCAAGATTTAGGATTTTTCTAATTCCAACTAAAGTTTGCATTCCACAGATAATATTCAAGCAAAAATTACATATTACATTGTGTAATTTGAATTTTATTTTAGAGGAAAATAATATTTGGGGTTACCTATAACTCAACATAGACACTGCCATATCTTCAGAGTGTTCAACATTTAGCATCCTCATAAACCAGTGACTGGACCTTAGTGAAATGTTGATAAAATCCCCAGTACTTTAATAATGCATTGTATCCCTTTTTTCATGTTTTTTATTAATATCTTTTCTTACAGAAAAAACATCAACTGTTTGATAATACACTAATCTGTGATGTTTGCTAAATTTTCATGTTGATACTAATGACACCAATCTTCTTATGACCTTCAACACTCAATGGGAAAGGCATGCATAACAAACATTAATAATAGATCATTTTACACTCTTTTTAATACTGAGTAAATTTGAAAATTAGACAACAGCTGATTCTGTTAAAACATAAAGATGATTGTTGTTTTTTGTATTCAAGTGCTTTTTTCAAATGGAAGAGATTACTTTCCGGAAGTGATGCTAGGTTTGATTACTGATTTTACTCTCAAATTTTGTTTAACTGGTAACTTCTAGAAATATGCTAGCAACACTTTTAACACATTATTGTTACTTTCAATGTTAAAATGAAATATCTGAAGCGTTGTCTGTGGTTGTATATTGTTCACAATGACAACAATACAACTGACTGATGTCATCCAAACAAAAGTCAATCACTGTATTCAGTTAAATAAGTGTGTTTAGTCAACGATGCTGTTGTAGGATTTTTGTGTTCCCTTTAATTTGAAGTATTACTTAATCTACACAATTTTATAACCTTTGTTTTATAACCATTGTTGTTATTTCTATCTGAAGTCTCACAATTGTTATTGATAATAAAAATCAATTCAATATTGTTGTCTTTTATTTTTACAATTTAATTTGATTGAGTAGCTATACATCAAGGTGTTTGTCTCACCTGTGACAAATATCCCAAGAGAGTTACATTTTTTTTTGGCTTCTAAGAAGGTCCATTTCAGAACAAGTACTTATAAATAAAATTGAGCATGGAAACAGGGAACGTGTCAAAGAGACAACAACCTGACCAAAGAGCTGAAAACAGCCCAAGCCACTAATGGGTCTTCAACTCAGCAAAAAAATCCGGCATGCTGAGGCAGTTGTCAGCCGGGTCCTTAAAAAAAAGTTCTGAAAAAATGGGCGTCACACTAATATTGGAAACATAAATGAGCCAAAATTAAAAATACATACATGTACAAGACGAACAAAAGTCAGAGGTTCCTGACTGTGACAGGTAAGATCTCAACCCTCCACCTGAACCTCTAGCCAATGTGAAAAAAACCCAGCCATACGAATAGTAAAACTCTGTTGAAAAGATGTCAGAGTCTGGTGTAATGAATACTTAAGTTTGGTTTCAGGTGAACAGGTATACTAAATTTGTAAAAAGATGCCCTATATTATGAAGTTTCTTTCTGTCATATGTCCTTTGTCTTGAACCTCATTTTCATGGTTCAGTGACTACTTGAAAAAAAGTTATGATTATTTGTAATGTTAATTTCTCTCTTATTATGAGTAATAGTACAAATATATTTGGTAAATTCATCCCTTGCACATTCCTCATGCCGGTCACTACAGTTTTCACTTGACCTCAAACTCATTTCATTGATCAGTGAACAAGTTTTAGTTTTCGTGGTCAAGTACATATCTATAAGCAATTGGTTTACTAAATTGATGTATGGAATGATTGGCTGGGCTGGTGTAATCTCACCTTGACCTCATATTCATTGTTCAGTGGTTTAAGTTAAGTAATTTTTTTCTCTCGCAGTATTCAATAGGTTTGCTGTATTTGGTGTATAAATTTTTAATGATGTACATGTCAGTCTGGCAGGTTTTATTTGACCTTGACCTTTTTTGATTGTTCACTGTTGGTCTGTTTTCTTGAACTATAAGCAATAAGTCAACTATATTTGGTGTATGGAAAAATTGTTGTTTAAATGTCTGTCTGGCAAGTAACATCTGACCTTGACCTGTTTTTCATGGTTCATTGGTCAATGCTAAGTTTTCATGGTTAAGTTTGTTTCTTAGATACTATATTTGATATGTCAACTGTATTTTAACCATGGAATCAATGATTGTAAAGAGAACATGTCTGTCTGGGAGGGTTCATCTGACCATGACCTCATATTCATGGATCATCGGTCACTATAAAGTTTCCATGGTTTGGTCTATTTCTTATATACTATAACCAAAAGGTCAACTATATTCAATAGATATAGGAAGATGTGGTATGAGTGCCAATGAGACAACTCTCCATCCAAGTCACAATTTATAAAAGTAAACCATTATAGGTTAAGGTACGACCTTCAACACAGAGCCTAGGCATGGCATGATTGTAAGGTGTACATGTATTTCTGACTTGGTTAATCTGACCTTGATCTCATTTTCTTGAAGTATGGTAAGTTAATACAATACTTGTAGTAAAACTTTGTATTTAGAGCTAACAACGTAAAATCAATGGTAGTTAAACAGGCAAGACATTTCAGAGTGTGCATTCTGTTCTCATTTTTGAAGTCTGTATGGTTGCATATAATTGCTAACATCAACTTCATTTGTACTTTGGTGGATAGTTGTCTCAATGACAATCATAACATACCTTATTTTTATATTCACAACAAATTTAAGTTCATGTAACAAATCAGGCAATGCATGGTGGATTATAGTTACTTACATCCACATCAATTGGTCTTTGGTAATTGATTTCTCCTTAACTATCATACATCCATTATTTTTTTTTTATCTATATGACTTGTGTATTCATGAATCAAGTTTTACAAAGTTGTGAAGTGGCAGAAACAAAAAAGTTCAATAGTAAAATCTTGGATTTATTTTTATATAAAAAGTTTTAACAACCATACAAATAAAAGAAAACAAAATCATGTAAAAACAGTAAAATACAGAACACTGTTTCGTGGTATCCATATAATATTGTGACATAAAAGATTTCATTACTTTAAAATAATTATAAGCACTATAATCTACAATTTATTGATAAATGTTCAATATCCTATCATGTAGGATCAAATTCTCATAAAAACCATGCATCAAGAGAAAACTGGCCATTTGTCAACATTTCAAAATAGTTCTGATAGGTTTTATGAAAACAAAAATTCCAATATCAAGAAAATGAATATATGATCATATGACACCATGTCCTAAACAGACTTTGAAATGTCCATATTTTGTGAACCATGAAATTTGGTCATAAGTTTTATCACAGTTTTGGTACCCTCAGGATACATGAGATAATATGTTAGTATCATTCTTACCATTATAGAGTGTCTTCTCATCCAAGATCTAGCTAATCATTGTTGACATAAATTGTACATCATATTTGAAAGATATAGCACTTTCAGTGTTGTTAAGGTGTAATGTTGGTAACAACTAGAAAACTTTTCAATGATAAAACATTAGTAATATCTCAAGCATTGTACTTTTGACTTGAAGCATTGTTCTTTTAGTTGAAGTGTTGTTCTCTTAATTGAAGTGTTGTACTACACCATTCAGATACACAACTCGATTTGTAGGTGGTATGCCTGTCCATTTAGATATAAAACTCATTGTTCTCTAAAAGACATTTAGAACTGTATATGTGTGTTCACAGCAGTAAACACTTTGTATGACACCTTTTAAAGATAACTCATTGCAGGCAAGTGCCTTAAGAGACATATTTATAACTGTCCATGTATGTTCAAGGCAGTAAACAACGTTGTATGCCACCTTTCAAAGATAAAACACTATTGTCTGTGGTAGGAGTAGCATTGAGGTCTTCATTACTCTTTTCATGTTTCAACTTCGGTTTTTCACTGAAATGACAAGAACATTATTGCATGAAAACTTGCTAAAAAACATCTAATATCATAAAAATATCAAACACCTTATTTTCATGCACGAGAATGTGATTCATCATGTAGATTTTGACAAATATTGTCAGTTTAACATGCTTCGAAATTGGTATATCATTTTATTTTTATAGTAAGTCAAACAAACCTATACAGAAAATTCTAACACGACGCCCTTTTAAACCCTTTGAGTACACACCCGCGGTAAAATATGAATTTATTGTTTGGGCTTTTCTGATCATACTTCCACGTCATATGGTTTTTTATGAATGAGCTATCCGACGTCATAGAACATTGACGTCAGAATATAAGCATTTTACGGGAAAATAAACGCTTGAGAAACTCAAAATTATCACAACAGGGAAACGTAAACAAATGATGCTAAAATTTGTTATAAACCATTTTTAGCTCACCTGGCCTAAAAGGCCAAGTGAGCTTTTCTCATCACTTGGCGTCCGGAGTCCGTCGGTGTCCGGAGTCGTCGTCGTTAACTTTTACAAAAATCTTCTCCTCTGAAACTACTGGGCCAAATTAAACCAAACTTGGCCACAATCATCATTGGGGTATCTAGTTTAAAAATGTGTCCGGTGACCCGGCCAACCATCCAAGATGGCCGCCATGGCTAAAAATAGAACATAGGGGTAAAATGCAGTTTTGGCTTAGACCTCAAAAACAAAAGCATTTAGAGCAAATCTGACAAGGGGTAGAATTGTTAAACAGGTGAAGATCTATCTGCCCTGAAATTTTCAGATGAATTGGATAACCCGTTGTTGGGTTGCTGCCCCTGAATTAGTAATTTTAAGGAAATTTTGCTGTTTTTGGTTATTATCTTGAATATTATTATAGATAGAGATAAACAGTAAACAGCAATAATGTTCAGCAAAGTAAGATTTACAAATAAGTCAACATGACTGAAATGGTCAGTTGACCCCTTTAGGAGTTATTGCCCTTTATAGTCAATTTTTAACCATTTTTCGTAAATCTTAGTAATATTTTACAAAAATCTTCTCCTCTGAAACTACTGGGCCAAATTAATCCAAACTTGGCCACAATCATCTTTTGGGTTAGTAGTTTGAAAAATGTGTCCGGTGACCCGGCCATCAAACCAAGATGACCACCATGGCTAAAAATAGAACATGTGGTAAAATGCAGTTTTTGGCTTATAACTCAAAACCCAAAGCATTTAGAGCAAATCTGACAGTGACATGGGGCAAACTTGTTTATCAGTTCAAGATCTATCTGCCCAGAAATTTTCAGATGAATCGGACAACCCGTTGTTGGGTTGCTGGCCCTGAATTAGTAATTTTAAGGAAGTTTTGCTCTTTTTGGTTATTATCTTGAATATTATTATAGATAGAGATAAACTATAAACAGCAATAATGTTCAGCAAAGTAAGATTTACAAATAAGTCAACATGACTGAAATGGTCAGTTGACCCCTTTAGGAGTTATTGCCCTTTATAGTCAATTTTTAACCATTTTTCGTAAATCTTAGTAATATTTTACAAAAATCTTCTCCTCTGAAACTACTTGGCCAAATTAATCCAAACTCGGCCACAATCATCTTTTGGGTTAGTAGTTTGAAAAATGTGTCCGGTGACCCGGCCATCCAACCAAGATGGCCGCCATGGCTAAAAATAGAACATGTGGTAAAATGCAGTTTTTGGCTTATAACTCAAAACCCAAAGCATTTAGAGCAAATCAGACATGGGGGTAAAATTGTTTATCAGGTCAACATTTATCTGCTCTGAAATTTTTAGATGAATCGGACAACCCGTTGTTGGGTTGCTGACCCTGAATTGTTAGTTTAAAGGAAATTTTGCTGTTTTTGGTCATTATCTGAATATTATTATTGATAGAGATAAACTGTAAACAACAATAATGTTCAGCAAAGTAAGATTATAAATAAGTCAACATGACCGAAATGGTCAATTGACCCCCTTAGGAGTTATTGTTCTTTATAGTCAATTTTTTACAATTTTCATAAAATTTGTAAATTTTTACTAACATTTTCCACTGAAACTAATGGGCCAAGTTCATTATAGATAAAGATAATTTTAAGCAGCAAGAATGTTCAGTAAAGTAAGATGTACAAACACAACACCATCACCAAAACACAATTTTGTCATGAATCCATCTGCTTCCTTTAATATTCACATAGACCAAGGTGAGCGACACAGGCTCTTTAGAGCCTCTAGTTTTATATACATACATGTATAAGACAGATGTAAACTTATCATTTAAATTATCTAAACCTATCTAAATATGTTAATGTAAATAGTTTAACCATGTCACTAATTCAGTTTGCTCCCTTTTTTACGTCAATTTAATAGTGCGTTTATCTATGGGAACGGCAAATATTTGCATTCACCTTGAGCGCTTCAATCCAAAAGAATTGCTGTTATTGTCCTATTAGAATCAAATAATTTATGGGGGCTTGAATATATCGTGATTTTACCACGTGTCCCTTTATGCCGATATTTTACCCCTTGCTATCGCTCAGGGTAAAATATTTGTGGGCCAATCCGTGGTAAAATCCTGATATATTCAAGCCCTAATGAATTATTTCTTAAACAATATTATTTTACATTACATTATGTCGTACATTATTTTAGGAAGAATAAATATGAGTCATATTATAACAGTATCAGAAGCAGTACAGACAACAGGTACATCAGATAGAATCCAGTTATAATTCCTATAAATTGGCACAATTTTCGAAGTTGAGAACTGTTTTTGGTTCATAATAGCTTTAATTTTTTTTGGTAATGAACAGCAACAAAAAAATAACAAGTATGACTAACCCTGACTAAGTTCATATAATCATGATAATAGTGAAACAAAAAATACGAAGCATGTATCTATGACACAAGATCAGTACATGCTCAGCAAAAAACATACAAACGCACTATTAAACTAGGATTTTGAGGGCTTTGGTCACTTTTGCACGCTATTAAATTCAACCTATTTTTGTGTAAGGGACCTAGAATGTATATTACTAGCTTCATCTTTGACTTTGTCAAATTTTAAAGGACTTAGGCATGATTGGCAGTTATTGTTAGATATCATTTGACGTTATTATGACCTCATTATGAAAGATTCTGACATGGGATCTGGAAATTTAAGTCACAATTTCTCTTCAGTTTGTTCCAGGGGACATACCTGATCAACAAAAGTTGGATTCTATTTTTTTTTTTAAACAAGGAATCACAGCAGAAATTAACTTGCAATGATTATCTCACTGCATAATCTTTATCCTTATAAAACATCTAAATCCATATTTGTATATCATTTCTCTAAAGTTGGAACTGTATAAAATCCTTTTTGGAACAATTATGACCATGATGACTGTAAGGAGGTTGTAAAGTAAACATATCAAGAATAGTCAAGAGATCACGTTTTCTACTTTCAGTTTTAAAATTAAATGAAACAGGAAATGACACATGGATAATAAATTCAAAAAAAGTCCGGATTCATCAGGAACTTATCATTTTTCGATTTAAATTCCTTTAGTAAGAGATATATATAATTTGTCTAATTGATACTATATGATTTCGTATTTAAGTTTTTGGATTCTATAAATAGTCAGAGGATACTTTAACACATGCGTAAAACCACATGCGTAGAACATAGTACAGCAAGCACCTGGTCCAAGGACACAGTTATCGTTCTTTGGTTTTCGTTGTCTACAAATATAGTCCCTAGTGTAAACAGTGTATGACTTGCACATTTTATTTGATACACTTTCCCAATTTATTTCTTGCTATTAAATGCATGAAATAATAAGTAGGGGGATGTATTTACATGTTAAAAAAATTTGGGTGCTGAATCTTTATGTTAAGTAGTGATTTAGTCCACTTCAAAAAAGGTCAAATTTTATCACGTCTGAAGCTGTCAAACTGAATTTTACACCCCTTAAAGATGTATTCTTCTGACTTTTCAGTCTCGTTGAAATCTTGTTCTTGAATTTTTTCCCAAACACAGTGATCTGGAAGGTTTTTTTCCCTATGGGCCCAGGGCCCCTCAAAAATAAATTTAATGGGCCATTTTAAAAAATAATGGGCCATGTTGTCAAATGAGTGGGCCATTTGAATTGACTTCTGTAAAAACAAATTTCAATTTCAATGAATATACAGTAACTTCTTCCAACCCGACCAATATTTAAGTTAACCGTTAAATTTATTTACAATGTTTAAACTGGTACTGTTGCCGTGTTCATGTTCATGTTGGTTGTTTTTTTTTGTACATTAAATTTGGGTCTTGGTCGATACCATACTTATTCCAGACGTTCCGTATCAGAGGACATTTCAAGCATTTCCTCTACACTTCTTGTATTATTATAACTTCATCACGGTGTGACAAGAATAACATTATAGGTTACCATTAATTAATAGAACAAAACAACAAATCGCTGAAGTCATGTTTACAAAATGTCAAAACTAGCCAAAGACCAAAAAATGACAAGGACAGTTAAGCGTCTTTTTTGGAGACAAAAACTATTCCTAAAAAGTCTTTGGGGTTCTTCAATCGAAATAATAGAAAGCTAAATTTAATGAGATTATTATTAGACTTAAATCTCGTCTGTACTAGCCAAATTTCACAAATTCAAAGTTGTTTATGAAAAAAATATATCATGAATGATGGTTAAATACGTATTTCGGGTTATCAGTTAGATCACATGGTTCTATTATTACAATAGGAAAACACCCGAGACGTTAAACCGCATGGTTCTATTATCGGAGGGAAACACCCGAGACGTCCCAAAAATATATAGGTGCTCCTATAATTGGAGGAACATTACACAGTAACTGTTGTGTACACACACATTGCAGCATGGAACACGATCAGAAATCCATTTGACGATTTCTAAGCGTTTCGAAACGAAGTGAAAAATATCGTGCGCCACGCGGGCGCTTACATTTGTCACTGTATGCACCATTTCTTGTCAATATGCGCTATAGGCGCAGGGCGCACGACTTTCCCGATCACTGCAAACATGTGATACAAGTGGAAAATATCAATGAATTTTAAAAATATTGTAATCAAACATAACTCTGTGAAAAAATTGTGTATTTACAATGAACGGTTTTTGAGTAATCCAGTTTTCAAGTTTTACGACCAATCAAGTCTGTATTTTTAGCCAAAATTTTGAGAAAATAGGTGAGGGATACAAAAAATGATTTTACAGGAATCATGTACCGGTACATCCCATATCATTTTGGTCTTTTCAAATTTGTTAGATATGTATTTTTTCAATCATTTATAACAAAAAAGTTGAAATCATTTGCATTTTGTTCTTAAAACTGAGAAAAATCACAAAAATACAAAATTGACAGCATGGTAAATTTTACTAAAAAAAACGTTAAAATATGATAAAACTTTCTTATATTAACACCTACCTATAGTTTTTTTAATTAAAATTTATTCAGATTGGTCCATTTCATCTTTGTAGAAAGTATGAAAAAAAGTTTAATTGCGGAACTGTGATTTTTTTTCAGGATAATAGCTCAAAAATAGGTAAAAATCAATGGAAAATGGGAAAATCATCAAAATTGGTTACTTTCAAAAGGCCGTAGCAAAAAAAGAAGTGCACCACCATATGATTTTTTCTTCACCAATTATTTTGTTACAGTCTTATAAACCCAAAAATCAGGTTAAGAAAAAAAGTTTAATTCTAGAAATTTTTGGCTCCTCAGAGGTGTACGTCCTTAACACAGAATTGTCAATATTTTGAGTTAGAGCTGGTAGAAGTTTTGATATTATTTGTCTCACTGGTAGTACACTACACTGTAAAAATCTTTTTGAGAAAGAGCAGGTGCGATTTTTTTAATTTGAATTTATAGTCTAAAAGAAATGCACTACGAAATAACTGTGTTCTCAGGACACCTGTTTGACTCGTGAAAATAATTCTGAATGTTTTGAATAAAGTTCTATATTTTTTAATGGAAATTGTTGAAAGTTTTTGATGAAAATTTATATCAGATATGACGAAAATGCATTCGAATGACAAATCTACAACAAACGAACTTCAAATTGTGATCGTTTGAGAAATATTGAAATTCAATGGTATACCTGCCAACTGTCACTATTTGCGGGGGGTTTCCACCATGGAGACTTCCATATGGAAATTTTGAAAGAGCAATTTTGTCCACAATTTTGACCAAACATTAAATTAATAATGACTATATGGGCTTGTAAAAGTATGAAGAAACCAAAAAACAACATTTAAATGTATTTGACGGCCCCTTCAGTGTTCTCCCCAGGCCGTTTTAGCGTCGCGGTACCGCGACGCTATATTTCTTCCCGTGATGCTATAATAATTACCGCGACGCTATAATTATTTCAGTCAGGATGTTATTTTTCTCGTTCCTAAATTTGAACTTTCATCTAATTACCACTTATTATCATAAAAAAATTTATCACTTTTAATTGTAATCCCTTCAAGTCGGACAATAGAGGCAATTTAGAGTGGTTAAATAGGTGTTAATTGCCCTTTGGGTGATAACTGTTTGGATACGAATACCCCAAGCTGTCACTTTGACATGATTTTAATACCACGTGGTTTGCAATCGGCAAATTTCGACAAGGAGAAAACGTAATCAGAAAATCATAAAAAAATCGAAATATATGTTTGCTAAATGAAAATTCAAAGAAACAAACAATTTTTCCCTTTAAAATGAGGTTGAGTCTTATCTTTTTGCGACTTTTAATATATTTAGTATTACTTTCGTTCTCTTCCTATTACTTTTTGTAAATCGAGAGTGAAAATTTTGATTTTGGGCTAAATAAGTTTTGTACTTTCTTTAGAAAGTGATCAAAATTGGCTTGTGTATATTTTTCATCCATTGAATGCATTAAAAACGCCATATGCATTCCCAATCTCTTGTCAAACATTGTTTATTTTCAAATTTTTCATTGCTTTCGGCGGCCATTTAATATTTAAGTGTAAACTACTGATCGGAACCGGACCAGATATGACAAAAATCCGCATTTTACAATAATAACTACATATGCACAAATGGCACAGTAGACAGAAAACAATGATACATAAAGAGAAAACTAAGCATTAACAGACTACTTGTAGATAACTTTGTTAAAAATATATCATTTTGTAAAAAGAAACAACTGGGACCATGAACCAATATGTTTCAAAGACAAGAATTTTTTCTATTTAAATTTTTTATTAGGAACTCGTGTTTTTTCCTACATATTTAGCGCAATTGTATCTATGCAAGTTGCACAATAATAAACCATTCATTCATTTAGCTGGGTATAGGTAGGGTAACTGGAACCACACATATATTTTTATTTAGACTAAGAGGAAAAAAATAATTCTGGAACTATAAATGAATATAGAAAACATAAACTGAAAATACTGTTATCATGGTTATAGTTTAATTGTATTCTCAGTTATGAATTCAACAAGATAAAAACAAAGAATAGGGTGGAATAGAATATTTTATTTACCAAATAAGGGCCTATAGCATACAAACATTTTAATACATTTTGTAATAAACAATAATGTATATAACATAAAGGAAATAAAGCGTTGCCACGACACGATAAATTATATTGAAAAAAAATACGATTTATTTTTTTACGCCAAATGTGATGCTATCCAAAATTTCTGGGGAGAACACTGCCCTTTGTAGGAATATAAAAGCCATCTTGCCCTTAAAACCCCCATGGGCATTTTGAAAAGTTGGAAGGTATGCAAATGCAAAATACAAATTCAAGCAAAGCTTATCAAATGACTTATTTTGTTAATGTTGTTATGCAAGATGTCGGTGAAAGTTTTATATATAGATAAAACTATATGCATTTTGAAATTATCTAGGATATGGTGTTTTCAAATTCCAAATATCAATTGACTCTCCAAAATTTTAATTCTGTAAAAATTTTGTAAAAACATGGGAGTAAAGCAATGTAAAACATTTGTAAAATGAAAAATATAGTTCACTTATGTTTTCTCTACTTACTTTCTATTATTTGAGAATTTACTGAACATATCCTTTAAACTTTGTTGTTTTATATCAACAGCTGGTAGCTTCTTCTTCCCTCTCGATAAACCAGAAACACGACAACCAGACATCGTGGGAGCTGAAATTATATCATGGATGTTAAATGACATACTATATTCTCTTTTGATAACTCCAAATATAAATCTTTTTGTTTTTAAACAATTTTTTGTTACATTTCCGGTATGTTTTCATTTTCTTGCAAAAATGGTTTTTAACCTTTTTATTCCCCACCTACGATAAGTTTTTGGTCGAGGTAGTATTTGATGAAGTTGGAAGTCCAATCAACTTGAAACTTAGTACACATGTTCCCTTTGATATTATCTTTGTAATTTTAATGCCAATTAAAAGTTTTGACCTCAATTTCACGGTCCACCAAACATGGAAAATGATAGTGGGAGTGCGGCATCCATGTACTATGGACACATTCTTGTTTATAAATCCACTGAATACTGAATTTGATCGGGCTGATTACAATCTAATGATAAACGATAAATAACTATTCCCTGTGAAGGGGTTTAACATTCATGGCTCAAAACGAAAGGAAGTAGTTTTTTTTTTCAAAATGTGAATTTCATGTTTATGCCATAAGAATGATAATACTAATATCAACGCTACAACTATGAACAGGTACTGAAATAATGTAATGTAATGGTACAGTATATTTTTAACATATATATATTGATGAGTGATGTATTGTTTTTCTTTATAAAGTCTTGTAGCAGAAGTTTCATGAAAATTCATTGTTAAAAATTGTTTTCATGTGGTGTGATTTAGGACTTAATCACTGAAAAACTAATAACCTCTATTTAGTTTTTTGTATTTTTGTGTTGTTGAGTTGCTGTCTAATTGAAGTATAAAGTCTTTTACAGTTGTAATTTAAAATTAAGTTATTTTCTTTAGTTATCATATTAGATGGAAAACTAGTTAATTATCCTATTTAATAATTAGTGTATGAAGGAATTCATGCATCTTGCTCTCCATCATGGTTGCAAAGAAAAATAACTCTTTACTCTCAAACACCACAGTTCCTATAAATAAGTACTAACCTTTCTGTACATTTTTTACTTTCACTTTGGATTCCTGTAAATATATGAACACAAAATGAATAAAATTTCCTAAATCAACAACACTTTTCTCTATACTTATATAAAAAAGTCAATACAAAAATATCAATCTAGAAATTTTATTTATATTTTAAGCCATGATAGTTAAACTTAAAGATGCAGTACATATAAAAGTCTTCTAAAAAATATTGGTAGGCAGAAATTAGTGGAATTCACAAAGTATCAGCTAAAAGACGAGTGTTCTGTCTAAAAAAAACATATGATTTTTATGCATTTAAATTGATTCAAAATTCAAGTGAATAAAATCTGTAAATATACTGATAACTTACCTGAGGACTGGTTCCTGGTTCTGTTTTTACAACAATAATATCATCATCATCTTCCTCTGGACATTCTGGAATGACTTGACTTAATAAACTCTCACAAGAATCTACTTTATTTATCTGTCTTCCTGAAGACTTGGAATTATCTTGATTACTTATATCCTGACTAGAGTTATTTGTCAGTCTTCCTGAAGACTGACTACTATTTTGACTGCCTAAATTCTGACTAGAGTTATTTGTCTCACTGTTGCGAACACTAGTCTCACAATCACTTAAGTCATCCATATCCTCAGGTTTGGGTAAACAGTCAGAATCAATGCTGTACAAGTTGCTATGGGAACTAACTTGACTCAGATTATCTAAGCTTTTCTGTGAATCAGATCGTGCCATTGATGGCTCTGATGATGACTTGTGTATTGGACCTAATGACTTGGTATGTGTAGAGGTAATTTGTTTTTCAGATACTACCTGTTTGAATGGATTTCTAGAATGAGGACTAGATTCTATACTATTTTGTGAAGATGACTTAAATCTATTCCAACTAAAGGCAGACTTATTTGAAGGTTTGGAATTGTCTTTTTTAAGTTGAGGTAAAGTGTTCTTAATTTCTTGTCTTGTTTCAATGTCAGATTGAACAGAGGTAGATTTTTCAAGTTTCTGGTCCACTTTTATGTCCTCTGCAACAGGTTCAGTTTTAATGCATGGTGAAGAAGATGAAGCAAAAAACCTGAAAAATAACCCCAAAAAATGTAAATATTAAAGTGAATAGGATAAATTACTCATCTCCAGTGGTGCTAGAAGTGTCAGCAAATCCTATGGCAAGAAAAATGCCAAAAAACACATTGCATCAAGAATTTTGCCCTAATAATAGTGAAACTTAAACTCAACAAACACTATACCCCTGTACAGAATTTTCTCTAAAAAAAACTGTGTCTGTATAAAACATACTATACAACTGATTCTATCAAATATAACTATATTAAATCAAGCAGTACTGTGGATTCATTTGTTTTTGTGGTTTCCAACTTTTCTGGATTGATGTTTACTTGCATTTCTGTGGATATTTTATTTTTATGGTTTTGTCAAGGTTTGCATACAAGCCTGTAAAAATTTGTAATTCATTCAACATTTTAATATATATGTGGTTCACCTATATCAACAAAATTCCTTGAATAATAATGAATCCACATACAGTGATAGTTATGATCACTGCTATCCAAAATGCATTTGATTTATCTTATTTGTATAGTTTTAAGTCAATGTTGGGTTTTTTTTGTTTTTTTTTGCCTTTATATGTTGAGAAACAAGTGGATAAACATGCATATTTTTCAATTTGGCAAGAAACATACCTGCTTTTCACAACTTCCTTTGCCTTTGGTGCATTTAAGTTAAATTTTGTTTTCTTTGAAGGACTCGCTAGAGCAAATCTATTTCTTCGTGGAGAAACAATATCATTTTCTTTATCATTTTTCTCTTCAGCATTTTCACATATAGATGAATCAACATCTGCTTCAACTAGAGAACTGAAAAATTCTGGTTTCCTTGGAGATTTCGTAAACTTTTGGTACTTTTTAGGAGAGAGTTCTTCTTCGCTACTGCTGTTTTTTCGCCGTCTTTTACAAGGGCTTTGTTCATCTTCACTGCTACTTATCTCCTGTAATTTCCTCTTTGGTGAGTTCTGATACATACCAGTCAGTTCCCCGTCAGTTTTAACTTCCAAACTATCATCAGCTAGATAAATGGATAAACACAATCTCTAAAATAAGCATATTGAGGGAGAACAACATTTATGTTATGGTTGTCATCAGCTTTCAACTATCGTCTATTAGACTGGTACTTTGTGTCTGTTGTCTTCATTTATGTTGTATTTTGTGCTTTAATATTGTCTTTTTTAATAGTGAAAGCATTTTCCAATTTATTTTACAATTTGTTTTTAGGTTGTGTTTTAACAAAACTGTCCTAGATTAGCAGGAGATATGAGCACTCACTAACAGGTTTATTCCCAACGTTCTGTCCATAGTCAGGTTGCTTTAGAGTTAACTTGTGGTTGCTTGTTGCTGATTGTCATATTTTTTATATTTTTTTTTTGTCACTTATAAAGAATGGCTTGCACATGAAATTTTTAACATAACAAATAATGAGTTCATGCCTGAATAAAACACTGGCATTCTACAAGCTCAGAAAAATAAATGAAGCAACCAAACAATACCATATAAACACAATATTACATCACCAATTGCTGCTTTTTATGATTACAACTCTGGAGTTGCAATACATGATTTTACGGTTTCTACACTTGTATTTCTGTTTGTTTGTGTGCATTTGTAGCTCAGACAAACATTTTAGGTAGTGTCTTAGAACAATCTGTAGAAACCTCAGTAAGTCAGGATTTGTAAGTGGTGTCATTGAAAGTCAAAATTAACCTCTAGATAATGGAAATGGGGTTTGTTGTCTCTTTGACACATTCCCCATTTCCTTTTTCAATTTTAATGTGTCAGAGAGATAAGAACCCAACCACAGAGCAGAACATGTATATCAAATATATAGATAAAGGAAGATGTGGTATGAGTGCCAATGAGACAACTCTCCATCTAAATAATAATTTATAAAAGTAAACCATTATAGGTCAAGGTACGGCCTTCAACACGGAGCCTTGGCTCACACCGAACAACAAGCTATAAAGGGCCCCAAAATTACTAGTGTAAAACCATTCAAACAGGACAATCAACGGTCCAATCCATATAAAAAAACGAGAAACAAGAAATAGTTTGCATGTGTACTTTGTCGTTACAGTCATTTATTGCCGAATAAAATGAGATTCATACTCCTATATATCTATTTATATTTACCAGGTTTGACAATTTCTGTTCTGTGTATCTTTGTTTTGATGACTACTTCCTTTCCTTTCAGATTTGGTCTATTCTGTGTCTCAGTTAAGTGAGTTTTAGGTCGGATCCTGTAATTTTTGTTCCATATACTCAGCATGTGTAAACTTTCTGATTTCTTCTTACTGGCTTTTTTTGGCTACAAAATAGTCAGTAAATAATCATATACACTGATATTCAACTAAATATCTTAAGTACTTGTGACTGTAGAAACCCATAGAAAGACTATTTTCTAACTGTTCTATCACCATAAACATTAAATCCTTAAAAAAAATTAACGTTAAATTTGTTTGATTGTTATGCTTTCAGTTTTTGCTCTATAATTTTTTCCCCAGCAATCTCATTCTGTATATAACAATATTCTTTCATATACTCAAATCTGATTCTGGTAAAATGTTTCAAAATTCTTGAAATTTTTATTGTAAAATTAATGCAAGTAATATGTTTATGATGTCTTTACTCTTAATCCATTGGATGTTGGATGTGTATTGATTGATATTTAAGACTTTTTCAACTGATTTTTATAGTATGTAATTAAAAGCATTTTATAGTATATGCTATTAAAAGCAAACGAGTTCAGATGATTAATGATAATCTGTGTATTGCTAGTTTACCTATGACGATGTTGTTAATTTCATTGACAATGGCACATGCACCCTTAGTAACTAGCAATCATTTTTTCATATCACTCTACTGTGCTGAGAAAGGAAATTATCAGTCAGTAAGATCAAAGGAAAATTTTGTTAAATAGCGTATTGCTGAATAATCTGTTCATATATATATATGTGTACCTCTTATAATAATGAACTGTGAATATTTTACCAAGAATTCTGATATGATTATGACAAGACTTCTTTTTTGTAGTAATAAAATTTTCTATCGTGAAAAGTGTTGCTGTTAAGTTACAAAGACCTAAAATTGTAACAGACAATTAACCTTACCACAAATTTATCAGGATTAAAATTGGCAAATTTCTCCATTGAATAAATGTTGATATTACCCAAAGCAATCTGCAGAGCTTTCTCTTGTGGTATATATCTGATGAATGTTAAGGACTCCAAGTAATCAAATCTTTCAATAAAAAAAAAGTACCAGTGCTTCTATAGATAAGAACAGATTATAATATCTATTTTTAAGTTTTAACACAATTTGTATTTAGCATCATTTTACAAATAAGATTGAAAACCAATGCTGATTTCAAAATAAAAGTCAATCACAATTATTTAAGCAGATTATGCCCTTTTCATGATAAAAGGATACGGTCCGGCATAGGTGACATCACTGGGCTCTATACCATCTTCATAATCATGTAGGGGAACCAGTCTTTTCTTTAATGGGTCAAAAACAAGTTGGTACAGAAATGTATTATAAGCCTTTATAAAACCATCTATATATTCATCAGAAACGGTTAACGGCATCTTCAAGTATGTGGTGGGAAACTTCTTCAGAAGCTAAAAATGCAAAGAAATGTATAAGTAGAAAGGCTTGAACAAATATTTTTATTTTTGAATAATTCGCCACTTACCATTCAAAATATTCCAACTGATTGTGACAAGTGAGATAACTTCCCTCTCATCATTCTTAGTAAGTTTATTGATTAGGAAAAGGGAGATAACTCTCCACTTGCCATTCTAACCATAATAATTGATTGTGACAAGGGAGATAATTTTCCACTTAACATTCTGAGCATTATAATTGATTGTGGCATTGGAAATAATTCTCCACTTAGCATTCTGAACATTTTATAACTGATTCTGACATGGGAGATAATTCTCCACTAACATTTTGAGCAGTATTATTGATTAGGACAAGCAATCACTCTCCACTAAACTTTTTAAACCTTTTAATTGATAAAGACAAGTGAGATGTTTCTCTACCATTCTAAGCATTTTATATGATTGATACATGGAAGATAATTCTGCTCTAATCATTCCAGGCATTCAATTGATAAGAACAAGGAACATTATTCTCCATTTACCAATTATGACAAGGGAAACAATTCTCCACTATATATCATATTAAAGCATTTTAAGTGCTTGTGACAAGGGAGATAATTAACCATTTCAAATTATTGTGACAAGGAAGGTTAATCTTTACTTACTGTTTTTAGGTCTGCTTGTCTGGCTAATTTAAACACTTTGCAAGCTTTAACCAATCCAATGCCTGACAAAGAAGGGAGATAATCACAGCCAGATAAAATACACATGTACTGGAACTTATCAAATGTGTAGAAACCATTCTGTATTTCCATCACTTCGTTCAGTCTACTTTTTTCTATCATTACTCCGTTACCAAAATGGTCCATTTTAAATATTACCTAGATAGAGAAACATAATGATTCATTAGTACCTTATTAAATAAGTTTGATCGAGGTGAAACAAATCAAAATATTTTTTTACCCCTGATCTACTGAAAAAAAAAGAAGGTAAAAATCTGATTAAATATTTTCCCTTGGATAAAACAATGATAACCGTGTCATTAATCATGTTAATAGAAACAGTGGAAACAGCAAACTTTATTTTTTTACCATGGAAAGAATCTTAGAAAACCCGAGAATATAGAAATCTTCATGTACTTACTCTTTCACAACCAAACAGTAATAAATCTGAGTCCTCTGTTACAATAATCTGAGCAATACCAGATTTACTCAGGAGAGCCAATTGAGCATCAGCCTCATAGGGTGCCACTATACAATCAATTCCCCTGTCTCTGCAGACCTATAATACAGAAATATTCAATAAGCAAGATTTTACATAATGTTTTCTACCAATCAAACTTTAAAGAGTCTGAAATACATTTTTACAAATCAGGCTTGTTTACAAACTGTAAAGCAAAGACTAGTCTACTCTAATTTGTTTTTGTACAGTTACTTTTCTTGTTTGAATTGTTTTCAATTTGTCATTTCAGGGTCTCATATAGCTGACTATGCAGTATGGGCTTTGATCATTGTTGAAGGCCACAAAGTGACCTATAGTTGTTCATTTCTATGTCATTTGGTCGCTTGTGAAAAGTTGTCTCATTGGCAATCATACCACATCTTCTTGTATATATCTAATGTTTGGTACATTTTGAGTTTTCTTAAATATTGTTCAAAGCTGACAATGATCATTCAATGAAAAGTAAATAGAATCAGCATTAACTTCTTCTGTCAACAATTTGAGAATTCTGAACAGATACTTAACCCTTAGACTGCTGCATTGATTTCTATTGTACTTTTGTGTAATGCTGAGTAAAATTTTAATCACTGATGAAATAAACATGTTCACTTACAATTGCTGTATCTTTGTAAATATTGAATATTCATCAATAAAAGTTATATAAAAAAGTATTGTTAGATTCTGTATTTTTAATTTATTTTATTTTTGTGTGAGTCTCTGGTCATGTTTTTACCTGTACAGGTGCGAAAATAGGTAAACAAAGGTAAACTTATTTTTTCATGTTTTATTAAACGATCCATCAATGTAAAAGTATCCATGACTTCAGAATTGAACCAATATAGTTTAAAATCTCTTTTAAGAACTAAGTTCCATTGTGATTATCAAAAAATAAAAGTTTCTTTTCAGACCAACAGCCTTTTTTATGCAAATATTTTCCGGTATTTTCCTCCAACTTTCACTGCGCCGACTTTTACTTGCATGTACAAATATATTTACACGACAAGTTCATTTTTAAAGCTTTAATCAATATATAATCTTGACAAACATAAAGTTCGGGTCTATCGATGTTAGTCAATATTGATTCACATTTGAAAGTCGAAATGATAAACATCGCAAATCCTGTTTCATGTCATCCATTTTGAACAATGTCTGGGAATCCCCGTAATTCTCGCTTTAAAAGTATTCTGTTTGCAGTTTTGATAGAATACTTCCATTTCTGTCTATTATATCTTCGGTTCTCGTCCAAATCCTTTTAATCGTCCGCCGCTGTTAAATCGTTATCATTGAAATACTTCTGAACGTGTTGGCCATTTCTCCAAACAATGTCCGCCATTTTGTCACTTTTTTCATCAAAAATTTTCACTTTCGGTTTATCGCTTATACCTGATTAAAAGTCAAGAGACACTCGAAAGAACGCAGATTTTAAGCCAATCAGAATCCATACAAGTCGAAACTGCCGCAATCTCATGAATATTGACTCTGCCCATTCCATGGTAACTGTGTAAACAAACGAGTACGGAAAATGACTATAGTCGGGAGTAGCAGTAGCGGACTGTCTTATCGGAACGACAATAGTCGCGCGTAGCAGTCTAAGGGTTAAGACAGAGGTTTTGAAAAGTGGATATCCAAACTTTATAAAGAAACTACACAACTTTGGCATTTTGCATTGGATATAAAAACCAGCGGGAAATAGAGATATATTGAGAAAGATGGTGTGTACATATAATGGGAGAAAATTAGTCATGTATAATTGCAATGTGTATACCTCCATAAGTCTGAGAGCCATTTCTGGACTTATATCTATACATCTCTGTAAACATTCCCTAGCTTCCGCTCGATTCCCTTCTCTCAACAACTGGGCTGCTTTTTTCTTATACATATTTCTCTTTCTGAAAAACAAAAGTTTCATAGAAAACAATAAATTCTAATCATATCTCAACTACTATTTTGTCTGTTTTAGAAAATTGTTATTATTGTCTAGAAGTGAGTAAACTGTTTTCCATACAATGATACTGCAGATCTCCAAATGTCTGGCTTTATTTAGTTTGTGGGGTTGTTGTTTCATTAACATACTAGGCAGGGATATGGAAACACCTAATCACTTGTTTGGCACTTGTTATAATTAGCACAACCAGTGGCGACTACAAAAATTTCAGGGAAAGTAATTATATTTTTGTTAAGTATTTGTCCTTGGACAAGTGAAGAATTTTAATATTTCCACACCAAATCCTTATCTTCTTTTATTCGCATTTACTGAAGTTACTGAACATGTTATAATCTCTGACGACACCCTGTTTTGCAGTCGATATAAATGTATTATTTAAATTCTTATTTTATTAAAATTTCTCAAGTATGATTTCATGGCTGTTGTAAATAGTTTTAATCTGGATTAATAGACAACTTTCGAGTTCATCTGTCACCGGAAAAAACTCGTCAATTAGGCGCGCCTTTGTGACGTCATTTACCAGATAGAGGGGATCGCCTGTATACCTGCACTATTAAGGTTCATCAAGCGTCTTAGTGATCGTCATTGTGCAGGGTAAACTAGAAAGAATTTTTGTTTTGTAAGTACTTAATCACAATTCCCTAATGACAGCAGTGCTGATTGTCAATTAAGAGAATATAGTTTGCCGAATAAATCGTGCAATATAGTATTGTAATTTTCCAACCACTCGCTCAACATTGGAATGGAAGTGACGATGTCCCTAAACGCACAAATGATGTTCACTAAAACCAGAGTTTTTGACGGAAATGCATCGAACTCGAAAATTGTCTATTGGTATATGAGTTTGTGTTTTCTTATACGGCAAATATGCAGTATGGGCTTTGCTCATTGTTAAAGGCCATACAGTGACCTGTAGATGTTATTTCTGTGTCATGTGGTCTGTAGTTGAGATTTGTCTCATTTGCAATCATACCACATCTTTTTTTTTATGAGTAACACATCAATAATAAATACACAATTTAAGCAGGTAAGAAGTGCATATTTAACTGGTCTAATTTTCACAATATTTCCAGCATTCTGCATCTTTTCTTTCAGGGCCTTTTATCATCATGATAGTCATGATAATGGGATGCAATATTTCTTGAAGCTGCTTGAAGTTGATGCCATCTGAAATGGTTTTCTTATAAATTGTGTTATAGATATGATCCATTTATTTTTAGAAACAAGATTGTTACGTATTTCAAAATTCCCTGTCTACCAGGATGCTATATGATATTTGACTTACTCTCTCCTGTTTTTTTCTATGTCTTTCTTTGAGGGGAGATGACATCCATCAAACACCATGATAGGTTTAAGATTGTTCTTTAACATATACTCCAAGTATTTCATGCAATAGTATACATATCTGTAATAAAAAAAAACTTATATTTGGGATAAACAAAGCAGGATAATCATGGTCATGATACCAATTATGCAATAAATGCCATGGCTCTTTTTCACTTTTGATAACAATTCAAGCCATGGAAAAAAAAATGTGCTTAATCATGGTAATGATCGAGAAAAACGTAAATGACTGATAAATCATCTAAAATTTATTAAAAAAACAACGATATTTGAATCATATACATACTGGTCTGTTCTCTCTCCCAAGGCCAATTTCTCAGCACATGAAAAAGCTCCCTTGTGCAGCCAACAATAAGCATCTATAGCCACTGTACAACCAGAAAACTTGGCTATGTTTACATGGTCATGTATCTTCTTCAAAAATGGTAACAGTCCTTGGATACCCATGACAACAAGTCCAGCTGATACTACCTATAAATAAAGATAAAATGTGATGCTATCATTCACGTCATTTTTATTGACTTTTTCAAAATATTAAAAAGCTGATCTGCCAAACCCTTCTGTATTACACTTCAGCATGGTGAGGTGGTTTTAACTTCATTACATGCAACAGTATTCGTCCATACCAATTTTAATCAAATTAAGTCATCTTGTAGACCTCCAGATTTTTGGGAAAATTCAATGTTCACCCCCAAGAACTGGTTTGGCCACAACATAACAATTTCAAGTTTATTTAGAGTTTACACAGTGTGTATATATTAAGTATGTGTAAATCAGACCTGTTTACCCCATTTAGGCTGGTAGTGTGAGTGCAAAAAATTGTAAAAACTATGCCAAAATCGTAGTGGTAAACAGGTCTGGTAAATGAAGACATGTTCCCATAGTTAAGGACTTTATTCATTATAGGTTGAAAAATAAAAGTGTCCTATATTTTGACTTTAGTGGAACCTTAATATCAGTCTCACTTATTAGCGACAAGAAGCGTCAAGAAGCGACAAGAAGCGACAAGAAGCGTCAAGAAGCGACAAGAAGCGTCAAGAAGCGACAAGAAGCGTCAAGAAGCGACAAGAAGCGTCAAGAAGACTATTTAGCGACAAGAAAACATTTTAATTTTTTTACTATAGGCAGACAGAAATAAATTGATTTCTTTATTCATATTATATTGATAGAGGAAGAAAGGGATTGTGTAGTTTTTATTATTATATTGATAAATGAAGAAATTTAACATTTGTAAGGAAGAAAGGGATCGTGTAGCTTTTATTAAATATAAAGAATTTGTTTAAGATAATGCATGTATCTAGCTGTTTTCAGTAATGTCAGAGTATGAATAAACAAATAGAGATAAATATAGAGTGGGCATAATAGTGTAACAGGTCTTTCTTCAGAGTATGTTTTGGGACTGTCATTATTTTGGGTCTATGTATCTGGGATCTAATCCATCTTGCCCATTAATGTAGGGAACTATTTACTTTATACAAAACATAAAATCTCAATGGCTTTAGTCAGCTTGGTAGAGCAAAGGAAATGCTATATGAAATGGAAATAAATACAAAGATTTTTTCAACTTTCCTTTGAAGAATTTATTGAAACAAAAATATGAAATATTGTTTCCTTTGAAACAGTACAATTGCATTGATATTTGACAATTCTTGATAGGAACAACTTAAGGTGTGGCTTCACCCTAAGGTAATAACAGGTAATTAACGAGGCATGTGTCCCATGTTTTATTGCTACAATAACATCCAATTAACACCTTCAACTTTGTACACGCGCCTGACTATACAATTACACGCGCCAGACAATACAATCATTGTAAATAGTGAACACCTGTTGAAAACTCAAGTTTGTCATTAATTTCCATTAATCTTCAATCAATATGCATCAATATGATACATATCGTTAAATGGGGCAATACACCAAATAAAATGATGAAACATATTCACATTTTAATTTTGTTTTCCTCTTGTTTGATTTCAGTTCTTTGTATTTCACAATTTGTGTGACTGTCTGTATTTTCTGGACAATGATGCACACATTGAAGCACACATAATGCATTTTGCAAGTTTATTATATATTGTACAAAGAGAGTTTTAAAAAAACAAATTATAAGGTAAATATATTATTGTCATGGTTGTTCTCAAACACAAGTAAAAGTAATATCATAATACAACAGGGTTAACGTAAAAGCAATTAGATCTATGTTTCATTTTTCTTCTATCCATATTAACTTTCTTGTCGCTACAATTGTTTTCTTTTGCATATTCTTTTTAACATTTATTTGGAATAAGTAATTTAAATTAAAAAAAAATGTTTTCTTGTTGTTTCATGTCGCTAAAATTATTCTTCTGGTCGCTTCTTGTCGCTAATAGGGCTCTTCGCGGTTAATTCAGCCATATTGGATAGGGGGCAGATTTTCATAATGGAGGTAAAAATAGTGTAAAAATACGGGAAAATATCATTTAAACAGAGCAGTTGCTTGGAAACACACATAGGATTTCCCATACATTTGTACTTTCATACTATTTTCACCTCTTTCTAAAAAACCTGCCCCCTATCCAATATGGCCGAACCAACCGTGAAGAGCCCTATTAGTGGGACCTTTAACCCTTTCGCCGATGAGTCCCGGTTTACCGGGATTCACGCTTCAGACAGCTGACGACGAGTCCCGTTTTACCGGGATCGGAATACCTCTTTTATATTTCCCGCTCAAAACAGTGCAAACATGAGTTATCTTTCTTTGATGACTACCCGTATGAAAGTGTAAACATGGCGCTTCCGTTTGTTGAAAACCGTGTCAAAATCAGACGAAATTTATGGAATTTACGAGAATTTGAAATGAGGGAACATTTTTTTTGAAAGAATATGGAAGAATTGAAGCCAAACTAGTATACTTTTTTGACATAAAATGTCGTTTTATATACAAAACACTTGCATGACTTGGAATGGACATCGTTCAGTGTGAGGAATTTGTACAGCCTCATAAAATTTTTCAAAATTTTGCCGTTTTGGGTTAAAAAATTACGATTTGGGGTCTTAGAGCAGAATTTTGAGAATTTCACCTAGATAATGCCGAAAATTTGAAAATTTGAATATTTTATGAAGAAAAAATTATCAAAACATGAACAAAACTGTGAACATGGTGTTAGTGAATGAAATAAATACACAAATAACTATAAAAAAGTTTTTATTGACATTAATTATGAAGGTCTCCCACTTGAGTAAAAGTAGCCAGGGAAGCCATCGTCTCAGAGTAGCTTCTGTCTGGGCAGCAATCGGTGAAAGGGTTAATATCAAATAAGTATTAAACTTTGATGCCGTTAATATTAATATTTTTTTTGTATGGAGCACAAACCCAGGGCGAACAGAAACAATACAAGAGGCGCAGATTTCCAAATAGCAGTATCCAAAATAGCTGCAGAACTGTATGGTCAAGATCATGATAATGGTCCGCAAAAAGTCAGAAAATAACATAAGAGCTACGGTTCCGCAGCTACATATATCCATAAGGTCTTTTCTTGTCTAAATATGTTAAAATGAGGAGTTGATTGCAAGATTTGGCACTTGAGGTGTTTAAACAGAACATCTTGGAACCTGAAATTTGCCTGAACATTTTAGTTTTGTGTTTTGTGTTTTGTTCACGCATCGTTGACAATGTTATGGAATTTGATGCGACTGTCATACAAGTGAGAGGTTTAGCTAGCTATAAAACCAGGTTCAATCCACCATTTTCTACATTAGAAGAGGGTGGTAAAGGGGGGTCCTGAACACGGAAACACATGAAATAAAAACATAAAAAACTTAGCACGGAAAATAAAAATTGGGAAAAACGAAGCACGAGAAGTAAAATTGCAAATATTAGGTAAAAAGTACTAGAAGTTATTACTCTGCCGTTCTTAGAGATCAGGCAGTCATTATTAATGAGCACGACGACCCTGTGGACACCTTTGAGCATCCGCAAATTGCATATGATTTGATTTTTTTTCTTCCTAGTCATTCGATAGCGAATAATATCCTACATGTCCTAGGAACACATAATTTAAAACAAACTTGGGACCGACTTTAATTCAGTCCTGGGTTACTACTTTATGAAATGCGGGACAAGCATATGCACGAGAAAATAAGAGTACCGATACGAAACACGGAAAATAAATAAGGAGAAACACGAAGCACGCACGTCGAACCAAACACGAGAAATAAAACGTCAAAACACGAAAACACATGAAATATAAAGGCCGAAAACGTTGCACGAAGATAACCCTTTACAACCCTCTTAGAAAATGCCTGTACCAAGTCAGGAATATGACAGTTGTTATCTATTGTTTGATGTGTTTGGACTTTTGATTTTGGACTTTCCTTTTTGAATTTTCCTCGGAGTTCAGTGTTTTTGTGTTTTTACTTTTTTTTTTTTTATATGGAGGTGTCTTTGACATGATCACTACATTAAATGCTTTATAAAGGGATTATGGCCAAAATTATGTCTTTTAGATCTCTCTTTTTTAGAATAACACAAACAGAGCATAAAGATTACAATATAGTAACCTTCTGCTATCTGAATAAGAGTAGAAATTTTAAACAAGTGAGCTCTTTTTTACAAAAATCTTATTTTGATTTTCATGATTCCCGCTGTATTGCCAATCTTATTTTCGTATAAAATGAGGTGTTATTAGTCAGGGACAACTTATTTTCACCAGGAAGAATTAAGACAAAATATATATTTTAATCTATTAACTATTTGTTTACAATATTTGGAACATTTTTTTTTTATTTTGACGTGTCAAGTACGAAACTGAATGTTTATATCTAAAATGGCCGCCAGTGGAGGAAATTTTTCGAGTCCCGAAAATTATTCTGTCGATATGGAAAATTCTTACACTTACACACCAAATCAAGGAAGTCAGAGTTCGTCTGAAGAATTTCAATTTGTACATTCATCAAAATCTGGAGGTAATTTGTAATGTCTTCCACCAAAATGTATACAAGTTGTTTTTTTGTGCCTTAAATAATTTTTGTCCAACATTGTCAAAAGTACAAATATTAGACTATATATATAAAGACTACTGAGGTAGATGGGGTCTTATTTAAAATATTAAAAGCGAATATTTTCAATAACTCAAAAACTCTGAATTGAAACGTGCATATAACTTAGCGAGATTATTCTGCCAAAAAAATAGATAATTGACATGGTCTTTTTCATAAAACAAATGTAAAATCAGTCAAAAATGCAAAAATAGCTAAAAATGTGGGTAATGCATATTCTTTAGAATTACTTAACATCTAGAAATTGACAATGAGGGTCTATTAAAAACTAATTTTTACAATAAAAAAGACGATTTCAGCTCCCCAATTGTGAACTTTTCATTTCTATGCACACGATTTAGCATCATTCCAGCGCCTGCATACTCTAACAGAGTATATATACATGTATCTCCCATATTGATACAATATTCCCGGGCTTGTATTTCCTTGATAGAGGGTTGCTGCTCACAAGAAGAAGTTTCGTATGGTGAACATGGTGAAGTTAAAATCATCCTAATGTAAATTTTATGGACGCCATCAGAGTTGGTTGACCATTATGAATTATTCTTATCACAAATGATAGAGGAATAAGTTCCTAATGTTGTAACAACAATCCTGTCCCTGTTTAAGAAATTTGACCTACTGAATTAGACTTGTTGCAAGGTTTGTGCTTATATGAGTAACATGACGGGTGTCACATGTGGAGCAGGATCTGCTTACTCTTTCAGAGCATCTAAGATCACCCCCATCTGTTGGCGTTGTTCATGTTGCTTATTAGTCTTTAGATTCCTATGATGTGTTTGTGTATTATTTGTCTATTGTTTGTCTATTTGTCTTTTTCTTGGTTCAAAATGTAGCTGTTAGTCAATGAAATAAGAGAATAAAAATATTAAACACCAATTTTTTCAATGCAATATTGATAAAAATTAAGTGAAGCATTTGAAAACAAGATGAAATCCATAGACATGTTTTTTAATATGAATAATTTCCTCTTAAGACCATGTAAAAAAATTAACTTGTTAATTTTGTTTGTGGTTACAAACATGTTTGATACCAGAGCTTTACTTTTCTTTAATATACCACATTTGTACCAGACCTATATCCTATACAGTCAGGGGAATTACTTACATGAATAATTTCTAAATCACTGATTCAAGTAACATTTTGTCCACAAATGTTGTCTTTTTATTAATTATCACCAATTTAAATAGTAGGCAGTACACATAAATCACTAAGCTAAGTGATTTAATTTTATCTTATCATTACATGAATATAGCTTATTTTACATGTATTGACTATTGCAGGCACAGCAGAAATAGAAGGTTCTATAGAACCAACTGAAACTACTCCATCACAAGATATTTATGGTGTCAGGAAAAGAGGTCCAGCTTCAGCATTTCTTGAAGGAAGAGGGTTTGGTTGGCTGTTAGAAGAGGATGATGATGTGGATGAAGATGATCTCAAACCACTTTTGTATGTTCTAAATAAATAAAAAGTAAAATCACGAAAAAAATGAACTCAGAGGAAAATTCAAAAAGGAAAGTCCCTTATCAAATGGCAATGTCAAAAGCTCAAACACATCAAACCAATGGATGACAACTGTCATACTCATGATATTTGTATGTAGAAAATTGTGGATTGAACCTTGTTTTATAGCTACATTGTAGCTAAACATCTCACTTGTATGACAGTCACATCAAATTCCATTATAATGACGATGCATGAACAAAACAAACAGACACAATAGGTAAAACCTTGTACATACCTACTTCTACCTAGACATGTTTACAAAAAAAAACTCTCCTAAAAGATTCTGACTTAAAAAAATCAAAATTATCAAATATATTTTGGATAATTTATCATAAAAGATTCTTGTGACTTCTATTATAAATTGTATCCTTATTACATGTAATTCAAATTCAAATTACAATGTATGCTCATGCTGTCACTAATTCCATTTTTTTTTTTCGAATTACCAGCTTGTTGGGTGTTTTCAAAATAGTCTTCTTTATTTTGTATCTTTTAACTTTTAATCATTCATTTGTCATTTTAGAACAAGAAAAAAAACTTTTTAAAAGGATTTTAAAAGGTCATTGTTTTAACGAATAGCAATGTTTCATGACTTTATAACAATTTATCTTTCAGCATGTTCAGTGAAACTATTATGGTAATTTTGGAAATAGTGACAGTATGATAAATTTATTAAAATCAAAATTCAAACAGAAAAATTCTTCAAATTAATTAATTTTTGATGATCACAATGATCATAATGACCTGTCAAAGAAGCAGGTTGGTTACCTGTTACAACAAATTATGCTGATTGTGGCTGTTGATTTTCTTTTGATCATAAACTTGTCATAAATATGTAGTAGGCTAAAATTGTATGTTTTTCTTTAGTTTTCTTGTTTGATTGCTGTCTTCATTTACCCCACATTTCTTTTTATGACAGCTAATAATGATAATCTTTTCTTTTAACGACATTATAATTTTATTCATCAAATTATTTTGTTACAAAATATATCAAGATTCCAAGCCTCTCTTGACGTACCCTTTTTACTCCACTGACTACCCAGGGAATAATCAGCTGATTAGAATCATTGACTTTAATGATAATCTTAACTAAGAACAAACACATAAAAACACATAGCTTCCAAGCTTAAGGGAGTGACTCAGTCATTAACTGTTTGATTTGTTTTACAGAGAAGAACTTGACATTGACTTGAAGGACATTTACTACAAACTGAGGTGTGTTTTGTTTCCACTACCACAATTAGGATTCAACAGACATGTGGTCAGAGAAAGTCCAGATTTCTGGGGACCTCTTGTGGTTATATTGTTATACTCTCTTGTATCATTATATGGACAGTTTAGAGTAAGTATATAAATTGGAAAATAGGAACCAAAAATCTGATAAAATGCATCCTATAAACAATATTGAATACTGATGAGGTTCTTTAAAAAACTAATCAGGTAATTTATGAAAAATCAAAGGAATTTTATTATTGGATTCCTTCTACAATAATAACGAAAACATGGTTTGACTTCAACCAGGTGCTGTTGCTTTATATCATCACTGTCTTAAACATGTTATAAATTGTTTAAGGTAAATTTTTATATACATCATGGCCAGATTCGAACAAATTTGACTGTTTCAACTGAACAAAGACTTTATATACACCCTTTTATGGGAGATACACCACATATTTTGGTTTACAATTGTATCAACAATTTGGACAATAACTCAAAAACTCTTTTTTTCAAATTTTCATGAAGCATTGGTGAATTGTTTATATCTATTGATGTAAGCTCCCTTTTGATTTCATGAAGTTTTCAATTTTCCTATTTGGAGTTACAAAAAAACCATTTAACTATGAAATAGAACTAAAACTGGTAAAGTGAACGAATGTTCCCTGTCCACTAATGGCACCTACTGTGGATACATTATTATTCGTTGGATACCAATTATCGTGGTTTTCATGGGTATAGGTGAACCACGAATTAAGATGTTCAACGAATTACAAATTTTCTTAAGAAATGTATGCAGACTTTGTCAAAACCACGAAATTAAATATCCACGAATATGCAAGTTTCCCTCAAACCACGAAAATTGGTACCCACGAAAATACATGAATCCACAGTATCATATGGCACATGACAAGGAAAAGTCTGTTGGTTTTATAACAATATTTTTCAAGCTCTAAATCTTTAAAGTTTGAAATAGTGTGAATGAATTAAACACAAACTATTAAAGATCTGCAATTATGATGTTTATTTATTTTTCAGGTTATATCGTGGATTATAACGATATGGATATTTGGATCATTAATTATATTCCTGTTAGCAAGAGCTCTTGGTGGAGAGGTAAGGTTAAGGATAGACAGATTTGACACAATAGATAGAAAGAACATAACAGATTTGACACAATAGATAGAAAGAACATAATAGTTTTCAGTGGTCTCGCTGGCCCAAAATAGAAGGGCGCAGCGCCCTGGGTGCCCTCAGCCGCGCCCTGGGTGCCCTCAGCCGCGCCCTGGGTGCCTTCATCCGCGCCTTTCTGCCCTGACGTCTTTTCCCAAAATTATCTTGTGCCGTTTTGGTAAAATTTTGTTTCATCAATTTCTGATCTCCAAGTTAATTACATATATGACACCTGTGTGATTGCCCCCAGGTTAATCATGTCATTACAATCAATTACAATGATAAAGACTTCAAAGTGTTAATAACTAGGTAATTTAATTAGGACAATGTATCTTTTTGTCATACTTTTGATGAATGTGTCAGCGAGTGTGTTTAGCTTGGGTCGGCATTTTCGATCTCCAAGTCACAATGGAAGAGCGTATATAAATGAAGACTTTCATGACTTTAGAATTGAATTTAAGTCATCAAAATAAAACTATGCCTTTACAGAAATGCCTTCCATCTCAACTTGTTAGCGACAAGCAGTTTTTAATTAACTCAAACGTGGTGGAAATTGATTTTGGAGTTACTTCCCCTGTTTTAGCTTATTACAAATTTGTGCTCTAAAAATATTATCTAGTATCAAAAAAAGAAATAAATCACCAATTGAATATATAATAACATAATAATGTTACCTTAAAGATATTAACTGTCTTTGAACATATTAAAAAAAATATATATTGCAATTTCTACTTGATAATTATACTTTTAGCAATCCATGTTCTAAACATTGTTAAATTAGTAATGCTCTCAATATTGATGTTCATCATGGATCACAGTCACGTCTCAGTCCTTACAGCTGAACGGACGTGCTGGGTCAGCTCTCCTTTACCCGCTATCTTCGATGAGGGTTTATTGCTAGATGGTCAACGACATACTACTAAGATGACAGAAACCAATCCATGCCGTACAGAGAGACGTAGTAGTTGGCGTACCCGCGTTAACATGCCTCCAAAACCATTGTCTATTATGGGGAGTGTCATGCCGATTAACGTCCGAGGGCTGTATCCTAGGCTGTTGGGTGATACGACCTTCATTTTCCTGCCTCACGGCTTGGGTCCTGATAACGCTTCCTGTCATCTTTAGAACTACGTCCACGATTCATCTACCAGTACTCCATCTTCGAGGCTAGCGGGCTGCCAAGCTGACCAAACTGGCCCTGAAAGCAGCCGTTGTGAAGTAAAGAAAACAACAAAATAGTCAAAAAGTAAAATCAACTCACCAAAACCAAGATGGCAGCCTCCATTCGGCGTCCTTTGCTACCCGTTCCTGACCCACGGCACAAAATATTTAAATGCTCACCAATCGTCTTCGGGCACCGAGCCGACCGTGCGAGGGCTGAAAAGCCAGTCAAGGTCGTTAAACACCACCACATATATATATTGATGTTTTATACCGACCGTGCAAGGGCTGTATAGCCAGTCAAGGTCGTTAAAAACTTCCATTTGTTGTATTGATGTATTAAAAGCTATAATTCCTATATAGGTAAAAAAAAAAAAAAATATTCTATGATAATGGGTCAAGTGAATTTAAACTGTAAAAACATAATACGTTGATAAAGATGTACTATATCATTCATAACTACACAAACAATGAAATAAAGACCATAGTTGAAAAGCATCTTTATTTAAAAAAACCAACATATCAATAAAAAAAAAAAGAGATTGGTTAACTCGTGATACACACAGAAACGTAGACAAAAAAATGAGCAGTGCCTTTTCTTATTATAAAAAGTGCCCTGCCCTCCACTGGCACCCTGCCCCTTTTGATTTCTAGCTAGAGCACTGGTTTTGACGCAAAAGATAGAAAGAACATAACAGATTTGACCCAATAGATAGAAAGAACATAACAGATTTGACCCAATAGATAGAAAGAACATAATAGTTTTGACACAATAGATAGAAAGAACATAAATAGTGTTAAGAATTGTAGTCAACAGAAATAATATATATGAGACAAATGAGCTCGTTCATTACACTGACTTGATAAAAAGCTTCATATTGTGACTCACAGGGGATATTTTACAATATCAATCTACAGGCAAGATATTTGTGTGTATCCACACTTAATAACAGATGATGATTTATTTCAGGTATCATATTCCCAATGCCTTGGAGTGATTGGTTACTCAGTATTACCTCTGGTCATCACAGCATCAGCTTTACCGTTGTTCCGTTCTATGTACTATGTTGGAATTCTTATAAAAGTAAGTACAAGTCTTGATGCCTCAAAATATCAGTTTTGTGTCTGATCCACAATATTATTAGATTTAACTTAGATCAAGTCTATTTAGTATGTCAGCAATTTCCAATGAGAAAATACATATTTTTATTATTTGCATATTATTTTTTACAGCAGAATTCTCTTTTGACTGTCATAACTGTTAAAGCACTGTGAATTATTTAATTTCAAATCTCATTGAGGTAAATATAATAACCACTGAGAAAACATATCAGACAAATAAAAAATTCAGTAGAACTACCTTTTTTGGCTCACCACTTGTCGTCCGTTGTCGTCGTTGTTAACTTTTACAAAAATCTTCTCCTTTGAAACTACTTGGCCAAATTTAACCAAACTTGGCCACAATCATCATTTGGGTATCTTGTTTAAAAAATCTGTCCGGTGACCCAGCCAACGAACCAAGATGGTCGCCAGGGCTAAAAATAGAACATAGGGGTAAAATGTAGATTTTGGTTTATAACTCTGAAACCAAAGCATTTAGAGTAAATCTGACAGGGTTAAATTGTTTATCAAGTCAATATCTATCTGCCCTGAAATTTTCAAATGAATTGGACAACTGGTTGTTGGGTTGCTGCCCCCAATTGGTAATTTTTAAAGAAAATTTGTCGTTTTTGGTTATTATCTTGAATACTATTATAGATAGAGATAAACTGTAAACAGCAATAAAGTTCAGTAAAGTAAGATCTCTATAATAAGTCAACTTGACCACAATATCAGTTGACCCTTAAGGAGTTATTGCCCTTTATAGTCAATTTTTAACAATTTTCATTAAATTGGTAAATTTTTGTAAATTTTTACCAAATCTTTTCCTCTGTATCTAAAGGGCCAAGTCTATATAGATAGAGAAAAATTGTAAGTATCAAGAATGTTAAGTAAAGTAAGATCTACAAACACATCACCATCACCAAAACACAATTTTGTAATGAATCCATCTGTGTCCTTTGTTTGATATGGACATAGACCAAGGTGAGTGACACAGGCTCTTTAGAGCCTCTAGTTTTTGGCCTCAAAATATCAGATTTTCCTCTGTTCCTTATACACTGTACCATATTTACCATTGATCAAGTCTATTTAGTATGTCAACAATTTTCCTGGAGCATATATTATCATGTTCAGAGTTCAATCTACCACTGGGGATATTTATATTTTATATTTTCAGCTTCTTGGTGTTATGTGGGCAGCGTACAGTGCAGGATCATTATTATGTGTTCAAGAACTTCAACATAAAAGACCTTTGTTATTGTACCCTGTATTTCTGTTATATATTTATTTTTTATCATTGTACACAGGGGCATAGTATTTATTACTTTCTGCATGAATCCTTATGTTTTCAACTGTAAATGGTGTAGATCTGGCTCCCGAAATAATTTTAAAAGAAAATGGTGTTTCCAACATTGTTTTGTTTAGTGAAAATGCTATTGCAATTTTTGTGTGAAAATACCCGTAGTAATGCTTTCGGTAACTCAAAACAGTTAAATTATTGTTAATATACTTGACAGTTTGTTGTGCCATATCAAATCTTACATTAAAACAAGCAGGGAAAGGTATATTCTTTTAAATTAGTATCTTTATATTTGATTCCAAATGTTATGAAATTGCTTGGTTTTATATCATTTTCAAAACCTATATTCTACAAAAGTAATTCAAAGGAATATTGTAAAAAAAAACAACTATTGGATAATTTCAAGTTATGTTATTATTTCTAAGGACACATCTCTCCAGTTTTTTTTTTTTTTTATGATAGATCTGAATTTTACCTTGAATGGTTAAAAGGAACAATAGAAAACAGACAAACCCCAAGAAAACAACATGGGACAGAGTTCTAAAATAGTTTATTTTACTATAGTTATACTGAGAGTAAATTGTTTTACTACAAATTAAGCTGTTAGTTCTCAATATAGTTGTTACATATTTTTCACTTTAGAGCCTTTTATAGCAGACTATAAATGCTGTCAGTATGCTTTTTTTTTTATCTCACTGTTGAAGGCTGTAATTGCTTAAACCCATTTCAAGTGAACTTTGGTGGATAGGTGTCTCATTGGCAATCATATGGCATCTCCATATTTATTAGAATGTGAAATCATGCTTTAAATGTTATTTGAGTTTATACTTTTAAAAAGAATCCTCTGTTTCATCTGTACCTAACATGATAACATTATGCAACTTAATACACTAAGGCTTAAGCATATTTTATGAACTCATGTGAGTTCATATTGTTAAAATCAGGATTACTCATGTGGGATTTTTGTAAAGGTTAGATAAAGTTATTTGGAATAATGCGAAGATTTAATAAACTCATGTGGAATAATGTGAAGGTTTGATAAACACATGATCGATAATCTGAAAATTTTATAATCTCATGTGGAGTATTAAATGAACTTGTGATTTTTATAGGGGAAATGTAAATAATATTTCATTAACATATGTGGTTGTTTCACATAAATGTGTAAATTTCTAACTTATGGATTTATACAGATTGGTGTGTCATCATTATTTGTATTTATATCGAAGAACTGTGATAAATAAAACTTGAAATAAAAAGTTTAAAATACAAAAATATCTTTGGTCATTGTATGGATGAGTTGCTGACAGTGGCATATAAACCATTCACTTTTATTTCATAAACAAGAGCACACACTAAAATATCTTGCCTGATTAACTTATGATTGAGTACATGTTCAAAGTCTGTAAAATGAAGGTTTTAGTTCAAGTATCGCATAAACTTAACATTATCAATGACCCATGAAAATGAATTCATGTTCAGATGAACCATGCCAGACAGACATGTACACCTAACTTCCTAATTATCATTCCATACATCAAATATAGTGGTTCTATAGCTTAAAATACCTGAAAAACTGATCAAACGACAAAATCTTAATGTTGACCAATGAACCATGAAAATGAGGTCAAGGTTAAATGATCCCTGCCAGACCAAAAATATTGTTTACAGTAACTTGTTTTTATCTTGTTACATTGAACTTTATATAATTTACACACAAGCTAACATATCAAAAGAAGAAAAGATGTTAGTATTGACTGGGATGAATTATGAAAATAAAATGACACTTTATGAAGAAGCAAAACGGTCTTTGAAAAAGTTCAAGGGAGAAGGAGGTCAAGTGAAGGGTGTAGCTCAAAGTATAAAACTTGAACCAACTTTTTTGGCTGAAAACGAGGAAGCATTGTGGGCTGCAGGTTATGTGAAAAGGGGTAACAGCTATGGCTATAAACGTGGAGGCCGCTATAGCAGAGGTGGAGGACGTGGACAAGGATTTCAGTCATCTCAAAGAGGGGCAAAGAATTTAAACCCATCAGGACCAGATGGGAAACTTTTAACATGCAGATCATGTGGATCCTACAGACATCTTGTTGCAAAATGTCCAGACAGCTGGGAAAATCTGTCAAAAGTCCATATTACAGAAGAGGAAGAACATGCTGTTTTATTCACTGGATACCAAAAACAAGACATTAAACAGCTAGGAAATGATGCTCGTAATTGTGCAGTATTGGACAGTGCATGTAGTAGTACAGTATGTGGAAAAACATGGCTCAACAGTTATCTTTATTCATTGAATGAAGAGGATCGTGAAAAGGTTGTCAATCGCAGCGGACATAAAGTATTCAAGTTTGGAGGAGGAACCAGGCTCAAATCAGTTGGAGAGTATGATTTGCCTATTTGTATGGTTGGTGAGCAAGTGAAACTAAAAACTGATGTGGTTGATTCAGATATCCCTCTCTTGCTTTCAAGGTCTGCTATGAAAAAGGCCGGAGTAAAAATGGATTTAGAGAATGACACAGCAATAATTATGGGAAAGGAAGTATCACTGAATCTTACATCATCAGGGCACTATTGTATACCCATAGATAAGACAGAAACATTGAAAGTAGAAGAAGTAAATGCTGTCAGGTTAGATGAATTGAATGTAGAGAAAAGAAAAACAGCTTTACTCAAACTTCATCGTCAATTTGCACATCCACCTAAAAAACGCCTTGTGGCATTGCTAAAAGATGCTGGGACTTGGAAAGAGGAATA
The DNA here is from genome assembly GCA_019925275.1 of Mytilus edulis. NCBI lineage: Eukaryota > Metazoa > Mollusca > Bivalvia > Mytilida > Mytilidae > Mytilus > Mytilus edulis. The sequence goes on along the minus strand of CM034350.1, from coordinate 116,075,328 downwards.
TGATGAGGACCTATCAGAAATTCAATCTAAATGTGATCTATGTAAAATGTATGCTGTGACACCACCAAGGCCAGTAGTCTCAATGCCTATGGCAAAACAATTTAACGAAAAAGTTACAATAGATTTGAAACAGTATAAAGACCGTTGGATTCTCCATATGATAGACATGTGGTCAAGATATACAGTGTCAGTCTTTATAAATAGAAAGAAACCTACTAATGTAATAGAGGCATTAATGAAAAACTGGGTAGGAATTTTCGGAGTCATGGGAGCTCTCATGTCTGACAATGGAGGTGAATTTAGTTCTGATGAGATGAGGGAGGTAGCATCTATTTTAAATGTTAAAGTATGTACAACAGCTGGAATGAGCCCATATCAGAATGGACTTTGTGAACGTGTACATGCTATTACTGATATTATGCTGATGAAACTTGAGGCTGAAAATAAAAATGTAGAATCAGGAACACTTTTATCATGGGCAAATATGGCACGGAATTCACTGCAAATGTGGAATGGTTTCAGCAGTCACCAATTAGTTTTTGGTAAAAATCCTAATTTGCCAAACTTAATGCATGCACAGCTACCAGCATTAGAGGGAACAACTGGTAGTGAGGCATTTGCTAAACATTTAAATACTTTACATGAGACACGAAAAGCTTATATTCAAACTGAAGCAGACGAAAGAATCCGCAGAGCTTTGCGCTCAAAAGTAAGAGCAGCTGAACAAGTATATGAGAATGGTGACATGGTGTTTTACAAAAGGGAAGGGAAAGAACGTTGGCTCGGACCAGGGAAAGTAGTATTTCAAGATGGAAAAGTTGTTTTTGTCAGACACGGTGAAGTATTTGTTAGAGTATCCCCAAACAGATTATGCAAAATAAATACTGATTTGGGAGAAAATAAAGAACAAGATAACATAGCGTTGAAGAAAAGTGACATTATTATTAGTAATGAAATTAAAGAACAAACTAATGAAGAAAAGAAATCCTTTGACATTATTTCAGAAACTATAACAAGTGCACCTCAAGAAGATCCATCTCATGAAGCAACAGCTGTTAGTCATAATTTACAGCTTATAAAGAAAGATGATAACATTCCATATAAACTACAAGGCTCAGATGAATGGATCAGTGCAACTGTGCTTGGAAGAGCGGGCAAAGCAACAGGAGGGAACAAAAGTTGGTATAATGTGAAAGATCATGTAAGCGATGAACAAAAAAGTGTAGACTTGGGTAATCTAGAATGGAATATTTTAGAAGACCAGACCAATGACATTGAAGTTCAAACAACTGATGAAGTGGATCAAAATGATAGTGACATTGCAAAGCAACTAGAATTACAAAAGCTGAGACAATTTAACACTTATGAGGAAGTTGAAGATGGTGGTCAAAAGACAATTTCTACTAGATGGGTAATAACTAATAAAAATGGAGAAACTAGAGCTAGATTAGTAGCTCGGGGTTTTGAAGAACACTCTTTCATTCCTAAAGATAGTCCTACAATAGGAAAAGGATCTATTAGAATATTCCTTACATTTGCTGCAAGCAAGAAATGGTCAATAAAAACTACCGACATTAAATCAGCATTTCTACAAGGAAAGAAATTAGATCGTGATGTCCATATTAAACCTCCAGTTGAAAGTGATACACCAAAAGGACTCATTTGGAAACTTAAACATGGATTGTATGGACTAAAGGATGGCGCTAGGCAGTTTTATATAAGTGTTAAGGATGAACTCTTAAATTTAGGATGCAGACAATCAAAACTTGACCCTGCTTTGTTTATTCTGACAGTAAAGGGATCTCTTCAAGGTATTTTCTGTTGTCATGTAGATGACTTTCTCCATGCAGGAAATGAAGAATTTGAGAAACTGATGGAAAAATTGAGGAAGAGATTTATAGCAGGAAAAATTGAAGAAGAGAATTTTCGTTATATAGGTTTTATGATAAAGCAAAACAATGAAGGTATACAACTTGATCATTCAATTTACATGGAAAAACTAGATCACCAACATATAGAGCCACAGCGTGCATTTCAGAAATTGAAACAACTTACCCAAGAAGAGCAGAAAGATTATCGCAGAATGGTTGGGCAACTGAACTGGGCAGTGCAAGGATCAAGACCAGATTTGGCTTTTGAACTTGTTGATTTAAGTACTAAATTGAAAAGTGCATTAGTTTGTGATCTTTTACGTGCTATTAAAAACATTGGAAAGTTAAAGGACATAAGGCCTATTCAGCTTTTCCCATCATTAAAAGGAAAGGAAACAGAAGACTGGGAAATTTTTGTATTTAGTGATGCAGCATTAGGAAATATAAATGATGGTAAAGGGATTACAGGAGCTCACATTGTTTGGATAAAAGATAGAATAGGAAAATGTTGTCCAATTTCATGGCAAGCCAATAAGATCAAAAGGGTTGTTCGTTCTACTATAGCTGCAGAAGCTTTAAGTCTGCAGGATGGATTAGAAACAGCATTATATTTTCGGAGTATTATTGAGGACATTTGTGGAGTTGCACAAAGAACTATACCTATTACAGCTTTTATTGACAACAAAAGTGTTACCGAGGCATTAAAATCAACCAAGTTGGTAGAGGACAAAAGATTAAGAATAGACATTGCATCTATATCTGAAATGATTGAAAACAGCTGTGTTGAAGTAAAATGGTGTCCAGGAAAAGTCCAATTAGCAAATTCTATGACCAAAAGAGGAGCTTCTGGAATTGAACTCTTAAATGTGCTACAGAAAGGACAAATGCCTGAAGAATTTATGTGAATCAATAGCATTAACATTTACATTTACTTTTACATTTGTTTTTCGGAAAAGGGGCAGAATAATCCCCGTGACCTGAGGATAGTCCAATCCCATGAAGGTTACATCAAAATAAATTTTTTCATTCTTTGTTTTCGGAAAAAGGGGCAGAATAATCCCTGTGACTTGAGGACAGTCTATCCTATGACAGTCACATCAAAAATTAGTTAATCACCATATCTTGTTCATTGAGCTAAAGAATTGTGTTATCTCATAAAGACTTATTAACGTTACAAAAGAAGACATTTTAATTAATGTTGATAACTTAAATCACTGTATCAAGAAAGATAACTCTTACTCTCTGTAATAAGCTCTTTTGTCTTAAAGATGATAATTGTCTCTTGGATGAATAAAATGGTGTAACTAACATGTGTTAACAATTATGACCTGTACAGAAATTGCTCCTTTGTGTGATGTGTACAAATCATAAAGGAATTATAAAACAAATATATAAACACAGTTATTCAATGTTTCTCATTTATTAGTTTGCTTGATGGTACATGTATAACAAATTAACAGCATTATATTTGACAGCAATAGAAATCTAAAATACATGTATTACAAATATAACAGCATTACCAGAGTAGGTTTACAAATAATAAGCTGACAACTTAAAGACTTGCAGCATTCTTCACTAAATGCATTTTGAAATGTGTCATTAAGATTGTTTCTTTTAATGAAAGATACATACCCCATTTCCATTCTCAAATTTATTAAGAGGATATTATCCATAATAATTTGGAATAGTGTATATTGTAATGTTGTGTTTTTTTAACAAAGATGAGGGTTTGGATGGAGTCTTTATTTTTGTATTCTTTACTTTTTATCTCAATACTCTATATTTATTTCCCCAGTTTTCTCTACTCTTATGTGATTAGAGAATTAATCTCTATTCTGTTATCCACATTCAGGTGCTCATTGCTCTTTATTCTATTCACGCCAAAATGACAATTCAGATAAAAAAAAACATGGGAAGGACTTCAATAAATACTACTATTATTAAAAGATTAAACAAAAGGTTGAACACTTTACAATTTCATTTTGTCATGATGAGTGTTGAATTTTCTTTGAGTTTCAACACTGGTCTGGGCAACATTGATGGATTAGGGAGAAAATATAATTTGATGGATACTTGATTTAGAGTTTTGAAAAATTCTGCTTGCAACATTATTTTATTTGTAGAAAGATGAATTGTCAACATCATAAGTCACCTATACTTAAAAGTCTCAAAAAATAGTTTCCTTAGAATCCACAGAAATATTATTTACCTAGTACACATTATTCTTAAAAGTGAACAATTTGTACACATAAAGCAGTTACACTAACAGTATGACAAAACAACAACAAATACAAACGTCACTCAAAACATTTCATTTTGAAACATATTAAAAGTATAGGTCACCATGCTTGTTTCAAGCTAGAACTAGCTGTGCAAAATTGAAAAAAATTATAAGGATTATACATATAATCAATGGCATGAATGTAAAAGGAATCTCTATCCTAATACACGTTATCGCTATTTGTCCGCCATTACTGGTTATCACACAGGTTCCTGTAAAATTCTGATGTCATAAAACAAAATATCTGACGCCACAATGTAAAACTGGTTGTTGTTGACGTCAAAAGTTCAAGCGGCCGGGTCAGCCGGGATTAGTGATAAGGTGTATTATCATACATGTGCCATTCTTTTTCCAGTTACAATAAAAGTAGAGGATGCAAACTTATTTTTATACTTAGTAACTTGCATAAAAAATCAGACATAAACAAAATTGACACAAAAAGTTTTAAACAACAATACGATTATGGAAGCACAAGGGAAAGTGAAAAACAGCACACTATAAACCAATAAATTGTTTAAGAACACCCAAAGCTTATCACTAGAGAGAGATAATTGTTTTTTGTTAGAGGTTAATTAAATTTTCCAAAATTTGTACAGTTTCATAATTCATAGTAGTTGGTATTTATAAGGTAGAACGTCAGGGGTTTATAGCTTTAAAAAGGTGTGGCTGTTAAGAACTATATTACGGTAAAGAGTGCACCTTGTCTAGAACATGTCTGAATTTTCTTTTGTATTGATGATACATGTACTACAAATATTTTCATGAAAAGTAAAAGTGTGCACCCTGTATATAAGGTGAGTAAGATAACAAGGTACTATTTTATATCTGTGGATGGCAGTTTCTTTGAGAATCAAAGTCTGTAGGAAAAAATCTGTATTGCATTCTAAGTACATGTTGTATTTCAAAATCAATATTTTATCTTATGAATTTATTAAAATTAATTAAGTTGTAATGGATTACAATTTGTGCAGCTTTACCAAAATAAAAGTTATATGATTTTTATTTTTATTTATTTTTTAAACCAATAAAATAAAAAGTTTTGGTCACCATAGCATGCAAGCTTGTTTTCCGATAGTACAAGATGTCCAAAATTCTCATATTTTGTAATTATTGTACACAAATAAATGCACTTTTGTAAGAAGAATGAAAACTTGTTTTTCCACAAAGTTTTCAATAAAGTCTTATAATTAACTGAGTTATCTCCCATTATAAAGCTATGGTTTATAAATTTTGAATCAATCAAAATAGTTTTGTGATAAATGTACTGCCATACAATAAAATCAAATGAATCTAGTAATATAAGTCTGATAAATAAATTGCATATCTGCCTCACAATTTACATGAACAAGCCACATCTAATTTACAGTATTATTAAAGGCTTATTATTTTCAAATACACTCACTGACTCAGATGTTTATTCTTAAATGCAATAAAATAAATGCATCTCCCAAAAAGACTATTAAGTCTCAGGCAGTGATAGTTAAAGAAATGATATGTCAAAAATAAAATACAGTGGACACATAGAAATGTCTTGCCAACATAATTAACCATAATGACTGAATATCTTAAAAATCTGTAGGATAAAAGTTGAATCAAATTTAAAAGAAATATAGATTTAACCACTTCATTGAGGGTAATATTATATTTCTCAACTCAAGACCATTTTTCAATTTAAATGTATTTAGAATTGAACTATCAAGAGTAGAGAAATATCATATTGCACAATATTATGTGGTGATTTTTAAATATATTTATGTATGCTCACTATATCTTCAATTGTCAATGATCTGCAAAAAGACATGTTTTCTAATTGACCTCATCCATTGGCGGATCCAGGGGGTTGGGGTTGGATCCCCCCTTTTTTTTGGCCGATCAATGCATTTGAATGGGGACATATAGCAGGAACCCCCCTTTATCCTGGGTTGGGAACCCCCCCCCCTTTTTTTTAAATGGCTGGATCCGCCCCTGTCATCAGGCATGGTAGTTTATTTTTCATGATATCACAATGATAAATTCTGAGGCAAAGCAAGAAAATTTGAAGTCATAATTGAATTTCCGTCAATCAACAAATGAAATTAAACAAGCCACACGTTGAGAATAATGAAATAATAAATCAGACTGTTATCATGGTTAAAGCATCAGTATAGTTACAGAACAACTTACAACGATTCTAAACAGCAACTACAGATTAAGCATGAAGGTTTAACCCAATATAGATTGATTGATTCATTGATTGTTTGTCCATCTGCAAATATTGCATGCATATTTATCAACTAATACAAGAGACAGGTAGAAAATTTTTGAGTGCCATAACCAAAGTTACTGAAATATATTAGATGGAGACCACACACCATCATTACCATAAGGCATATGCACTCAAAATCCAATGAAATATGACCTAATCAATGAACATTTATTATAAAAATAAGGAGATGAGGTATGCTTATGGTATAATTCCAATTTTTTCTAGTTTATCATGTTACTACAGGCTTTATGTAAGATAAAGTGGTGTAAAGCTATAATAATTATATCAATCAACCTACATAATACATATAAATATTTATTTACCCTCATTTCATAATGTTCATAATTCATTTTTTTGTTCAAATTCAAGTCAGTCACAAGATTTATTACACATTTGGCACCTTAGTTTTGTTTTATAAGTTTCACCAATTACATTGAATCATGATCAAAGAATAGCATGACTAGATCAAATTCAAATGTACATTGGATCTACAGTGTGCTACTACATGCACTAGTTAACACATCTGTCTTTAAGAAAAACAAACACATTTTCAAGTCACTAATTGAACTATTTCTTTCATAAAAAGCAAATGGGGAACATTCCAGCAATTGGAAATAGAAATATTTTTAGTTATGTTAAAATAAGTGCAGAAAAAAATCTTACCATCAAATTCTACCATTTTTTTTATCAATTATAAATACATGAAATAAAATTTGAAAAATAAAACAGATACATGTATATATAGAGTGGTGTTACAATTTTTTTGTACTTCAAAATATGAGATTATGTCAAATCTTCTATTAAGATTACACTTTAAACTTAATTTGTCTTAAACAAGTAAAAATAGTCAAGAGTGGCAAAACATTACAATTACTGTTAAAAATGTAAGAAATGTATACATTTTTATACCTGTTCAGATGTAAAAAAATATGCAAGAAATGCATAGATTTTATATCATTGGTTATTCAGAAACAGCATAAATAAAAACTTCATAAGAACAGATTGTTGTACATAATGAAAAATGAAAATTTCTTCCTAATGTATATTTGAGGCTATGTATCAACATCAGGTCGGAAGACTTGTGAAAGTTTCCGTGTGTGAAGTCTTGCTGATATACAATGGAAGTTCTGACAAGTACTCAGCAATTGTTCTATAACTGTCCAACGATTTGTTGCAAAGTCAAGTTTACATACAATGTTATAGCGACATATTCTGGTTAATCTCCTATATTCTACAGTCCCACAACAATAAAGAGCACCGTTTACCATGCTTAGTCCTACATTGTACATCTCGTCTGGTAAATCTGGACCCTGACGCCACTGATTGTCCGATATATTAAATATTTCAACTGATTTCAGAGCTTCTCTACTTATTGTTTGTGAGGCATGTGAGTAAATCTGGCCTCCTGCTACGTAAATCTCACCATGCACTAAACATGCACCAAATTTAAATCGTGGAGTTGGCATTCCTGCTCTTGAAATCCAGTTTCCTTTTGTTGGGTGGTACATTACGACTAGATTATGAGCACCAACACCAGTTCTGCCACCTAACAGAAATATATACTCATCATATACAACTGAACATAAGTCTACAAGTGTTGTAGGTAACATACCCTGATAACTCCATCGATTTTTCTCAATGTCATAAACCTCAATAATTTCTGTTGGATGTTGGTTCTCTGTAACTCCACCAAAACAGTAGATTTTCTTGCCTAAGCTTGCCAAAGTAAAGTTTGACTTCGGGAACAGCATTGGTGCCATGGATAGCCATTTGTTGTGATCATTGTCATAGCAATAGAAGTCTTTTCTAACAATTCTCTCCTCTAAATCATCAAAAGAATCGTCAGAATCGAAATGTTCTGAGGGAAAGTCATGATAAATGTAGTTACCTCCCCCTGAGTATAACATTCCTTGTTCCGTAACAACACACGATAAATCTTCTACTTCATAATCTCCTAGGCGTTTGGCAGTTGGATAATCTTCCATATAAAATGTTTCTCTAGTTAATGGATTGTAACAATTGATAGAAGTGTTCCTGCGACCATGATCAGTCCCTCCTACAAAAAGTAGGCAGTGCTCAGGTTTAATCATTCCAGACCTCAAGGCCAAACTGAAGTTGTGTTTCCCACAATAAAGTTCAGGATTACTTTCTAATTTAATCAAACTTTCTAGAAGATTAATACAAGTATCAGAATCCTGAATATATTTATTGTTCATGACATTATCTTTCAAATACTTTACAGACAGGAGTCCAAGTCTAATATGGGGCAGCAGACCACCAATAAAAGATCGTCTATCTTCTTCTTTCTCGGAAATCCATGTCATAACTGCTTCAAACACAATTTCTTCACGTTCAACATTTAATTCATCACTTGATATCAAATCTTCTACTTTATCTAATGACAAACATAAAAATTCTTCTCCTCGACAAACTTCTGTAAAGTTCTTCTCAATATGTTCTCTAGCCTTTAATCGTAGACTATCACAATTATGAATATGTGCAAAATTGAATATACCTATACAGTTAGAATTATCAACTTGTGTTTCTAAGAATTTGGCACAAGCTTTTTGCACTGGTAAGATCTGAAACAGGGAAGCAGCTCCTAATAGATTTTGTACATTATCCTGGTGAATATTTATGGAACCAGTATAAGAATAGTCAACAATAAAACTAACAGATTCAAAATCAATTTCATGTAACTCAATATGTGATTGTTTACTTTCATTTAAATCTAATGTAAACATGGCCTTGAAATATGGACTAGCAGCAGCCAAAACGACCTTGTGACAAGACAATGATTGACCTTGAACACAAAGAGTGATATCCTTCAGCAAATCATCTTCATACAGTAAGTTCATTTCCTTCAGAAAATTCCCAGCATGCATTTCATTTTGGAACATAACAGATCCAACATTTTCATATTGTAGCTGGCATTCAATGTCATCCCTTTCCGAGGTGGACGATTGACCACTGATACTGGTATCCATGATGTACAACTAACTCGTGCCTTTTGTTCTTATTTTCTATAGATATTCATCTCCTTATTCTGAAATATAAAAGAAACTGTTTTATTTACAACCTTTTAAAATCTTTCATTGAAATTAAAGTTTATATCTCATGTTAAAAACTTTTCAGCTGGGCCGAAAAACACCAATAAAAGATTTTTATCTTCTTCTTTCTCTAGATGTGAAATCCATGTCATAACTGCTACAAAAACAATCTTTTCAAACTAAAGTTAAAACTTTATATTTTGAAAGGAATTTCATCCTTGCCAAAGTATAATTTAAGGAAATTTATTCAGAAAAATTAGCATGATCTATAGGTCCAATGCTAATCCTTTGCTGAGGACCAATTGGAGAAACCTGTACCAACCAAAAATGATTTAAAGCTATTTGAATTATAATATTCAAGGATGTTCCATATCATGCAATCTGTTTACAAGTTTTAATTGGTTGATATAAAGATATCATATCTTCAATCAGTTTTAATATATATGCTTTTGATGCTTCAATATATAAACCTATTTTTGTGTCATTATTTAACAGCCTGAGGCAGACATTATTGTGTCATAACCCACAAACATTATACATTTATTAACTGGCTATGTCAGGACAATAGCAAATGTGTTGTCCTTGGGACAATAACTGTTTAACGTAATCATCACAGCTACCACTATCATCACTGACATTCACACTAATAAGCTTTTCTAAGGTTTTTTTAAAAGTCCTATCAAATTTATCAAGAGCATTATCATGTACCTATTTTCTATCTTTTATTACTCTTTAAAAAAATACTTTTAGCCAATTGTTTAGTATATTTATATTATTATAAGCAGATCCAGAGAGATTTTCGAGGGGACAATTTAAAAAAAAAAAATAATTATGTAATAGTTTCATGGTGTTCCAGAAGTTCAAATATCTCTTGTCAAGAAACATCGAGATACAAATGTAGATTATATATTGACATCATGAATACTATAATATATGGTATTAAAGTATGTCATATACTGCTTGCTTGTTTGTTTTAATTTTCTTTTTGTAGGCAAATAAACAAACAAATATTTTATTTGCCAATAATAGCGCACAAAATGACCAAGTATTTTCAAACTAATATAAAAGAAAATGATAAATAGGTTAAACAAAGTACATAATATGATAAATTTTTATCTAATTGATTTACATTAAATTTTAAGGTTTAACTGAAATAAGAAAGTTGTAATAATAAAAATATTTAATGAACTACATGCAAATATGACATGTAACTATATGAGCTGGGCTTCACATAAGATTACTGATTAGGATTACCCTCTTTCAATATAGAATATTAATTATTATTACTACTTGAAGAAAGAAATCCCATCACAACAAAATAATATAGGATTAAACGCCTTTTTAAAGGAATTTATTGGTGTATAAACTCGACCAATTCACTCACAAACAAATAAAAGTTTATTATATATGTTTGAGAATGACTTGGTCCAGTTTATACACCAATAAATTCCTTTAAAAACATTGAAAAAGGCGTTTAATCCTTATAACTCTTTAAAATTGGAGAAAAGGAATACATGTTTCCACACTCGTAACCTCTATCACACGAAAATTGCATATATATGTGTCATTGAATAGGCCTGGCACCTGAATATATTTGTTGGTTAACGCAAAAATATGTACGCAATGAAATTTGTTATCTGATAAACAAATAACTACAAAAACTTTACTGTCATTCAAAGGAATGTTTTTGTGTTTATTATCTAATTTAACAATTAACGTGCAGTGAAAATAAATTTTGTTAACGTTGGTGTTATTAATCATGTTAATGTCGCCATCTTGTTTACATTCGTTACGAAAAGAAGTTCAGTCAAGGTTGTTTATCAAAAAATAAACAACGTCAAGATCAACTACCAGTAGTCCTCTCGACCAATCATATTAATGTATTCCCATATATATATCATGTATATATATGCAAATCATATAAGAATTATACCTATATATACTGTAAATTCAGAAGTTATTGCAGTGTTTTAATTATTGCGAAAAATGCCACAGGGTAATAATTAAAATATTTTATGTGAATTAAACAGGATTTTTCTCACTATAGCAATTTTTAAATCAAAATCACATTTTAGTCTCAAAAGAAAATCGCAATAATAAACTGCAGTAATAATAATAAAAATCCCAAAATCGCAATTATAAACTGCAATAGTTTCTGAATTTACAGTAATGTATCCAACAAACTAGCAAAACATTTAAAAATTTTTGGCAACATTCAATAACCAGTTATATTTTAAATTGAAGTAAGTAAGTAAGTACATTATTTAAAGAGGGTGACTCTATTAGCTTTGGCTAATGTACCTTGAGGCCCTCAAGCTTGCTTGTAATCACATTAAAACCCCATCACAACATGCAAAGAATATTCATCTCTTTTACTCAGTAGCCATTACAGAGGGGGATAAGACCTTTATCGGGACTCCGAGATCGGGTGTTTTTAAGCTCGGGATTTCAGGATTGACCCTTTTGGGGTTCAAATTTCTGGACCTCAGGATTTTGTAAATTTAAGGCCGGGATTTCAGGATTTCGTGTTTTTAAGCCAGGATTTCGGGATCAGGACCCCTCCTATCCCCCTCATTACAGAAACACCTCTATTCTCTATCTGTCCACTCATAAATTTAATTTTGATACTTGAGTCGACTGCATCATGCACACTACTTTTTTGGGAATAAAGTGTTATTGCAAATTTTAACTGCATGAACACATATCTGTTTAAACAAAATGTCTAAATCATTAAATGATAATAAAAGGGGGAGGGGTTCATTCTAAACATTATGGTCATCAAAACCATAATCTTCGATTTTTACCTTCTGTTTTTTGTTAGGTCATGATGTATTTTCTCACTCCTTATAATAAATCTTGATGTTAAATGCTTATTACAAGTAAGTTTTTGAGTTGACATTTCATCCTGTTGTCATCCAACAGTTTGTACAGAGTTGTCTCCCTTTTGAATACATTTTTATTTCCGGAACTTTGTTGTAGGTGCACTGAAAGTGAAAGTTGCAAATATCCCTCCTGGTTAGCTTAAATTATGTCATAGCTACACAACCAATTCATATACATAGTTAAAAATATCTAAAGAACTGCAAAGGGTGACTTACTTTTTTCCAGTCTGCCAGTCGACCGGCATCACGTTTTCCCACAGTAAATCCCGTTGTTTTCAGTACATTCAAAGAGAAAACAACTTACTTAAAGTCAAATTAGATATGAATACAAATAGATATACCCCGCTTATACCACCGCTTTGAAAAATGGGGGTATACTGTTTTACCTCTTGTCTGTCCATCCATACATCCATCAGTCCGTCTTTTTTCTCAGGATCTACAATACAAGGATTTCTAAAAATTTGGTTTCAGGGTTTATTTATGTCAGATTTACCGTGTGAAGCGTTTTCAGATTCATCACTCACCAAATTCCTGTTTACCGAACACTTGCATCATTTTACACATGATAGAAAAGTTGAAAATATCGTCACATTCTCATGAACTACAATACAAGCATTTCTAAAATTTGTTTTCAGAGTTTTTACAAGTCAGATTTACCATGTGATGCATTTTCAGATTCATCACTCAACAACTTCCTGTTTAAAGAACACTTTTACACTATTTAAATTATTCCCTTGCAGCGGGGGTATCATCAGTGAGTAGTAGCAATGAGCACTGCAAAGGAGCAGAAATATAAATTCCAATACAAGCACAAATTATACAAAACACAAAATTCAATATGGATTAGTACAATATTGATAAAGTTATTAACATTGATATAGAATAGCATAGGGAAGGGAACATGAGAACAGGTGCATGTAACAATGAAATATTTTATATTACAAGTAAAGTGCTTCATTCTAAGTATTCAACAATTTTAAATTTCATTCTTTAAGTTGCATATTAATGTATATAATTGATCATATATATAATGATCTTCAGAGGACATTAACCATATAAATTTTTCATCGCATTTTAGCTGGCTAAAAATAGAACATAGGGGTAAAATGTAGATTTGGGCTAATATCTCTGGAACCAAAGCCTTTAGAGTAAATTTCACATGAGTAAAATTGTTTATCAGGCTAAGATCTTTCTGTCCTGAAATTTTCAGACGAATTGGACTACCCGTTGTTGAGTTGCTGCCCCTGAATTGGTACTTTTAAAGAAATTCTGCAGTTTTTGGTTATTATCTTTAATATTATTATAGATACTAAGAGATAAACTGTAAACAACAGTAATGTTCAGCAAAGTTAGATTTACAAATAAATCAACATGGCCAAAATCGTCAATTAACCCCTTAAGGAGTTATTGTCCTTGTGTCCATGTAGTGTCTTTCTACAGACTATAACCTTGTGGATTATACTTTAAAAAATATCAGCTAAGCCTGTTTTACCATATTAAATTTTTTGTTCAGTGTAAAAATATTTTTGATAAAAGATGTTTTTGTTATATTTTCAGCAGTAGAATGAGTACAGACATATCTCAGTATATTATCCCCAATGACACAGGGGTCTGTCTGTTGGACTGTATCACAGCCTTTGAGGGTCTGACACCAAAAGAAAGACTGTATGCTCATTACATAGCACAGGCATCATGGTATGGTGGACTCATAGTTCTGGTCCAGGTAAAGTAATCTGTGAACATGGGTCTGTCTAGAAAGGACTGTGTTCATTGTAAAATTTACCTCCATTGTTGGGTGGACTTATTAAAATGTCCTGGTCCAGGTATTATAATCTGTCAACATAGTTCTGCCAAAGAGGGGAATTTCTCCATTGTAAAACTTTGACACCAAGTGAACCAATAACACATGCACAAGTCCAAAACAATAAAGAATTGTGCCTTGGGTATTGTTATGTGATGACTGAATAAAAGCCAGGAATATTATTTGTCAGTTTTGTTACTGAAGAAATGCTGACTTCTTGATTAGATATAAACATATAACATACAATATATTTTATTTTCAAAATAAGATCCCCTAGGCATCCAGGTTTGTGGGGTGAGGGTGGATGCACATACACAGAATATATATAATCTTTACAAAATACAGAAGAATTTTACACGACATTCACATATTTTAAACCTAAAATATTGATATACAATGATACAGGCTATTATATGTTGAATGAATAAAGTATTTAAGAGATAAATGTCCTCTCAGTTGATATTGCAGTTGTCTTTATTTTATTAGGCAGTTAAGCTGCCTTATGCGAGCACCCTGGATTTTGGTTCCCCCCTGGGATTTTTTGAAAAAGTGCCATTTCTCTGATCTGGCAGGTCTGGTAGATTCTTTATAACTAATTAGACATTTTTTTCACACTTTTTGTTATGAAAAACAATAAATATAAGGAAGATTACCTTAAATGATCGTCGATTTTCCCAAAACAATTGATGTTCCCCATTTGAAAAAGTGCTAATTAAAAAGTTAAGCATAGCTTTTTATCGTCTGTGCTTTTGATGAAGATGTAAGTGAACTATTGTAAGAATAATTTCATTGCCGAAAATGTTTGTAATGAAGGCATTAAAATTTGCCAAATGGCGCATGGATATAATTTTGCGGCTATTTTTAATCAGTGACGCCGTTGAATTTGGTGGATTCCATCCTAATAAAGGTAAATATTTAAAAGCATTGTCTTACTTCCTCTCTGTATAAGTCTTGAATTTGTAAGAATACTTGATTATTTTATTTCTACATTGTATGAAGATATGTATTTTATTTAATTATTTAATGCAAGCTGATGTTATTATTATTTGTCATCGTGTCTCTCCGTACTTGCTATGTATCGTGGAAACCACTAAACATTATACTCGATTAGGGCCTTTGCGATTTTAATCGGGACCTCATTTGAATACGTATTTATAGATTTTGTCGATGTCAAGGTCATTTCAAGATGGTTTCCTTCATCGTGTTTTAGTTAAGGCTTTGGTGTTACAGACCGCTACATGTGCTTTGATATAGCCAAAGGCGCTTTATCAATAATTTGCTAATGGACAGCATTATTTCACTTAAAAAGTATATAATTGTAAAATATTAAGTACGAAATTTGTGACGCTTCCCAATTCAAGCCGTAATTGATTTGGATTTACAAGCACTTTTCATTTTACGGATAAGCATTCGTGAAATTTTCAAGAATCATAACTTTTCGTTTCCTTCAGCAACTTGATACTGGTAAACCACTTTTCTATGAAATTACTGTGAAATAAAACTCGCATGGTACGAAAAGCAGCCCTGTAGAAGGTAACGTTGTGTGTTTCGAAGTTACGTTTTTAACAAGTTACAAACAGTATTTTTCTTAATTCCTACATCAATTATTTATAGAACAGATATATTATTTTATTATAACATTGGCAATGGATGACAGCGAATCCGTGATCAAGATATTTCACTAACAATTTCAAATAAAATTGGAATGAAAATGGGGAATGTGCTAAAAAGACAACAACACGACCAAAGAGCTGAGAACAGCCGAAGGCCACCAAATGGTCTTATATGCAGCGAGAAACTCTCAAACATGAAGGCTTGCTTCAATTGACCCCTAAACAAAAGTTACTAGTTCAATGATTATGGACTTCATGTCATACTAAACTTAAGTTAGAATTATACACAAGAACTATAATTGAAAATCATACAAGACTAACAAAGGCCAGACGATCATGACTTGGGACCCTAGAGAATTTAAGCATTACAAATGTAATTACAAGGGCCTCAATGAACATGAACATGGACAAAACTAAAACATAAAGATTTTAGACATGAATATATAAAAAAGAAGATGTGGTATGATTGCCAATGAGACAACTGTCCGCAAGAGACCAAAATGACACACATTAACAACTATAGGTCACCGTGCAGCCTTCAACAATGAGCAAAGCCCATACCCATATAAAAGGCCCCATTAAGACAATGTAAAACAATTCAAACGAGAAAACTAATGGCCTTATTTATATAAAAAAATGAACGAAAAACAAATATGGACCATAATTTGGTATTCGGCCTTTGGTTTCTTTTTGTATCCTTTTTTATAAGTTCTAAAATTTTAACTTTTATTTTGTGGGTTGTGTTGGTGTTAGAATAGTATGAATGGAACAATTGAGTTTTTCAAGAAAAAATTAATACATTTTGATTCACCGTTTACGTGACAGGAAACCAAACAGGAAACCAATCTTTATTTTCTTTATTTTGCACAATATAATTCAAAAGGCTTAAATAAACACCATTACTAGTGTTACTTGCTTCATGTTTATATTTAAAATCTATTTTCAATGTTATATTAAAGTTTTTTTTTAAACGTGACAGGAAACCATAAGAAACCGAAAGCATTTTTTTAGTTTTATTTTATTGCAAAATCTGCTTAAAATAATCTGAACAGTATACTTTTTCTTAAAATCCATCTTAAATGTAACAGTATTATAAAACTCCTAAATATGTGCTTGTTTTGAAAACAATTAGTACAATTTATTCAGAATTTTCCATATTTTCTTCATTGATACAGGATACCATAATCGTTGTATCTTGATGTTTTGGCCAAAAAAATATATTTATATTTGGTTTTGAAATTCCAGTTATATAAAATTTATTCCAAATCATTGGCAATGTAAAGTTCTTTAAATCCAGTAAAGAAAAAAACTTTTAACTTGGAATTAAAATTTTTAAAATAGGCACCATGTGATATTTGTGACCTGTACACCATCTACATGGTTTCCACATTTTAACCTACTTTAGTGGGCTAAAATCAATAAAGTACTTCCTTTCAAGTCATGCCTAGTAAAAGTTTTCTTTTCCTTTGACAAGTTTATTGCGTTTCTGAAAAGTGTTTGCAGAACATGAATAAAAAAAAATAATTAAAAATTGTGACAAAGTTACCAACTTTGTACATTCCTAGTGTAACGGTATATTAACATGCATTTTTCATTTAATTATCTTTATTCACCTAAAATATCCAGTAATATTTACTGCTGAAGCAAAATCAATCCAACAAACATCGGCACCATGATAAGAGACGTAATTTCGATTGAATTTTCCAAGGACCCTTTACATCGTTATTGGGAAACGTAGTGTGTTTAAACGTCGGTCAAATTTGAAATCGATTTTGTCAAGTCATTGGGCATTTATTTTCACACAAGATCGTATGTAACATTATGCACATAGGAATAATAATAGACCCCCGGCACAATCTCTTTGAAAATTGTATTTTCCTTTTTTAAACAAGTCGAAACAAGTCTACAGATTATGTTTGCTAACATCCCGTTGGAAACAAAAACAATGTTTAGAACTAGTATATCGTATGTCCGGCTGTAAGGGCGTGATCACATGTTAGTCACATGTTTCACGTATGACCGGAAATGATTAGAACTTAAGGACAAAAACAATTTTAATAAATAACTGGACTTCTGTTTCGTGTGAAATGTAACGCATAACGATAACGTCATTTTCTTATTTAATTATTACGAAGATCAAAACAAGAATGTAAATCATCTCTAATTTACCTGTTTGAACATCTGGCGAGAGTTCATATTTGCATATTGTTTTTAAGAATTCTATTACAACAAAGCAGATTACATCATCTAAAATTTGCGTTACGAAATCGGACACAAAAATCACGCCACTGTTCTTACATCTGCTACATAAATACTTATAGTTCTCGGCATTTTCTTCTCACTATTCTTATTGGTCGATGTTCTTTGTTATTTGAAAGCAAAAGTTACGAATTTGCCGGTGACGATTATCTATAAATCAGTCAGCGTTATGCTCTTCGGAAGCAAAAAATAACGCGAGAAACGACACAAAAATACGGTTGTAGAATCTTTGAAATTCTAAATTTCAATTTTTTTTCTAGGGAAGAGTAGCATACACTTGTATGTTAATAAAAATAATGGCATCTTTAGATGTAGTTACAACTTTTCTTACAGTAATTCAAATTTTATCACTTTTCTATAGTTATAGGAAACGGAGCCCAATAGCAAATTATGGTCCATATATGTAACACATAAACAAACGATTACCACTGAATTACAGGCTCCTGACTTGGGACAGGCACTTACGTAAATAATATGGCAGGGTTGAACATGTTAGCGGGATCCCAACCCTCCCCTAACCTGGGACAGTGGTATAACAGTACAACATGAGAACGAACTATAAAAATCAGTTGAAAAAGGTTAACTCATTAGATGGACAAAAATACAAGTGGACGTGACATGAAGCCTTTATGCTACATTGTATATGTAAAAATTTTAAAGCAACAATGAATATTATACCTATTTGTATTTGTTTTTATTTCAGCTTGATTCCAATCTTTGGCAATGGCTAATACAAGAAGATGCAAGGCATACATGTACATGTATATGTACAATACATGATTCTCTGTAGCAACTGGATTGTCTATTCACCCCTATAGTTCGACAACAACAATGAAACTCTAGACTACTACATGTATGATGTTATGAAAATATTTACATATACCTACATGTACATCTACATATGATTTTGAAGATTGTTTTTGCCAGGTGTAATCATGTAAACTAGTACAAGTTTTGATTCAGCTTTCTGACAGGAATTATTTATAAACTTGCCAGCAGTTACAACAAATGAATATTATTAATTGAGTTAAAAATTAAGCTCATTTGGACAGTGAAGTGATTTTGACGCGTATTGAAGTAGACATTAAACATGTTAAACGTTTCAAATTGATATCGAATTATGTGTAAATGCAGCATTGATTTATTTAAGAAATAAAGAATAAAGAAATATTAAAAAAAGATGGACAAAATATTTGTATTAAATTTGTTGGAATTTTTGTCTTACCAAAGATGACAGAGTCAGGATAAAATATCACAGAGGAAGAAATGAACCGTTACACTTACATGTATATATAGTTGTGTTGTTTTGTCAGCATGGTCAGCATCAACAATGTATTACAAAAATGTAGTTTGTGATTGTGTGATTAGGTCTAGTTTATGGGAGGTCAATGATATTTGGTAAGCAGTTGTGTTAGCATAGGTATATCTCATTACCTGATTACCAGAATATTTAGCCCCACCCCCTTTGTCATGGTCAATTGACTCTGAAATTTAGTTTACATGTATTAGTTTTTGATTAGGTCAGTTATTGAGGAACCACTAGTGAATGGTCAATGATATTTGGTGTGCAGTTGTATAAACTTTGTAACTTTCAATTTCTATTGAGGATATTTGACCCTGCCCCCTAAATTATTCTCTTTTTACTTGGAAACTTACGTTACTTTGAAATTTCATTAAGCTTTTGATTATTTTACTATGAAGGAAACCAATTGTCGTAAGTCAATGATGATTGCCATGTAGGTGAAGAAGCATAGTAAATTTCAGTTCCATAGAGGATATTTGGTCCTTACCCCTCGGTCATATGCATGATCTATTGACTTTGACTATAATTATGTTAGTTTAAGAAACCAGCAATCTATGTGTTAAGGTTTGTTTAAAGGGGACAACTTATGAAAAGTCAATGTTATTTGGTAAGCAGTTGTATAAGTGTTGGCAAATCTTATTTCCATAGGGATTGTTCAGCCCTGTACAATCAGTCATGGATCATTGTCTTTGAATATATTTTACATGTTAATGCATTTCTATTTTAATTGTATTATTTGTATTATCAAAATAACAAATAAGCAAAACATGTCTCTGTATTAAAAGCTGATTATAGATAAGACATGTACAATTATTATAAAGATAAGAATATGTGGAATGATAGCCAATGCATCATAATGAGACAACTATATATATATCCACCAAAATAAATGAAGAAAGTAAGCAATTATAGTTAGGCAACCATACAGGCTTCAAAAAATGTTGTATCATTGCTAGGCCATTATAACAACATCAGCATTTATTGTAATATAACTTACAAGAAAATTACACCACTTAAGATAGTTTCAGCTATGATTTGATGATTGTGCATACAATGTTGGTGCACCAACTGATGCAACTAAAACTACTAATATGGCATATTCATATTATAGAATATAGTTGAATTAAACCATACACCACTGCTGGACCCCATTATTGAAATTATTAATCTGATAAGAATAATCCTCCATGCAGCTTGTAACTATAAGCAAAACCTACATGTATATTGCATAGTAAGCTTTAAAAGACCAGGAAATTACAAATGTAAAACAATAAAACTACAGCAGCCTGATTTATGTACAAAACAATTATGAAAAATGGATATGATATACAGCAACAATTACCAAATTACTGGGTCCTCAATATGGACAGGCACAATTTTAACTCTTCCCTTACATGCGACAGTGTACAGTATGTGCATAATCGCAAATATTAAATATTAAACAAAATAATTGGACATAACTTTTGAAAGTGGCAGGATTGGATAGTGAAAACTTTAGGGTACAAACATTATTCAATACTTGAGAAATAGCCGAGATAATATTTTCACCAATTTTTCAACAATATTCGTCTTAACTTTTGCCAAGTTTGCCTCTGCTTTTTTTACTTAAGGTAGATCATAAGTATATATTTTTTGAGACAGACTTTTCTTATAATTTGCCAAAATGAAGATTTTACTATGCTTTTTTCAAAAATTTAATAAAAAGTATGGGTCACCGTGCTATTTTTCAAACTATGAGTCGTTGAAAATTGCCAAAATTTGGTTAGTTTGTTCATGAAAAAACACACTAGTGTGCTCAAAAAAAGTTCTATGAGATAGAATTTTGAAATAAATTGTGAGAAGATAGGTTTCATAATATGTTTTAAGAAAATAAAAAGAAAACATGGTGTCACCGAACTTGTTTTCTTGCTACAAGTAAAAATAAAAAATTTCCCTATTAGCCCAGTATAAATTTTGTACTAAAAGAGTTATCTCCCCTTAAATGGCTCATTTGATAAAAATGATTTTGAACCCCAAAAAATGATATTTGTTAAAACATTTTGTATAATACAATTAATTAACAAGTTTTCTTTATATAGAAAAAACAGTCTAACCATCGAATTGCAAATCTCTCTCCAAATTTGCAGATTTAGGCAAATAACTAGACCGATTTTGTACTGTGATTGTACAATCCAAGATGGCGGTATACCATAAATCTACCTTAACTGCCTACAGCGCCTTTGGTGCTTTGATTTCTAATGTTTTTGTAGGAAATGTCAATAAATGTATCTGTCTTCAGCCTACCATCTGAGCACTCATTATTTTATCTTTTTATTTTACAGACGTCTCCAGAATCTCCTGGCATCTTTATTTTACTGCAGAAGATATTTAGAACACAGCCAATCAGCGAGGTGAAATCTCTGGCACTAAAACAAGGGATAACAGAGGAGGAATGGCAGGTATAAACCCATTAGAGATTCATTGATTCTTTGATCTATTAGTTTGATTTATTGACTTTTCCATATTATAAATTAAAGAAAAAACATTTTGAGTTTTTTTATACCACCGCAAAAAAAAATTTGGTATGATGTTGTCGTCGTCCGAAGACACATTGGTTTCCAGGCAAAAACCTTAGTTTACGTAAATGAATCTCTTTGATATTTAATAAGAAGGTTCTGTACCACAAAAGGAAGGTAATACAAGAATTTTAGATGTGAAACCCCATTTCAGATTTATAAATGGGGAACAAAAACTCTAAACAAATCATAAAAATACCTCCAATAAAAGTCATTATAGATTTTCTTTTAAATTTTTTGTATTGGACTTTTTGGAAATTTATAATTGAAATCTTATATAAACTTGAAGAAGCAGTTATGCTTAAAAAAGACCTACAAAAAAATGAAATACTTCTGGTGGCAAAAATAATCTAAACAAATTTTGACAAATATTCTGTTCAAAGTGCAAAAATGAAAATGAAAAAGTTGCATTTAATTTGATATCAAGTTCTAGATTTCAAGATTTGGTAAGAGTTCCAATGAGACCATACTCCATCCAAATCACAATGTGTAAAAAAAAACAATTATAGTTCAAAGTACGACCTTCAACTCAGACCCTTGGCCCGCACTGAACAGCAAGCTATAAAGGGCCCCAAAATGACTAGTGTATGACAATTCAGACAGGAAAACAAATGGTTTATAGATATCAGAACATGTGGTATGAGTGCCAATGGGACAACTCTCCATCCAAGTCACAATTTTTTAAAGTAAAATAATCTATATGTAAAGGATGAGAAACAAGATACATTTATGAACATGACTTTTCATTTCAGGCCATAATGATATATAGTGCTGCTTTCCATGCCAACTCTGGAAACTACAAATCATTTGGAGATACCAAGTTTATTCCTAATGTGCCTAAAGTAAGTATTGTAAATGCAGTCGTCTTTCTTTGCTTCAAATTTGGTTGACTAGCAAGTTTAACTGACCAGAAATTATCTTACTATCTAGATGATGAAGTACAGTTATTTATATAAACTTACTCTGTTTGAATCCAATTTTGATGAGTTAAAATTTAATGTGATTTATACATCTGAAAGATTAAAAAAAAACTTTTGTTTATTATATTGAAAGGTTAAAATTCATCTGTTTATTCGTGGATTTAGTGAAAAATATAAGTAACCACAACTTCTGTTTTGGTTGTTCATTGTTAAAGACTAAGATGATTTATCATTGCTTACTCCACATCATTTGAACTCTGGTGGATAGTTCAATCATTTAAATTCTTGCCACATCTCCTTATTTTGACATTATAAGCAGAACTTGACAAAAAACAGAATTAATTATACACCAATGATTTGTTTCTTCTTATTATTAAAACAGCGTTCAATGTATATTAATTGTATCTATCTCTTTACAGAACAAATTTGAATCCTTGATATTGTGCTGTAAAGCAGCAGTTGATGACCCAAAAGGTATTAAGGCATTATGGGATAGCGTGTCTGACAGAATGTTTTCGTTGGTTACTAGACAGAAAGAATTAGGTTTGGGAGAAAAGGTTAGTTTGCTTAGCTTTCTGGGATTTATTTATGCTGTGGTGTAATATATGGTTTTGAAAAGTATTTCAGTGTCAGTTCATGAGATGTCCAATACAGAATTGTCAGATTTGATTCCGAAAGTTTTAATGTCAAATTAGACAGGAACATTTAAAGATAGTTATTTAGATTACATAATTTTTCTAAGAAATGTTCCTGCTATGACAGGAGTCTTTGATAATTAATTTGAATCAAAAATTGGATAGTTAAATAAGAGAAGTTTTTTTTTTCTCTAGTATTGATAAAAAAAAGGCTTGCTTACAGTTTATAAGAATAAACCTGAAATTTTATTTTTTGCATGATTTTGGATTGAAATTGATAAAACATAATTATTATAACTGGTTAATACTTAAAAGATAGCTTGTAATCAATTTTTTTTAGTGGTTTTTAAACTTTTATTTGTTTTCCTAATATGGCATTAACTTTGAAATTGATATTCTCTTGTATTAAAATTCCTAAATATTACTTTAAATGCAATGCAACAGGTAAACCAAGTTGTCCATATGCAATAATTTGCTCTTGTTTATCAATGTGACATTTATCCAGTTAAAATCAAATGTTGCACTCTTTCTGATTTTAGGGAACCACAACCTATTTTTCAAGTAACTGCAATCTAGATGATGCAAAGCTGTGTCAAGAATTTATGGATAGCAAAGTAAGTACTTTATACTTTTTATTTGATTTACACAATTTTGTCCATCTATAGGGCTTGGGTTTGAACTTTAGAATAACTTGATATATAATCATTCCTTTAGGCCATCTAAATTCATTTTAGTATGAGGTCTTCCTTTTTACCAAATTTTAACAGCGGAAGTTTTGAAAGAAAAAGTAATATTACGGCAAATTCGTAAGATAATAACACATTCATGGTAATTTATATTTGAGAAGAAAGATCAATTTTTCTGAGGTTATAATTAGTATAGACAAGAAATTGGAACTCTAATATATATGCTGATTTTTAAAAAAAATGTTATGCTTGTCCTGTAAGGTGATTTTAAATTAAGACATATTTGGTATACATCAACTTTATATTTTTAGACTTGTAAGTTTATTGTACTCCGATAACTAGAACACCTTTTTTTCCCCTTCATTTCTATAAATAGATATTGGAAGATGTGGTATGAGTGCCAATGAGACAACTCTCCATCCAAATAACAATTTATAAACGTAAACCATTATAGGTCAATATATGGCCTTCAACACGGAGCCTTAGCTCACACTGAACAACATGCTATAAAGGGCCCCAAAAATTACTGGTGTAAAACCATTCAAACCATAAAACCAACAGTCTAATCTTAAATGTATATATATACTCACTTCTAAAATGTAATAATTCTCTATTATTGGTTGAGAGAAAGCTAGCGATTTCATTAAAATTTGAATTAATCCATATTTTAACAGGATCTTAGTGCATATAATACCAGATTATTTAAGACAGAAAAGAATGGACAAACTTGTTATGAAGTTCGTTTAGCCAGTGCATTAACAGAAGGTAAAATTATTTCAGATGTGCTCTCGCTTGATTCATTCAATTTTGTCAAATCCAATATTTGTGGGTTGAAAAAATTAGCATATGATATCTTGTTTCTATAGTTTATACCAATTTTGCATGCAGGAAATTTGTACATTGTGACAACTGAATCTATGGTTAATTTTAACTAATAAATTACTCATAAAGTGGTACCCTACAAAAGATGTAGAATTTACAGTAGTTGTTGCAGTTGAGTTGCTATTTAATAAATATATAACTTCATCTCTTTCTTTCTGTATATAAAACAGTATTTCTCATTGAATAAATCAGTTCAATTCTCTGCACAGTAAATTTACACTGTTTTCTTTATTTTTCTTAGGTTAAGTTGAGATTGATTTAGAATTTTAAAAGTACTGTAAACCAACTTATTTTCGCGGATACTTAATTTCGCATTTTACCCTTTTTAGACCAATTTGCGGCTATTTATTTCCCGATTTTCTGAAGTTCAATAAGAAATGATCCATGTATAACATATTAGGGACGATTAACATTCTTGTTATTTTTCTATTCGGGAAGGTTGCGAAAATAAATCGCTTGCATAATATGTTGGTTTACAGTAATTGAAGTAAATTTAATTTTGACATTAAAACCTATCAAAGGTTGTGGAAAGAATTTTTAATTTCAAGAAGAAGGGCTTGGAATCACCTTAGAGAGGCAGCAGTCCAACAAAAAATACAGTAGACATGCAAGTTCAATGGTTCTAATTGACTCAAGTTGATTAGGGCTATTCCAGAAAAACTTGTATGGGGGGGTTGGAAGGCACTTTTTGTCAGCACCCGCCACCCAGACAATTGTTATTGAGACTTATAGTGCATTATAGTGTGAAAAGTTGCTCTGATACCCATCACCCATGTATTATAAATATAATGTGCCTTCCAACCCCCCCATACATTTTTTTCTGGAATAGCCCTTAGAAAAGTTGATATTGATTAGTTAAATTAAAGAGTTTAATTGTGAGTGTAATTTTGTACAATTAACATTATTTTTTCTAGGAGATTCCATTGAGGGTTGCCCTGAGGGAATATTAGGTACACACCAGTTCACATCATCAACATCAAAGTCCTACTCATTTACAGTAACAAGGGGAGATTACTCTAAACTCATGGCAAAGGTTGCTGAGAATCTTGGAAAGGCCAAGGTAGGTTTTCTGTACTTGAAATTCCTTATAGGTTTCATTTTAATAAATAGTTCAAAACTTGTCTTCAGTGGGATGTTAACTATACATTAAGATCCAGCTCATTCCTAGAGTACACATATTATTTTTGTATTTCATCCTAACCATTTAAATTACTGAAGAAACATTTTTATACGATCGCAAAAATTAAAAAATTTTGGTCGTATATTGGTATGACATTGGCGTCGTCGTCGTCGTCGTCCGAATACTTTTAGTTTTTGCACTCTAACTTTAGTTAAAGTGAATAGAAATCAAGGTTTATAACCTCAAAAGGAAGGTTGGGATTGATTTTGGGAGTTTTGGTCCCAACATTTTAGGAATTAGGGGCCAAAAAGGGCCCAAATAAGCATTTTCTTGGTTTTCACACTATAACTTTAGTTTAAGTAAATAGAAATCTATGAAATTTTGACACAAGGTTTATGACCACAAAAGGAAGGTTGGGATTGATTTTGGGAGTTTTGGTTCTAACAGTTTAGGAATTAGGGGCCAAAAAAGGGCCAAAATAAGCATTTTTCTTGGTTTTCGCACAAAAACTTTAGTATAAGAAAATAGAAATCAATAAATTAAACACAAGGTTTATGACCACAAAAGGAAGGTTGGGATTGATTTGGGAGTTGAGGTCCGAACAGTTTAGGAATAAGGGGCCAAATAAGGGCCCAAATAAGCATTATTCTTGGTTTTCGCACCATAACTTTAATATAAGTAAATAGAAATCTATGAAAAATTAAACACAAGGTTTATGTCCATAAAAGGAAGGTTGGGATTGATTTTGGGAGTTTTGGTCCCAACAATTTAGGAATAAGGGGCCCAAAGGGTCCAAAATTAAACTTTGTTTGATTTCATCAAAAATTGAATAATTGGGGTTCTTTGATATGCCAAATCTAACTGTGTATGTAGATTCTTAATTTTTGGTCCTGTTTTCAAATTGGTCTACATTAAAGTCCAAAGGGTCCAAAATTAAACTAAGTTTGATTTTAACAAAAATTGAATTCTTGGGCTTCTTTGATATGCTGAATCTAAACATGTACTTAGATTTTTGATTATGATCCCAGTTTTCAAGTTGGTCCAAATCAGGATCCAAAATTATTATACTTAGTATTGTGCAATAGCAAGAAATTTTCAATTGCACAGTATTCAGCAATAGCAAGAAATCTTCAATTGCACAGTATTGTGCAATAGCAAGAAATTTTCAATTGCACAGTATTGTGCAATAGCAAGAAATCTTCAATTGCTCAGTATTGTGCAATAGCAAATATTTTCAATTGCACAGTATTGCGCAATAGCAAGAAATATCTAATTGCACAATATATGTGCAATAGCAAGAAATTTTCAATTGGAGTTATCTTTCTTTGTCCAGAATAGTAGTTGAATCAACTTAAATTATTGTTTTATACAATATACAATGTATATTCACTTTTACTACCAACTGATAAATTAAAACAATCTTTACCATTCAGTGATAACAAGCTTCTTGGGAGAAGACTTTATAAGTTTGATTAACTTGTGTCTCATCCCTTTTGCACATTTACGCAAATAAAATATGTTTAAACAAAACAAGCACTTTTTTTACATTTTAATATTTTGTGCTGTATTTAAATGAGTAGTTATTGTTGCAAACTCCATTGGAAATTTGAATTGAGATCAGTTTTGGAAAAAGGGAAAGGGGGATGTGAAAAAAAATTGGGGGGGGGGTCAATTTTTCTCATTTCAGATTTTATAAATAAAAAGAAAATTTCTTCAAACATTTTTTTGAGAGGATTAATATTCAACAGCATAGTGATTTAGTTCATTAGACCACATTCATTCTGTGTCAGAAACCTATGCTGTGTCAACTATTTAATCACAATCCAAATTTAGAGCTGAATCCAGCTTGAATGTTGTGTCCATACTTGCCCCAACTGTTCAGGGTTCAACCTCTGCGGTCGTATAAAGCTGCGCCCTGGTTAATCTTTTTTTTTCAATATCTGTGATTTAATTTGAGTGGGAAAAAGTGGTGAGTAAGTGAAAATTGCAAAATCTAAGCAAGCTGTAGTGTACTCATTATTTTGATTTAATTTAATTTTTTCTGCCCCATTTATGGGCATAATGCTTTCTGGTCTGTGAGTCCATTCATCCCTCTGTCTGTCCTGCTTCAGGTTAAAATTTTTGGTCAAGGTAGTTTTTGATGAAGTTGAATCAACTTGAAACTTAGTACACATGTTCCCTATGATATGATCTTTCTAATTTTAGCGACAAATTACAGTTTTGACCACAATTTCAAGGTCCATTACACATAGAAAATGATAGTGAGAGTGGGGCATCCGTGTACTATGCACACATTCTTGTTTTCTTTTAACTTGTATTTTTGTCCATTTGATGAGTTATGCCTTTTTCAGCTGATTTTTATAGTTCGTTCTTATATTGTACTGTTATACCACTGTCCCAGGATAGGGGGAGGGTTGGGATCCCCCTAACTTGTTTAAACCCGCCACATTATTTATGTATGTGCCTGTCCCAAGTCAGGAGCCTGTAATTCAGTGGTTGTCGTTTGTTTATGTGTTACATATTTGTTTCTCATTCATTTTTTTATTTGAATAAGGCCGTTAGTTTTCTCGTTTGAATTGTTTTACATTGTCATATCGGGGCCTTTTATAGCTGACTATGCGGTATGGGCTTTGCTCATTGTTGAAGGCGGTATGGTGACCTATAGTTGTTAATGTCTGTGTCATTTTGGTCTCTTGTGGACAGTTGTCTCATTGGCAATCATACCACATCTTCTTTTTTATAATTGGCAATCATACCAAATCATCTTATATTTAATTAAAATTATATCTCTACTTATAATTTACTATATTTTACTTGTTATTTTTAGGAACATGCGGCAAACGACTTTGAAAAACAGATGTTGACAGAATATATCAAAAGTTTTACTACAGGGTCCATCCCAGCTCATAAAGATGGGTCCAGGCACTGGATTAAAAATATAGGTCCAATTGTGGAAACGTAAGTTTATACCTAACCAAAGGGCAAATCCCAGCTCATAAAGATAGGTCCAGACACTGGATTAAAAATATCGGTCCAATTGTGGAAACGTAAGTTTATACCTAACCAAAGGGCAAATCCCAGCTCATAAAGATGGGTCCAGACACTGGATTAAAAATATCGATCCAATTGTAGAAACTAAGTTTACTAACTGGGTTCATACCCAACTACAGTTAAGGTAGTATGGGAGTCTTTCACCATCTTGGATTGTAAATAACAGAGAACTTAAGTTCCATATTTTCAATCTGAAGTAATCTACATGAAATTTTGTTAATTTATATTTTAGCAGGAAAAAAATGTCAAGGTGACCCTAAATTTTTTCTTTTGATACTCTCAAAGCATTCTTTAAAAGCTATCTTCTTGTAAATTATTTAGATTAAGCTTCTAATCACAAAATGATGTGTTTCCTGTATGATCCATACAAACTGTGTCATTTTCTCACAACCTGTAGTTTAATAAAATGCTCAGTGACCTATAATTTTTATTATGTTTTTGAACATATCACAATATATAATACGTTTGGGCAAAGTATGAACAAATTCTATCAATTTAATTTATACTCCCATACCACCTTAACTGCAAACATTGATTCAAAGGAACAATTTTCAAAAATGTTGATGTTAATTACAGACATACTCATTAGAATATAAAACATTTGAGCTTCCACTTGATTAATTTTACTAGCATATAATTTAAACTGGTAAATTTTGTTTTGTATTGCAGATATATAGGTTTTATAGAATCATACAGAGATCCTTTTGGTGTTAGAGGTGAATTTGAAGGTATGTTTACAATCCCTATCCCATTGTTAAGTAAAGTAAAAAAATAAAACAAAGTACATTTGCATAAAGTTTGGTTTTGTTTTTCTATAATGTTTGCCTTCAGGAAACGAACTTCGGTTTGTCCTACATCCTTGAAAAATTTTGTCAGAAAAGCTAGATATAGTGATTTCACATTTTGTCTATGGCAGGCATAACACAAAGTTCCACAGAAACTAAAAGAGTTTGTTGTTTTGACAGTAGCACAAATTTTAATGATAACACTAGTTCAAGTTACTGTTCATTATTAAAGACATATATATAACAAGTATCTCTTTCAAAGAAATAGAAACAAAACAAAAAATAATCGTTTAATTGTGAGTGAAATCCAAACAGTTGTGCCTCATGGTTAGTACACAAACTTTTAAAATCTATAATCAATAATGTATGTGTAAGTTTGATAATATTGATGAACCGATGAATTTATTATATAATTTTTTTTAAAGAAGTCTGGTATAGGAAATCCTAAGAATCTAATACTAAGACAACTAAATGCTTTTATTTGGCAGGCAATACATTCAAGTGTATCCACTCTTGTTTTCTTTGACAGGTTTTGCAGCAGTAGTTAACAAGGAAATGAGTAAAAAGTTTACTGAGTTAGTGAACAATGCTGAACATCTGTTGGCACTACTTCCATGGCCGGCAGCATACGAGAAAGATACATTTTTGAAGCCTGATTTCACATCACTGGATGTTTTAGCATTTGGAGGATCAGGAATTCCTGCTGGAATTAATATTCCTAATTGTAAGCATGAATCAATGGAAAAAGATTTAATCTTCCAAAACACTTCAGAGTGTGTATAGATGAGGGGTTTATTATCTTATTGTTAAACATGTTCTCCTCGATATGACTGAAATATTTACACCTAAGAAATATATAGGTTCATCCCTAATAAGAAATTGAAAAAAACAAAACAAAGGTATACATAATGGATAAGCTTCTCAATGACACAAAACTTTAAAATATATCTAGAGGTCAAGATAGTAATTTCAACAACCATTACTTGTTTCTTGGAGGTTAAAATGAAAAAGATTCATAGCAAATCTCATTTTTTATCATAAGTGCAAATAATTAAATGTTCATTTTTGAGGAAAGCCCTCTCTCCTAGAAGTTCTCAGGATACTAAAAATTGATTATCTAAGAATAATGTAATGTAATAACATTTGCCGATTTTATCATACAGATGATGACATCAGACAATCAGAAGGTTTTAAGAATGTGTCATTAGGGAATGTATTAACAGCTGCTTATAAAGATACTAAAGTCAGTTTCCTTGACGAAGAAGATACAGTAAGTTAACCTACATGACCTCGGGTAGAATACAACAAAACAGGATTGATAGATCTAATAAAATTTATGGAAGTGATAGATAATGATTAAAATGTTTGTGGATTATTTTGATAAAACACTTTCATGGCAAAAGAAATATCATTTCTTGAAAGTACTTTTCTGGATTTTCGCTCATCAAGAAAAATTTCTCCCCAAATTTAAACTATAATTTTATGTTATCTCCCTTGGATAAATAGGAGATATATTTCATGCTGAAATCTAGAACAAAAATTTCGAATAAGATAAATTAAAAATTCTAGAAAATATATGGTTTGTTACTAATTGATTTAGCTTAATATGGAAACACTGTCAATGAAATACCAGTTGATTTTTTTTTACGTAGGAGCAGTTGTAGAACAATGTTATTAATACTGATAGATTTCTTTTTTAAATTGCATCAAACAAAATTTGACAGTAATTCACACATTGCAATAATATTATATTTGAACTAAGAACGGTGTTGGTAAAGGCCAAGAGACGGCAACCCAACAACACAGCTTTATCAACACAGAGATCTTACATTATGAAAATATGTTGAGCATATTTAAGTCCATTTAAAGTATGATTGTAAAGAATGTTTCCTTCTTTTTAGGAGCTTTTTATTAAGTTAAAGGTACCATCTTTTGAGGTTCAAGTTGGTCTTCATGAACTTCTTGGACATGGCAGTGGAAAGTTATTTATAAAGGTAAATATAAATAAACTTTGAAATTTTTTTTTATACCATTTTTAAAAATTCTTCTTCTACAAACGGGGAGGGTGTGAATTTTTTTAGTCCCGTCTGTTTATCCTGATTGATTGTTCTCAGAACCTGTGAATCAGAGCACCTTGACTGATATCAGCATTCATATTAGCATGATTATCTGTGTATACGGGTAATGAGTTTTCATATTCATTGCTCTTCCATTTTCTGTTTTAAATACTTAATACTAGTAACGGGCACTAGTGAGCATTATCCTACAGTTCGAAAAGTTATTAAAATGTTATTTGTATAAAAAACACAATAAATGGAACATCTTTTCTATATATTTTCAAGTGTGCAGGTTTCCTGTAAATACAATCGATGAATCTCGTTTTTCATCTAGATACAAATTAATGGAGATTTGGCTGACTATGCGTTAATGTGACTGCAATTTTCAGTGTGGCAGCAACCTCACAACATGATTTATACAAATATATGTTCACCATATGATCTTCTATGCTAGATTGAAGTTCACACTAGATTACAAGCTCTATGCAAATCTTGATTGAATTCCACTGAAAATCATGCAATATCTAACAATAGTCAAATGTGGCTAAATCTAAATCGCCTCAGGTCCTCTAATAACAAATCATGTTTTAAAAAATATTTATTGTAGGGAGAAGATGGCAAATTTAACTTTGATGTTGATACTGTAGAACATACAGAAACTAAAGATAAGGTTGGTTTTTAGTAATTATTATTAATGCTTTTTCAAATATATCTAGTATTTACATAGATTAGATTCGTTTTTCTGTTTGAATTGTTTTACACTATTCATTTTGGTGCCCTTTATATCTTGCTGTTCAGTGTGATCCGAGGCTCCGTCATGAAGGCCGTACTTTGACCTATTATTGTTTACTTTTTACACATTCTGACTTTGATTAAGAGTTGTCTCACTGGCACTCATACCACATTTTCTTATTTCTATAGTCTAATATATAGTAGTATTTTAACACTCCTTATCAAGGATTAATTTGGTTTATATGTTAGCATGTGTAAAGTCTCTTTAATTCAGTTATATAGTCCCTCAACCAATAACCAATAAGACCAAATCTCAAAGGGGATGAAAATTGGTTATTTTCTAGTATGATGGTAGAAACAGATTGACTTAGAATTGTTAGTTTTAAAAGGAAACTGATTTAATATAGAATACAGGACCAAACTTTAAAGGGGCACTAGCTGTAGAAATCATGTTCACCATTTTGTCTCAAATTCTCTTATTTGATTTATAACATACTAAAACACATATTCAAATTACAGCAAGTCTGAATTACCGTTAACAATTCATAAACTAGATTAAATTGAGAATGGAAATGGGGAATGTGTCAAAGAGACAACAACCCGACCATAGAAAAAACAACAGCAGAAGGTCACCGACAGGTCTTCAATATAGCGAGAAATAGATAATATACATAAAAATTGTGTGTGTGAAGGTCTTGATGCATGAAATTGGTTTATTGTTTCTAGTATAAACGGTACATGTAACAATGTTTGATTTATATTTAGATAACCAAATGGTACAATCAAAATGAGACTTGGGATAGCAAGTTTACAACCTTAGCCTCGACTTATGAAGAATGTAGAGCTGAATGTGTGGGCATCTATCTGTGTTTGTCTGCTGATGCCCTCAGGTAAGGCCATTGTTTTACTTATAAATTTACAACCTTAGCCTCCACCTGATGTACTGTAGATTCATTTAAAATTGTGGGTACCAGTTTTCTTTGATGGAAGCAAACATTGTATTTTCGTTCATATTTTATTCAACCTACATCTGCATACAAGCCAATAGAAAATGTGTGATTTGTGAAACATTTATTTTTGTGGAACACCTTTATCCCATTAATCCATAAAAATTGGTATCCATGAATAATAGATGCCATTTATTGCCTTATTTGCTATCAACCTTTTTAAAAAAGCTGTTGAAGAAACAAGTTGTTTAAAAAATGTTATTGCTTATTTTAGTATTTCAAACCAATGATACTTTACCACTGAGTTAGAAAAATTGAGTTAATATATATACATGTATCTGACCATTTCAGAATATTTGGGCACAAAGAAGACACTGCTGATGATTTAATCTATGTTAACTGGTTAAACATGGCTAGGGCTGGTTTACTGGCTTTAGAATTCTACTCCCCTGATACTGGATCGTGGAGACAGGTAGGTTAACTGGTTAAACATGGCTAGGGCTGGTTTACTGGCTTTAGAATTCTACTCCCCTGATACTGGATCGTGGAGACAGGTAGGTTAACTGGTTAAACATGGCTAGAGCTGGTTTACTGGCGTTAGAATTCTACTCTCCTGATACTGGATCGTGGAGACAGGTAGGTTAACTGGCTAAACATGGCTAGGGTTGGTTTACTGGCATTAGAATTCTACTCCCCTGATACTGGATCGTGGCGACAGGTATCCTGATACTGGGTTGTGGAGACAGGTATGTTAACTGGTTGAATATGGCTAGGGCTGGTTTACTGGCTTTAGAATTCTACTCCCCTGATACTGGATCGTGGAGATAGGTAGGTTAACTGGTTAAACATGGCTAGGGCTGGTTTACTGGCATTAGAATTCTACTCCCCTGATACTGGATCGTGGAGACAGGTATGTTAACTGGTTAAAGATGGCTAGGGTTGGTTTACTGGCTTTAGAATTCTACTCCCCTGATACTGGATCGTGGAGATAGGTAGGTTAACTGGTTAAACATGGCTAGGGCTGGTTTACTGGCATTAGAATTCTACTCCCCTGATACTGGATCGTGGAGACAGGTATGTTAACTGGTTAAAGATGGCTAGGGCTGCTTTACTGGCTTTAGAATTCTACTCCCCTGATCCTGGATTGTGGAGACAGGTAGGTTAACTGGTTGAACATGGCTAGAGCTGGTTTACTGGCGTTAGAATTCTACTCCCCTGATACTGGATCGTGGAGACAGGTATGTTAACTAGTTAAAGATGGCTAGGGCTGGTTTACTGGCTTTAGAATTCTACTCCCCTGATCCTGGATTGTCCGAGGGCTGATAATACATGCGATATGAAAAATGACATGTTATGATCTTTTTATCATATTCTTCAACAGTAGAGAAAAATAACAGATTCATATATTGATCATTATCGTGGTTCCCGAAGTTTAAAGAGTAAAAAGGTTCACGGCCGTCGGACCCAAAATTTGATACATTCAATATGAAATCTTTCTATCATATGCCTTAACAGAGAGAGAGAAAAAAAACACATTTTAAATGGACGAATCGACAAAAAAATAATTCAACAATATACACAATAATCATTGTTTGGAAAAGTCAACTTTTTAAAGAAACTTTCTAAATTATATTTCAGAAAAACTTAAAAAATGCATTTATTAAATAATTTGTTTGGTTTTTTTTTTTTTTTTATTTTTTTTTTCTATTATTTTAAACAATATACTTTCCAGTATTCAAATAATTGTTTTGTACACTACTTTGTAATGTTTTTCACTGAAAATGTAGCATTGAGGTGTATTTTCCGGAATTAGCCGAGTATTACCGGAATGCCATGTGATAACGTTACGGAAAGGCATGTGATAACAATCGAAGCATGTGATAAACTTTTCATATCAGCCCGCTAAGCACCAATTCAAAAAATATGGAATATACGTCAATTTAATGCTATTATCATACAGTAAAATTTATATGTTATTTAGTCTAAGTATATGATAATTTTAAATATTACACTAGCAAAGTTGTTTTTTTTTATTTTTTTTTTTTTATTTGTTTATTGGGGTGGGTGGGGTGGGGGAGGGTGATGTATTGTTTTATGGATTATCTTCAGCTGTTCAAATTTTTGTCCTATGGTCTTTGGTGGATAGTTACCACAATGGCGATCATGCCACACTTTCTTATTGTTGTACGATGATAACATCAGCATATCATTTCATACACTCTCCAAGACAACTTATAATGATGGGAACTAATTGACCTTAAACCTCTTTGTTGTAGGCACATATGAATGGCAGATATGTTATATTACGAGTAATGATAGAAGCTGGACAAGGTCTGATAACAATAACCAAGACAACAGGGGATGATGGGAAAGAAGATATACATTTAAAACTGGATCGTACCAAAATTTTACCAGTTGGAAAACCAGCCATTGGAAATTTCCTCAGAAAACTACAGGTAAGT